>VWZE01000034.1:0-44383 GCA_013396675.1 Eubucco bourcierii
GAGGGAGGGAGGGAAGGAAGGGGAAGGGGAAGGAGAGAGGGGGATGCCCTAGTCAGGGTGTCCACCCGCTCCGTATTCTGTGGCCTCAGGGTGTCTGTGCCACCCCCAGGCTCACCCCAGCCCACCAGGCAGAGCTTGAGGAGGAAGTGGTCCTGGTAGGCATTGAAGACTTCTATCACCAGCCGGTAGAGGTTGTAGCCCTCGATGGCCATCCAGGTGAGGCAGCTGAGGAGGGAGAAGTGGAGGAAGGCCCCCCCAGCTCTGCAGATGGCCTGGCTGCCAGAAGCCAGGTGCTCAGAGATGAGGAAGGTGAGGTCCAGGAGGAAGATGGCCCCCAGCAGGTTCATGTGGATGTGCATGCTGGTGATCTGGTCTCGCTGCTTGCTTCTGCAGAACAGAGGAGGGGAGACCTTAGCGCAGCGCCTGGCCAGCAGCTTGCGTGCCCCCACAACAACCCACCAAAGCTCCCAGGGACTCAGAGCCCTAACCCCACCCCCACCACAGGTGCAAATGGAGGTCCTCTCAGCTGCCCCTGCATTCAGGTCTTAGGCCATGAGGGTTAGGAAGGGAGGAGTGACATCATTTCAGCTCTGAATCATCCTCTGATCAGAGGCATGACTCAGAAACGTTCTCCTTGAAAAAGTCTTTGTGGGCTTCTGCTTGCCAGAGCCATAAAACCACCACAGTGGTTTTCCAAAATCACTGCCAACAGGTAGTGCTTTGGAGCAGCAGACCTGCTGAGGAGAACTCTGCTGTCTTCAAGCATGGCTTAGAAGCATGGTGAGGGAGCCAAGCCACCACCTGCATTTGGGAGGGAGCCCAGGGAGGTAGTGCTGGAGTCACTGGATCACACAGATCACAGGCTCACAGGATGTCAGGGGCTGGAAGTGACCTCTTGAGATCTTCCAGTCCAACCCCTGCCAGAGCAGGACCAGAGAATCCAGCACAGGTCACACACAACACATCCAGACAGGGCTAGAAAAGCTCCAGAGAAGGAGGCTCACAACCTGTCTGGGCAGCCTGTGCCAGGGCTCTGTGAGCCTTGCAGTAAAGAAGTTCTTGGTCATGTTGAGGTTGAACTTCCTGTGCTGCAGTTTATACCCATTGCTTTTTGTCCTACCCCAGGGCTCGTGAGCAGAGGCTGTCCCTGTCCCTCTTGACCCGCAGCCCTTGGATATTTAAGGCATCGCTCAGAGCCCCTCTAAGCCTTCTCTTCACCAGACCAAACACCCCCAAGGCTCTCAGCCTCTCCTCACCAGGCAGTGCTGCAGTCCCTTCAGCATCCTTGCAGCCCTCCCTTGGACTCTCCAGCAGATCCCTGTCCCTCCTGAACTGGGGAGCCCAGAACTGGATGCACTATTCCAGGTGTAGCCTCACCAGGGCAGAGCAGAGGATAACCTCTCTCCATCTGCTGTCCACATTCCTCTTAATGGCCCCCAGGAACCCACTGTGGCCTTCTTGGCCCCCAAGGCACATTGCTGTGCTATGCAGAACTTGGTGCCTGCCAGGACTCTCCCTGGTCCCTCTCCACAGGGCTGCTCTCCAGCAGGTCATCTCCCAATCTGTACTGGGTTTTATTCCTTCCCAGGTGCAGGACTCTGCACTGATCCTTGTTGAACCTCCTTAGGTTCCTCTCTGCCCAGCTCTCAGCCTGTCCAAGTCTCACAGCCTTCAGGTGTCTCAGCCAAACCTCCCAGTTCGGTATCATCAGCAAACGTGCTAAGGAGACTCTGTCTGTCTGTGCCCTCATCAGTGGCATTGATGAAGATGTTAAAGAGAAGTTCTGGAGTCATAACTGAGCCCTGGGGCACTCCCCATCCCTGGAGGTGTGTGAGAAACACGTGGAGGTGGGACACGGTTTGATGGCCGTGGTGGTGTTGGGTTCATGGTTGGACTCGGTGATCTTGGAGACCTTTTCCAACCCCAAACAGTCCTCTGATTTAGAAAGCCTGTGGCCAAGATGCAGAGAGAGAGCATAGGGTGAGCTGGAAGGTCCTACCTGAAGTAGAGAAAGAGGATGGTACAAATGGATGCCAAAGCTGAGATCAGGCAGCCAACGTAGCTGATGATGCTCAGGGAATCCCTGTGGACGTAGGTGATCTCTGGGGAGGACACCTGAGGAGGGGGAGGAGAAGGAGAAGGAGGAGGAGGGAGAGATGGTAAGCAAGAACAGCCGGTGGGAACGATGTGGAGAGCTGCAGGAAGGTTGCTACCCACCATCAGCACGGCGAAGTAGGTGAGATGGTTGCATCTGCACTCTGTCCGCCTGCTGCCCGCCGCGGTGGCACAGCCATAGCTGTCCCAGCTGCCCGAGCTGGCTGAGCGAGAGGAAAGGACAGCACCTGCTGAGCACCAGCAATGTCTGCTCGGGGGGGCTGGCAACTTAGGGCAAGGTGTTCGTGGGCAGGGAGGAGGCCATGAGGATGATCAGAGGGTTGGAGCACCTCTGCTATGAGGACAGGTTGAGAGAGTTGGGGCTGTGCAGTCTGCAGAGGAGAAAGCTCCCAGGAGACCTTCTTGTGGCCTTCCAGTGTCTGTATGGGGCTACAGGAAAGCTGGGGAGGGACTTGTTAGGGTGTGGAGAGTGACAGATTTGGGGGGGATAGAGCAGAACTAGAAGTGGGGAGATTGAGATTGGATGTTAGGAAGAAGTTCTTCAGCATGAGAGTGGTAAGAGACTGGCACAGGTTGCCCAGGGAGGTGGCAGAAGCCTCATCCCTGGAGGTCTTTAAGGCCAGGCTGGATGTGGGCAACCTGCTCTGGTGTGAGGTGTCCCTGCCCATGACAGGGGGGTTGGAGCTGGGTGATCCTTGAAATCCCTTCCAGCCCTGACAAATCTGAGTCTAAAAGTGAGCGTTCCAGCTTGCCCTATGCTTGTACCCACCCTCAGCATCAGGACCCATCCTGAAGCTCTTAGGTCAGCTACGGGGTGGGGTGGGGGTCGGAAATCCTGAAATGCTGCCCATGGGCAAGGTTTACAGAACTGGGGTAGAAAAGGGAGGGGCAGAGCCACTGCCACCCCTCCCCAGCAGGTGTGTGGCACCCTGTGAGAGGAGCAAAGGGCAGCGCCTGGCTTGGTGGGTGTGGGCAGGGGCACTCACCCGTGGTACCCTCCTGCCAGAAGACACACAGTGGGGTCACATTCCCCTGCAACGACAAAACCATGGTCCCTGCTCAGCAAGCAGCTGTGGGGTTGCTGCTCAACCAACACATCTGCCAGGGCAGAACGTGGGGCAAGGAGAAGGTCTCAGGAGGCAAACCACCTCCCACTGTAGGAGCAGGCTCCAGGCAGAGACAGCTGGCAGAGCAGATCCCTCCCTTCTGGGTCCCCTTTTCCAAGCACAGCTTTGAGCAGGCAGCTGACAGGGCCGAGGGAATGTTAACCCAAAGTGTGCTCCAGCCCTGGAGGTGGTGCTAGAGGTCACGTATCTGCAAAGCAGGCACAGGCAGTGCCACCACCAGTGCCCACGGTGAAGCCGCGACCATGACAGAGCCCAGGAGATGGAGCAAACTCTCAACAAGCAGCTCCAAGGCATGGACCTGCTGGATTATAACCATGACAGAGCCCAGGAGGTGGTGCAAACCTTGGGCAGGCAGCTCCAAGGCATGGATCTGCTGGATTGTGACCATGACAGAGCAACCCTTGCTCAGGCAGCTCCAAGGCATGGATCTGCTGGATTGTGACCATGACAGAGCAAACCTTGCTCAGGCAGCTCTAAGGCATGCACCTGCTGGATTGTGACCATGACAGAGCAAACCTTGCTCAGGCAGCTCCAAGGCATGGATCTGCTGGATTGTGACCATGACAGAGCAAACCTTGCTCAGGCAGCTCCAAGGCATGCACCTGCTGGATCGTGACTATTCTGAGCTGGCAGGGCCTCAACCCTCCTTGCCCCTCCATTCCTGGTGGGATCAGGTTCAGAGAGGTTGTTTTCCCACCTACCGGCAACTGCTCGTGGAAGAAAGTGAGGAGCACTGGCTCGGAGAGGTTTGCCACCACCGTGTCCACCAGGGAGATGCCCACCACCCTGTCACCCAGCACCCGGCTGCTGTTCTCATCCTGTTGGAGGAGAGGAGACGGTGGCAGCATGGGGAGGAGGAGCTGCAGGTGAGAGCCTCCAGAAGCAGGTTTTGTGCCTCATTTCTTCTAGCTCATCTTTGAAGCACCTTCTACCAGCAAGCACCACAAGCACCACCAGCACCACCATCCCTACTGTCTGTCCCACGCCAGCAGAGAGCCTGGCATGGCGAGGGCACCCCCACCACACCAGCTGTTACCTGGAACATGGTCTGGCTGTTGATGTCCACAAGGAGCACCCTGTGCTCCACCACCTCCTCCCTCTCCTTCACCACCACAAACAGGCTGCTCGGAAGGTCCACTGCGAACCCATGGACCTCTCCACCTTCCTGCAAGGTTGGTCAGAAGAAAAGTCTGAGAGGGGACACTGGTGGCTCTGGAGCAGGGGCAGGGTGCCCAGGACCCACCTCTCTTTGGGAAGCAAAGGCCAGGTGCTGAGGATCTGGAGTAGGTTGAACCCTAAGGACAGTGGCATGCACGGTGGCCTTGCCAAAAGTCTGGTTCTGCCCTTCCAGCTCCACCTTGGCCAGGGTCTCTTCCAGCTCCTCGAGTTTGCTGTTGGGGAAGGAGTGCAGTGAGTGGGATGCAGCAGGCACCACAGCAACAGCAGCAGCGGCAGGAGGAAGGGTGGGAGCTGGGAACCCACCGCCGAAGCAGCTGCTGCTCCGTGGCTCCCGTGGCTGGCACAGGGGGCTGGGCAATGAGGTGGTCTAAGGTGGTCAGCTGCTTCTCCACGTCCTGCTCCCACACAGGCACGTTCTCTGGAGAGGGTGAAGGTCACAAAAAAGGAAATGGCACCACACAGTCAGACCTGGTGGCAGCAGAAAGCAGGAGGCTTCAAGGCGACCCCAAGCTTGAGGAGCTGGTGGAGACCCCCAAGCCAGAGAGCTTCTCCTGTCACTCGGAGCTTGGATCCACCAAAGCCACCAGGGCCAGGCTGGCTGTGACTAGCAAGGTGCCTGGCACTGCAGACGGCACTCAGACCTCTTCAGAGCACAGAGCTTGCCAGGGTTTTAGGGGGCAAAACACACTGGAAAGTCTGTGTCTTCATCTCTAGGCAGCCTGGTGACCAGAGGCAGCCTCTGGGCTCCTCCAGGCAAAACTGTGTCCCCTGCCAGCCCCCTTCAGCTCTGTCTTCACATGATCACGCTGCAGCACACATGAAGGACCCCACCAATGCTCTGCTGATGGTCTGAGAATCATAGACTCACAGAATGGGTTGGGCCTCCAAGGTCATCCAGTCCAATCTGCAACCCAACCCCACCATGGGCACCAAACCACGGACCAAGTGCCATGGCCACACAGCTCTGCAACACCTCCAGGCATGGGCACTCCACCACCTCTGTGGGCAGCCTGTGCCAATCCCTGAGCACTCCACCAGCAAAGACATTTTTCCTCCTCTCCAACCTAAGCCTCCCCTGGCACAATTCCAGACCAGTTCCTCTCCTTCTACCACCCAAGATTAGGGAGCAGAGCCTAACCCCAGCTGGCTGCAGCCTCCTCTCAGGGAGCTGCAGAGAGCAATGAGGTCTCCCTCAGCCTCCTCTTCTCCACACTAACCACCCCCAGCTCCCTCAGCTGCTCCTCCCCAGCCCTCTTCTCCAGAACCTTCCCCACCTTTGTTGCCCTTCTCTGGACCTGCTCCAGCCCCTCAATGTCCTTCCTGGAGCAAGAGACCCAAAACTGAATACAGAATTCAAGCTGTGGCCTCACCAGTGCCCAGCACAGAGGAACCATCATTTCCCTGCTCCTGCTGCCCACACCTTTACTGACCCAGACCAGGCTGCTGGGTGCCTTTCTTGGCCACCTGAGCACACTGCTGGCTCATCCTCAGCTGCTGCCAACCAGCACCCCCTGGGCTGGGGCTTCATTTTACACTGTTAAGATGCCACCCAAGAGCCCTTACCAGGGAAGATGTATTCAGGTGCACTGTCCAGGGAGGTGTTCTTCCCACCCTTGTAGATGTAGGAGACGTTGAAGATGGAGGTGCTGTTCCTTTCAGTCCTCTGCCTCTCCTTGCCCCGGGGGATGCTGCTGGAGAGGTCCTCACCCAGGAGGAAGCTCTGCTTGCCGTATGCCAGCCTCAGGGTCCTGTTGGCCTTGAACCAGTAGAGGCAGAAGCGGTACCTGCCCAGGGCAGGGGGCAGCAGGTACTGGTAGTAGGAGTTCCTCCTGCTGGGCAGAAAGGGTCTCTTGATGACAAGGGCCTGGGCAGTGTTCTGGATGGAGATGTTGGCAGGACCATGCTCATAGATGATGAAGCTCTCCTGGGTCTGGTTCCGGTCGCCGCAGAACCGAAAGTCCTCCTGGTGCTGGCTGCTGCCTCCCACCCCTGTGTGGCACAAGCAGGCAATAGCACTGGGTCAGCTGGAGAGGTGGGCAAGCCCTGGCAAAGCCTGCACCAGTCCTCACATGAAGCACCCCCTTGGGGCTCTCTGCCCTGGTCATCCTGGCCCTGTCCTGGTTGGCCTAGGCTAGGCTGGTCTGGGGAGTGACAGCAGCCACCTCCTCGGTGCCCTTCCTATGGGCTCCTGGGGCAGCAGGATCTCCTGTCTCTGGGTAGCACCCTCTGCCAGGTGCCACTGCCTATATCAGCAGAGACTTGGCAGAGGACCTCTCCATGCCCAGAAAGGATGGATGGAGACCATCTCTTTTCCCTGAGAAGGACCTGTCCCTGAGGCCCCACCAGGGGCACAGTCCCCAGGACACTTCACCCCTGTGGAAACCATGGCTGGCAATCACCCTTGGTGCCACTCCTGCCAAAATTTCTGGGGCTGCCAATTGCTTCCAGCTGCCCAAACCTGGCTCACCATCCCAGAGCAAGACATGGTTGGGGCAGTCTACCTTGGAGAGGGGAGAGAAGAAGCAGAAGGAGGACCTTCATCCCAGCTTGGTCTCAGCTTGGCCTCCCAGGAGAAAGCAAAGGCTGGAAGGGTAGAAAGGAGAGAGGGCGCATGAGTATTTGTGCATCACCCACCACCATAGGAGGCTGTGCCCGGTGTGCCAGCAGCTGGTGCCAGCTTCCCAGTGCCTCTACCACCAGGAGGAGCAGGGAGGACCAGGCACAGGGCTGGAAAGAGATGGGGGGTGACCAGCAGTTGGGTCCCTGACACAGAGAAGGTGCCCCAGGAACCCAGCACGCGTGCCAACCACCAACGATTCAGCACAGGAGGGGTCCCCCCCTTCCCCTCCCTGCTTCTTATCTTGGTTTGGGCTTCGGCTTCTTATCAGCAGTGACAGGAGCAGGCGGAAACAGCCATTTCCTACCCACCACCCTCCACCTCGTCTTATGGGCTGCTCTCAGCTCCTGCAGACCAGCTGAGGAGCTGAGCACATTGCAAACCACTCCATCATTTCAGCCTGGCAGAAATAGGCTCTCCCAGTCTTGCCCTGGCAATGCCAATCATAGAATGGTTTGGCTAGAAAAAGCCCTCTGAGAGCATCCAGTCCAACCTGCAACCCAACCCCACCATAAACCATGGACTCAAGTGCCACGGCCAATGCCTCTGCAACACCTCCAGACATGGGCACTCCGCCACCCCGCTGGGCAGCCTGTGCCAATCCCTGACCACTCCAGCAGCAAAGACATTTTTCCTCCTCCCCAACCTAAGCCTCCTCTGGCACTACTCCAGAACAGGTCCTCTCCTTCTACCACCCAAGATTAGGGAGCAGAGTCCAACCCCAGCTGGCTGCAGTCTCCTTTTACGGAGGGGAGGTGGAAGACCCCAGAAGTGAAGGAGAAAAAGATGAGTGCCCAGGGGATGCCCAGCAGGATGCTCAGCCCACAGAGGGCCAGGATGTGCTTGAGCTTGTGACCTTTCTTGTTCTGCCGCAGGATCTCCCGAACCATGGCCCCCAGCATGACCGAGTTGAAAAGGAAGACCAGGCTGAAGAAGCCCAAGTTCACCACGTTGTGGAGCAGAGGGTTTGTGAGCCAGCAGCTGGGAGGAAGAGATCCCATGGAAGTGGTGAGGTTGGAAGAGCCCTTGGAGAGCATTCAGCCCCAGCTCCCTCCCCTACAGCTCACAGTGCCACTGCTGAGCCACCGCCACCAAACCACCTCCCTCAGCACCACATCCAAGCAGTAACACCTCCAGCAGTGGGGACACCACCACCTCCCTGGGCAGCCTGGGTCAGAGCTTGAGAATCCTTTCTGGGATTAAACTTCTACTCATCTCCAAGCTGAACCTCCCCAGGCTCAGCTTGAGGCTGTGTCCTCTTGTCCTGTCATTTGCAGCATGTGGGAATAGCCCAACCCCAGCTGGCTTCAGCCTCCTCTCAGGAAGCTGCAGAGAGCAATGAGGTCTCCTTCAGCCTCCTCTTCTCCACCCTAACCACTCCCAGCTCCCTTACCTGCTTCTCCCCAGCCCCCTTCTCCAGAACCTTCCCCACCTTTGCTGCCCTTCTCTGGACCTCTTTTGGCTACTCAATGTCCTTCTNCTGCCAACCAGCACCCCCTGGGCTGGGGCTTCATTTTACACGGTACAGGGGCACCAGCACTTCCCTGCAGAAACTGTGCCTATATAACCCCCTTCTGTGCCACTCACAGGTAGTGTCCTACACACACCCTTTCCCCAGCCATTGCCCAAGCACTCTGCTTCACTACCCATTTATTTGCACTTACATGTGGTCAGGGTTTCTGTGACTTAACACTCAGGCTGGTGTTGAGCACCCCATGGTGCTGCTTCAACCACAGACCCCACCCAGCCACAGCCTTCACACTCTCAGCCCTTCCCATCGCTGCCTTCCCCATCCCACAAGCCTCATCCTCAGCACTGCTGTAATGCACCCAGCTTCACCACTTTCTCACCCTGCTGTCACCACAGGGATGGGTGCTGGGATTCACCCTGCCAGGCTCCAGCAGCCAGCAGGAGCCCCTCTAGGGCAGGAAAGCATCAGTGGGGGCTGCCTGCTGGACCAGCCTGCAGAGTCAAATATTGGCCAGTGAGCAAAGTCAAGCCTCTGTGCCCAGTTCAGGCTGATCCTGTCCTCTGACCACAGTATGGTGGGAAGGGACCTCAGAGATCATCCACTCCAGTCCCCTGCCACGCCCAGGGATGTCTCTCAACTACACTTTGTTGCCCAAGGCCTCATCCAGCCTGGCCTTGAACACCTCCAGGCAGGAGACATCCACAGCTGGAGCTGGAGGTAGGCTCGCAGCACAAAGCTGCCTGTTGGGTTGCAGGAGGGCACTACTGGCTCCTGGGGAGCTGCTCAGCACCCAACACCCCAAAGGCATTATCCTCAGGGCTTGGATACAGCAAGGCATCCAGTTGCCTTGGAGCTCCATCCACATCCAGCTCCTGCTTCCAAGTGATGCCTGTGCCCTCTCCTTCCAGCAAGGGAAAGCTCCTTAGCACCACACTGAGTGCTAACCATGGCAGCAGGTTAATTAACAACCTGAGGCCCTATCTGCCAATGTTCACCTCCTGCAAGAAGCAGCTGGAGAGGGACAGCAGTGTCCATGGTGATGTCTTTGATGTGCCCTGGATCCATGCTGGCTGCAGGGACCTCTTAAGAGGAATTTGTGCTGTTGGGAGAAGCCTGCAACCAGGGCCACAAGCAGACTGTTTTCTACCCCTGCCCCCATCTGATGACCTTTGGGTGCCTGAGAGAGCTCAGGATTCTCTGCAGGTGATCCTGAGGGGGTGCCCTGGTGCCTATCTGCAGGAAACCAAACAGGGTTCAGCCCCTCAGTGAGTTTTAGGAAGGAAGCTTCGAAGAGCAGAATAGGAATGGGTATAGGGGTGGCAAACTGTGCACCAAGTTAGGTCACGAGTATGTATCCAAAAGGCACAAATCTGGGGTGGCAAAGTGCTGGTGGGGATGGGAAACTCCCAGACTGCTTCAGCACAGTGGAGCAGCAGGTGAATGCCAACCATGGGCACGATGGCACAGAGCTGGTGTGCTGAAAGGGTATCACCTCCAGATGGGGAATGCTGAACTCCAAGGCTTCGACCCATCCTGCTGTGCTGTCTCTGTTAGGATCTGACTGGAATGTTGGGTGCTGAACAGCTCCCCAGGAGCCAGCAGTGCCCTCATGCAGCCCAGTAGGCAGCTGAAGCCAGAGGAGTGTGGGCAGAAGGCAAGAGAGAGGATTATGCCTCTTGGCTCTGTTGAGACCTCAGCTCCAGTCCTGCCTCCAGCTCTGCTGTCCCCAGCAGGAAAAGGACACTGAGATGCTGAAGTGAGGCCCCAGGAGGCCACATGCATGATCCCAGGGCTGGAGCAGCTCTGCTGTGAGCACAGGCTGAGGGAGCTGGGGGTGTGCAGTCTGGAGAGGAGAAGGCTCCAGGGGGACCTCAGAGCTGCCTGCCAGTGCCTGAAGGGATCCTGCAGGAAGGCTGCAGAGAGACTTTTGCTGAAGGTGTCTGGAGCCAGGCCAAGAGGGAATGGTTTGGAGCTGAGGCAGAGCAGGGCTAGAGTGGAGCTGAGGAAGGAGTTCTTCAGTGTGAGGGTGGTGAAACTCTGGAACAGGTTGCCGAGGGAAGTTGTGGCTGCCTCCTGCCTGGAGGTGTTCAAGGTCAGGCTGGATGAGGCCTTGAGCAACCAAGTCTAGTTTGAGAGGCATCCCTGGGCATGGCAGGGGGTTGGAGTAGATGATCTCCGAGGTCCCTTCCAACCTGAGCCATTCTGTGAGTCTAAAAATAGGCACAGATCCAGGGTGGCAAAGTGCTGGTGGACCCCTCCTGAACTGCTTCAGCACAGCAGAGCAGCAAGTGAATGCCAACCATGGGCACGATAGCACAGAGCTGGTGTGCTGGGAGGGCATCACCTCCAGATGGGGAATACTGAACTCCAAGAAGGTTTCAGCCCATCCTGTTGCATTGGCTCTGTTGGGATCTGATTGGGATGGTTAGAGGCCAGGATCAGCTCCTTTCAGCCTTACTCAACTGGGACCAGAAATCCCTGCAGGGATGTGGGTGGGGAGTTGGTATTTCCCCTCCAAGCCCTACATGGTCCAGCTCACCCTGCTGCCGCTTCCTGAGCCAAACAATAGGCAGAGTAAATTCCCTGAAAAAAGGTTTACAGAAAATCCCCCCCAAAATAAATGGTTTCACAGCAGGAAAATTAAGGCCTGCATCTGTGCCGTAAGCAGTACTGGAGGGAGCTGGAAGCACTCAGCCCACACCAGAGCTGGAAGCTGCTCATCATCACAGGCAAGGAAAGTAGCAGCATAGGGAGTAGATCCTGCTCCTCTGCTCTGCTCTGATGCTACCTGCTGCACTGCAGCCAGTTCTGGAGTCCCCACAAGAAGGACATGGATCTGCTGGAGAGGGTCTAAAGGAAGACACAAAGATTCTCAGAGGGCTGGAGAAGCTCTGCTGTGGGGACAGGCTAAGAGAGTTGGGGCTGTTCAGCCTGGAGAAGGTTCCAGGGAGATCTTAGGGTAGCCTTCCAGTACCTGAAGGGGTTCCAAGAGAACTGGGGAGGGACCTTGGACAAGGGCTGGCAGTACCACGATGAGGAACAATGGTTTTGAGCTGGAAGAGTGGAGACTGAGTGGAGATGAAGAAGAAATTGTTGGCAGTGAGAGTGGGGAGAGGCTGGCACAGGCTGCCCACAGAGGTTGTGGATTTTCCCTCCCTGTGGGAAGTGTGTTCAAGGCCAGGTTGGTTGGGACCTTGAGCACCCTGTTCTGGTGGGAAGTGCCCCTGCCCATGGCAGAGGGTTGGCACTGGATGATCTTGAAGGTCCCTTCCAACCCAACGCATTCTGTGACTGTCCAAATCTTCCCATCCCTGGGCAACGGTGGTGGCACACAGCATCACCACCATGGATACCTGTGGCAATGCTGCATGTCCCCTCTGCCACTGTGGCATCTTCCCTGTGCCACCTGTCTCCAAAAGCTCCACATTATTGTGGTCACCATGCAGAGACACCCCTTTGGCACCAGCCCTTCCTCCCCTCCATCATCCCCAAGGCAGGATGGCTTTAACCCAGCTAGAGTACGGGGCCTGAGCCCCTCCAAGAATACCACCACCCAAAAACTTCCTGCTTTGGCCCCAAAAATCAGCTCAGTGATGTAAAAGGAGGTAGTAGGGACACCACTAGGAGCTGGCTCCATCACTGCCAGCATCATGTTTAGGCTGAGCCCTGAAAGCCTCTAAACCTGGAGGCAAATGGGTGGTGGTGGGGAAATCCCCTAAAGCCCTCAGAAGTAAAATCTCCTGGAGTCTGCTGCCACCTTACTGCTCCTAGGGTGGCTTGGCAGCAGGAGGAGAGGTTCTGGAAATGACACAGGGCTTTGGGAGGTGACACAGGGCTTTGGGAGGTGACACAGGGCTTTGGGAGGTGACACAGGGCTTTGGGGGGTGACATTATTCCCCGAGGAGAAGGGAAGAATCTCTGAGAACTCAAACAAACACAGGAAATAGGGAGCTCCAGGGACTTTTCTCCCTATTTTGCCTCCAGGTCTCTTAGGAAGACATGAGGACACTCTGTGCCTGGAGGTACTAACGAGCCTGAAGCTCATCTCCCATGGTCTGGTATTTGGGGGAGGTCTTGGGAACCAGAGGGGGAACTGAGGCACAGAAAGACCAGCCAGGGTGAGTTCCCCAAGACCACAGAACTGCCGAGGTTGGAAGAGGCCTTGGAGATCACCGAGCCCAAACCTCTCCTCCAGAGCTCACAGTGCCACCCTTGCTGCTGAGCCACCACCACCAAATCACCTCCCTCAGCACCACAGCCGGGCAGTTTCTAAACACCTCCCAACCCTTGCCAGAAGTCCCTCCTCAGTTCTCCTGGAGCCCCTTCAGGTACTGGAAGGCTGCTCTAAGGTCTCCCTGAAGCCTTCTCCAGGCTCAACAGCCCAAACTCTTCTGTTCTGTCTTCTTTGGACACGCTCCAGCACCTCAGTGTCCTCCTTGTGGATGCCTAACAGCTCTGCACCACTGGCTCCCCCTGGAGCTGGGGCTGCTGGAGGAGGTGGGCACCCTGGCATGGTGGACACACACACACACACACACACAGAGGGGGTGCCCCAGCGTCCCTCACCCAGGTGCTTCACTAAGTGGCCTTGTCTTTGGTCAGCAGCCCGTGTCACTGGGGCCAGCCTGCCCATTATTCACAGCGTTGGCATCCGAGCCCTTCTCGGGTGCGACTCAGCGCGTCTGCTAATGCCCAGGGAGCTAAGCGGCAGCTGCCTGCCCCTAGTCCAGCTGTGCCAAGCCTCAGCTGCGGGTATCAGCTTCTCCTGAGAGGGCCGTGGGGGTGCACCCAACACCCAGCACCACCCCCACCCCCCCTGCTGAGTTTTGCCAGTAAGACCAAACCAGGCTCGATAAAGATTCCTGTGGGAGCGGCACCGCTCCCTGCCAGGCTTATCCTTCGCCAGTCGCTGGCAGCCATCCCTCCCCAAGCAGGCGTGGGGAGAGCCCCCGGGGCTGGGGAGGCTGGCACAGGCAGGCTGCTGGTGCCTGAGGCTCTCAAGGTGGATGCTTTGCATGACGTCGGCTCGTGGCAGTACGTTTGAATTCCGAAGCCCAGCACAAGCGGGAATAGGGCACCCAGCTCCACCAGCGCTGCCTCCAGCCCCTGCCCAGCACCATCCTGGGCTCAGCAGCTGAGTCTGTGGCTTCAGCCAGGACAGCAAATGGCCTGCCAAGGACCACACCTGCCCGTGGAGAGGGAATCAGAGAATCATAGAATAGTTCGGGTTGGAAGAGACCTTCAAGATCATCCAGTTCCAACCCCCTCTGCCATGGGTAGGGGCACCAGCCCAGGGTGCCCAAAGCTTCATCCAGCCTGGTCTTAAACACTTCCAGGGAGGAGGTGTCCACAACCTTTCTGGGCAACCCATTCTAGTGCCTCATCACCCTCAGAATAAAGATCTGGCGGTGAGAATGAAGTGGCACAGGCTGCCTTCCCTTGGCACCCCATGCCACAGCACCATCCTCACTCAGCCTTCTCCACGGACAATGCTCTGGCCTCCTCCTTCTACCTTCCCTCCACCCAAACCACCCCTTTGGGTTTTAAAGGGCTCCCAAAACACAGAACCATAGGCTGGTAGGGCTTGAAAGGGACCCTTGGAGATCACCAAGTACAGGCACCCTACCAATCTCAGCAGGTGCACCTACAGAAGGTCACACAGGCACATGTCCAGGTGAGGTCTGAGTGTCCCCAGGGATGGAGACTCCACCACAACTCTGGACAATCTGTACCTTGCCCTGCTCCCTATGAGTAAGGTTCCCATTGCTTGCCCACATCAGGGAAGGGAGGTACAGCCCAGGACCACCCCAAATCAGGCTGCCAGGCATTTGGCACAGAAAGCAGCCAACCTGGAGCCCAGCAAGGGTGAGCCTGGTCCTGGCAGGTTTTCTTTTTATTTTGTTTGCCTGCAAGAAAGGTAAAGCAGAGTCAAAAGAAAGTCTGCAACACCCAAGGAACCAGGTGAGAGGCCACGGGAGGGGGCCCCCCTCTGATCCCTGTCAAACCCCAGCTGGCAGTGAGCTGATGGGAAAGGAGTTGGTGGGTTGGAGCCCTGCTGGCAGCCTGCTGCCCAGCTGGTACCACCCAGTGCTGCCACACCAAGGCTCACTGCCTGCCCTCACACCGCCACATCCCTCTACCACCCACGGGGGTGCCGCCACGAGACGTGGGGGGGACAGCCAAGCCCTGGAGGTCCCCGTGCTGGCAGCGTTGCAGTTGCTTGCAAACCTGTTGCTCTCCGAATAGCAGCCCCCAGGCCGTGGGATTAAGAGCTTGGACTGCAACCAAGTATGCAGCATTTTTAGTCCTCGCCTTCATTCGATGTGGGAGCTGCAGTCCCAGCAAGGGGCACGGCAAAAAACAAAACAAAACAAAACACACCACTCTGGCAGCAGTGCCAAGCTTAAAGGAGTTGTGTTCCCCCCACACACACCATCTTTCAAACACTCCTGGCTCCCCGCTAGCAGTTGAACTTGGAGGTGTTGGGGGGAGGGGGTTACTGCACCCTTCAGACCATGGAACAAGCTTTGTCTGCCTTCCCTCCCCTACAACCCTCCAGACTTCTTGCCAGGAGGTTATTCCAGGGGAGTTCATTTTAATTCTCCAGCTGGTCTCACTGGGTTTTGCTACCCCCCTCCAAAGGGGCACTGTGAGCAGCTTGCGGGCAGGGAGCTCCCCCCACCCCAAGCATCCTGCATCCAGCAGCACCATGCCAGGACCAGTTATTGCAGGAGGAGTCCCCTTGCCTCCAAAAGACGTTTTAGGAGAGGTAGATCACCCTTCTGAGACATGCCAATGGTCCCATGGGGATGGTGCACCCTCTGCCATGGGGGAGGAGATGTGCTGGTGGCTCCTCCAGGGTGCAAAGTAGAGCCAGAGGCAGGCCCCAGGCTGGTGGCAAGGACTTCACTTGGCTCAGCTGTGCAGGGAGCAGCTGGTCCTGGGTGACTCTGGGGACTCCAAAGGCTGAGGATTCAGCCTGGCTCCAGGGCAGGCAAGGGGTAGACACATTCACCAGGGATGGTTGTTCAACCATGGCCACAAGCTAAGACCTCAAGGTCCACGCTGAGGTGTCACACCCACCACTGAGACATAGGTAGGCAGTGTCCCCTTAGCCTCATAGAATCAGAGAGTTGTTTGGGTGTGAAAAGCCTTCCATAGTCATCCAGTCCAGCCTGCAACCCAACCCCGCCATGGGCGTCAAACCATGACCCCAGGTGCCATGGCCACACAGCTCTGGAGCACCTCCAGCCATGGTGACTCCACCACCTCCCTGGGCAGCCTGTGCCAATCCCTGACCACTCCAGCAGCAAATAAATTTTTCCTCAACTCCAACCTAAGCCTCCCCGACACAATTTCAGGCTCTTTCCTCTCCTATCACCTGAGACTCGGCAGAAGAGCCCAACCCCACCTCACTGTAACCACCTTTCAGAGAGTTCTGGAGAGGTCTGTCCTCCACCTCCTCTTCTCGACAGGCTGCACCCTGACCCTGCGGCCAACTGGGCTGGACCCCAAGACCCTGAATAGTGGCACCAGTTCCAACCACGCAGAGCCCCAGTGCCCTCCTAGTCCTGCTGGGCTGGCGCTATAGGTGACGGATGTCCACCTCACTCGCTCCCACTCCCAGCAGGTGCCCTCTTCTCCCCCTCCACCCCCGCTCCATGTTCTCTCAGTATCCCCAGTATGGGCATACCAGGCAGCACTCCTTACCGTGGCCTATGGGGCCCCGAAAGTAAACACTGAACCCCCAACCTCGCTGCTGCTGCTGCTCCTCCTCCCTCCCCCGCCCGGCTCAGCCGCTCCCCACATCACCCGATACCTGCGTTCCCGGCTCGGGCTGAGCTCTTTGTTCTTGCCCGGCTCGGCTCGGCTCGGCACCGCTCCGCTCGGAACCCTTCAACCTTGCTAGGGTCGGCACCGCTCCGCTCGGAACCCTACAATCCTGCTAGGGTCGGCACCGCTCCGCTCCGCTCCGCTCGGAACCCTTCAACCCCGCTAGGGTCGGCACCGCTCCGCTCGGAACCCTACAACCCTGCTAGGGTCGGCACCGCTCCGCTCCGCTCCGCTCGGAACCCTCCAGCACTGCCCGGGTCGGCACGTTGCAGCTTGCCACGGCTCGGCACCCCTGAGCTCGGTACCTTGCGGCGCGGTTTGGCTGGGCTCGGCACCTTGCAGCCCAGCCCAGCCGAGCTCGGCTCTGCTTGGTTCGGCGTAGCGAGACGAAGGCGCCCGGCCCGGCCTGCCCCGCCCCGACGCCCCCCGGGGCAGGCAGCGTGACTCAGCGGGGCGGGACCGGCATTGGTCGCGCCGCACCGACCCCCTCCGAGACCCTCCGAGGATCGTTGCAGGGACTGCGAGGTCACCAATCCCCGATCATGGCACCTGTGCGGCTTTGCCCAACCCAACCCAGTCCAGTTCAGTCCGGCTTGGATTGGCATGGCATGGCATGGCACGGCATGGCTTGACTTGGCTTGGCTTTGCTCTGCTCTGCTCAGCTAATCCCGGCTTTGCCTGGCAGCACCGGGCTGCCCAGTCTTGCCCACCCGGCTGCCACGGGGACAAGAACCGGGCTCGGGACTGGGCTGGGGGGGGTGGGGTACGGCTGGGGTACGGCTGGGGATAGCTGGGAGCGAGGGTGCCCCGTCCCGCTGCCCTTCAGCTGGGGCTGGCGGGCATCCAGCGGCTGCACGGCTGGCTGGCAGCGGGGTTGAAAAATAACAATGAATGGGAAAGCAGCCGGGACGCAGCGTCCCGGTGAACCTTGTCCTGCAGGAAACGAGAGAGGCCAGAGCCAGGGCAAGGAGCCCAGGCCTTGAGTCAGGACAGCTGGGCAGGGGGTTCCTCGTGGCCCCCTGTGGCATATCCCTGAAGAAGCTGGGGTGGGATGTGAGGTGCAGAGCCTGCATGAAATCTCCCCCAGCCTGGGCACGTAGCTCCCACCACCATCCCGAGGGCAGAGGTGGGCACCCTGACCCTCACTCAGCCTTGGAACTGTGTGATTTAAGGTAAAAAAGCTATCGAAAGGTTTGGAGAGAAAAGGTCTTGGGGGAGCAGCTGAGGACCTGGGATCGTTCAGCCTGGAGAAGAGGCTGAGAGGGAGACCTCGTTGCTGTCTACAGCTCACTTGAAAGGAGTCTGGAGCCAGGTGGGTGTTGGTCTGTTCGACCGAGTAACAAACGATAGAACAAGAGGAGATGACCTCAGACTGTGACGGAGGGGCGGTTAGGATGGATTTTAGGTAACATGTCTCCACTGAACGGATTCTCTAGGCCCAGGCTGCCCAGGGAGGTGGTGGAGTCGCCATCGCTGGGGGTGTTAGATGTGTGCTGACCAACAAGGTTTGGCCGAGGACTCGCCGGCGCTGGGCTTAATGATTGAGCTCCGCGATCCAGCGCAGGCAATTCTTTGCTGATGGGAGCTGAGGTTGGAAGCGTTATGACAGCGGTGGGGAACGGACAAAGCCGCTGCCAAGGGCTGCCTACATCCAGCCATGCAGCATCCAGCCGTGCCAGCTTCTTTGTGTGCCCTGAAAAGCAGCGGGCGGGCTGGAGAAAAGCGCCAGGGCCGGCGGAGCCGGCGGGAGGAGGGGAGGGCTCCGGGAAGTGCCCTGGGTAAATAGTTGCTTTTGCAGAAACTTTNNGAGTGATGGTGTGGAAGCAACCGCCCCCTTTCCACCAGGGAAGGCGACGGAGGAGATCTCAAAAGGCTGCCGTGCCACCAGAGGTGCCATGGCTGCTCCGGGAAGCCCAGCCGCCTGCTGACATCACCTCCCAGCTTGGTATAATGTCCAGCTCTGTTGAATTTCCATCTCCAAAGGCCTGAATTTGCTCAGATCCCGTGGGAAGAGGGCTCCCACGGGAAGCAGCATCACGCGGGCAGACCGTGGCTAATGCCGACCGCTTCTGGCTCCAAACCGCACGGCTGATGGCAGCCAGAGCTACACCAAGCCTTTTGCTGCAGGGGCATCCCAACCGGCTCCTTTGTGGGGCAACAGCAGAAATCCACCTTCTCCCGGGAATAACGGCAGCTAAACCCAGCAGCGGCTCAGCAGGATCAGACCCCTCCTGCAGGGAGGGACCAGGTGCTACCTGGCGTCCCCGGCGACGAGAGGACATCTGGGGGCATCTTTCTGATGATGTTTACGGAAAAAAAAAAAAAAAAAAAGAAAAGCCTTTTTGTCAGCACTTGACGTTATCAGGAGTTATTTTTAGGTGGATGTCTGCACTTGTTGATGTTGTTGGAATTATCTGCCAGGCGTCAGGACCTTGCCGCTTGCTTCAAAGGCGCTGGCTGAAGCGTGGAGAGGGAGGAAATCCTCGCCTTGTCCCTCAAGAAGAGACATTTGCCCTTGAGTTCAGGCCAGCAGTGCTCACTCGGCCACGGGGAGGATTTGTTGCTCGAGATGGGAAGTTCTTCAAAACCCTAAAAGCTCCTGGAAGCTCTACATGGTCCTAAAACTGCTAGGAGGGGGAAAAAAAAAAAAAGAGAGAGAGAGAGAGAAAGAAACAAAGAAAGAAAAAGAAAAAGAAAGAAAAAGAAAGAAAAAGAAGCTCCTAAAAATCCTAAAAGCCCTAAAGCTCCTAAAATTCCTAAATACTCTTACTAAAGCCCTAAAAGCTCCTAAATAAACACCTTTAAAACTCCTAACACCCCAACAGATCCTAAAGCTCTAAAATTTTGTAAATAACTTCCTTAAACTTCCTAAAGATCCTAAAAGCTCTTACAAGCTCTAAAAGCTCCTAAAGCCTTAAAATACCTAACCCCCTAAAAGCTCTTAAAAATCCTAAAAGCTCTAAAAGTTCCTAAAAGCCCTACAAGGTCCTAAATATTCTTAAAACTCACAATAAACCTCTAACAGGTCCTTTAAAAATCCTAAAGTCTCCTAAAAACCCTTTAAAAATCCTAAATACTCTTAAAGAGTTCTTTAAAAATATTAAAAGCTCCTAAGAAAAACCCTAAAAGCTCTTTAAAAAATCCAGAAAGCTCCTTAAAGCCCTAAAAAGTTCCTACATACTCTTAAAGGGCTCTTTAAAAAACCCTAAAAACTCCTTTAAAAAAAACATAAAAGCTCCTAAAAGAAAAAAAAAATTCCTAAGTACCCTTAGAGAGCTCTTAAAGAACCCAAAGACTCCTTTAAAAATCCTAGAAGTTCACAAAAGCAAAAAAAAGCTTCCTAAATACTATTTTAAAGCTCTTAAGAAATTCTATAAGCTCCTTTAAAATGCTAAAAGCTCCTAGAAGCCCTAACAAGTACCTAGATACTCTTAAAGGGACTCTTAAAAAACCCTAAAAGCTCCTTAAAAAATCCTTAAAACCCAAAAAAGTTCCTAAATACCCTTAGAGAACTCTTTAAAAAACCTAAAAGTTCCTTTAAAAATACTGAAAGCTCCTAAGAGCTCTAAAACGTTTCTAAATACCCTTAAAGAGCTCTTTAAAACCCCTAACAGTTCCTTTAAAAATCCTAAAAGCTCCTAAAAGTCCTAAAAAGATCCTAAATACCGTTAAAGAACTCTTAAAGAAAACTAAAAGCTCCTTAAAAAATCCTAAAAGCTCCTAAAAGCCCTAAAAAGTTCATAAATACCCTTAAAGAGCTCTTTAAAACCCCTAACAGTTCCTTTAAAAATCCTAAAAGCTCCTAAAAGTCCTAAAAAGATCCTAAATACCGTTAAAGAACTCTTAAAGAAAACTAAAAGCTCCTTAAAAAATCCTAAAAGCTCCTAAAAGCCCTAAAAAGTTCATAAATACCCTTAAAGAGCTCTTTAAAACCCCTAAAAATTCCTTTTAAAATCCTGAAAGCTCCTTAAAACCTTAAAAAGTTCCTAAATACCCTTAAAGAGCTCTTTAAAACCCCTAAAAATTCCTTTTAAAATCCTGAAAGCTCCTTAAAACCTTAAAAAGTTCCTAAATACCCTTAAAGAGCTCTTTAAAACCCCTAAAATTTCTTTTAAAAATCCTGAAAGCTCCTAAAAGCCCAAAAAAGTTCCTAAATACCCTTAAAGAGCTCTTAATAAACCCTAAAAGCTCCTTTAAAAAATCCTAAAAGCCCTTAATAAAAAAAAAAAAAATCGTTACAATTCCTAACCCCCTAAAAGTTCCTAAAGCCTTTAAAATTCCACCCTCCCTTAAAACAAACAAACAAACAAACAAAAAACAACACAAAACCAAAACCCCAACCCTAAAAAACTTCCTGAGAGCCTCTGGAGCCCTGGCTCTGTCTGTGGTGGCGCAGTGGTGGGATGGGCAGGTGCTGGCAAGTCAGGGCACATCCTGCCAGGTAGCTGTCAGCCAAGGGGAAGCAAGTATGGGCAGAGGTGCCCCGGCACTGTCTGAAGCTGAGAGTGAGCCCCACTAAGCGCCAGGCTGGCTGCCAAGGGGTGACGGTGCCAGCCCCAGGGTGCTGAGACACTCCTCCCCTCAAAAACCCCTTTGGGAGGCCATGGTGGTCCCAAGGGAGGTGCTCAGCCCAGCTCTGGTGCATGATGAGGATGAAGAAGCAGAGTGCTGGTGGGAGGGGGTGCCCAGAGGTGTGTGTGTCCCCAATCCAGATCTGGCGCCAGAGGTGTCCCACCCCCAGTCTAGATCTAGCCTCAGAGATGTGTCCTCCCCAATCCAGATCTGGCCCCAGATGTGTCCCACCCCAATCCAGATCTGGCCCCAGAGGTATCCCAGTCCAATCCAGATCTAGCCCCAGAAGGTTCCACCCCCCAAGCTGGTGAGCAATCTCAGAGGGTGCTCATGCAAGGAGAGCCCAAGGACACTTCACAGCTTCCAGCTGTTCTCCCTGTCCCCCCATCACCATCACTCCAGCTCCCTCAGCCTTGCTCCCTCAAACGGGAAGGTGCCCCCCAGCCCCATGCTGGCACCCGGGGCCTCAGCACATGCCAGGGCTGTAAAAACCAACGGTAGGGAGGGCAATAAACCTGCCCAGCCTTGGCTTTGCAAACAAACCCTCAGGGAAGGCTGGGGTGGGGGGTGGGGGTGGGAGGGAACTGGATGAGGAAGGCTCCCACGGGCTGCTCCCAGGCTTGTCTGCTCCGTGCAAACCAAGGCATGGAATGGGTTGGATTGGAAAAGAGTTCCAAGGTCATCCAGTACAACCTGCAACCCAACCACACCGTGGGCATCAAACCACGGACCCAAGTGCCATGGCCACACAGCTCTGCAACACCTCCAGGCATGGGCACTCCACCACCTCCCTGGGCAGCCTGTGCCAATCCCTGACCACTCTGACAGCAAAGGAATTTTTCCTTCGCTCCAACCCAAGCCTCCCCTGGCACAATTCCAGGCCATTTCCTCACCTTCTGTCACCTGAGCCTAGGGAGCAGACCCCAACCCCACCTCACTGCAGCCTACTCTCATGGAGCTGTAGAGCAATGAGGTCTGTCCTCAGCCTCACAGTGTGGCAGGGGTTGGAGGGCATCTCTGGAGATCATAGAGTCCCAAAGCTGGATCCTGAACTGAAGCCAAAGTTTGCCCCTAACCTTCCCTTCTGACATGGATTAATCTTTTTCCCTGGCTGCTTGTTCCCACACACACCCCTCCAGATTTGGAGAATGTGCAGGAATTCCAGAGGTTTGCCGCTGGGGGCAAGAGCTGGCACTTGCCCCCAGGCACCATGCCGATGCCAAGCCTCCTTTCCTGGAGAAAAAAGGAGGGCGCAGCTCCCTCGGGCAGCTCAGCAGTGGCCTCCTGCCCCGATAAGGCAGCGGGAAAGGTAAGCAGGGTTGTTCCTCTCTGGGGAGCTGAGGTGGGCTGGCTCCTCCTGCCTGCACTGCCACGGGGCTGGCAGCAGTGGCAGGCTGGATCCCACACTGCACTCCCAGGGGACCTTGGGGAGGGTTTTAACTCCACTCCCGCTGTGGCAGAGGGGGAAATGTGCCTCTCCTGGCCCCAGCCACCAGCAATAGGCTCAGCTCCCTCAGGACCACCATGTCCCATCAGTTCCCAAGAGACTCAGCTCCCCAGGGACCACCACATCCCACCGGTCCCCAACGGGCTCAGCTCTCCAGGGACCACCACATCCCACTGGTCCCCAATGGACTCAGCTTTCCAGGGACCACCACATCCCACTGGTACCCAACAGGCTCAGCTCTCCAAGGACCACCACGTCCCGCCGGTCCCCAAGAGGCTCAGCTCCGTGGGGATCAGGATGTCCTATGGGTGCTGTGTTCCTGCTGCAATGGGGCAATCACCAAGTGAATTTTTTTTCCCCTATATGCCACCAGGTACCATCTCAAGGTAGATATACAGGCCGACATTGGTGCTTGGCACCGGCAGCCAGCGCCAGTCACATTGCAAGCCCCAAAAACCTTGCCACGGCGGGGGAGGGACCTGGAAAACACATGTCCGAGGCAAGCAGAGGGCTGGAGCTGCCACAGCCGGAGTGTGACGCTCCCACGGCGGGGCCGATGGGGGGTAGGCTGGGCGCTTGGCACCTCAGCAAACTCCACACACACCCCCGCCCCCCTAGCTTCTTGTTGACTAAGGGAAGGCATCCAGCGGAGCGGTGAGACACGCACAGCTCATCGCTGCGCGGCTGCGAGATGCGGGCACCGCGGTGCCCAGAGGGCAGGGAGGTCCGGAGGGGCACAGGGCTCTCTTTTGTCCCGAGCAGCGGCGGGAGGGAGGGAAGCTGAGCGGCGGCGCTGGCTGCCCTTTGTGCACGGAACAAAGAACAAGAGCTGGCGGCTGCCTTGTGCTACCCAGAGCCGGGCTCCGGGGAGCAGCGGGAAGGGAAACGCTGCTCGGCCAAGGAGCGAGGACAGGCAGCATGGGAATGGATCTGGTGGAGGTTGGAAGAGACCCTTGGAGATCGTCAAGTCAATCTCTCTCCTAGAGCTCACAGTCCCACAGCTGCCACCAAACCACCTCCCTCAGCACAACATCCAGGCAGCTTTGAAACACTTCCCGGGGTGGGGACTCCACCTCCCTGGGCAGCCTGTGTCAGGGCCTGAGAACCCCTTCTGTGGAGATATTTCTCCTACTATCCAACCTGAACCTCCCCTGGCACACAACAGGCTGTGTCCTCTTGTTCTGGCACTCGTTGCTGTGAGAAGAGACCAACCCCCACCTGGCTCCAGCCTCCTGTCAAGGAGTTGTAGAGGGCAATGAGATCATGGTCGTGGCAGGATGCCCAGCTCCAAAATCCCAGGCATCAGGAAAGCAAAATCATGGGTGCAGGTGGCAGCTCCATGAGAGGGCTTACATGTCTCATCCAGGCTGTCGGTGGGCAACTTGGGACCACTCATCAGTACCAATAACTGACACCACTGACCAGAACTACTAACTGGCACCCTTCACCAACACTGCCAACTAGCACCAATCACCAGCACCACTAACTGACAGTGCTCCCCAGCACCAGTCACTGGCACCACTCACCAGCACTGCTCACCATCACCACTCACTGGCACCACTCAGCAGCACCACTCACCATCACCACTCACCACCACTCACTGGCACCACTCAGCAGCACCACTCAGCAGCACCGCTCACCACCACTCACTGACACCGCTCAGTAGCACCACTCACCAGCACTGCTCACCAGCACTGCTCACCACCACTCACTGACACCGCTCAGTAGCACCACTCACCAGCACTGCTCACCAGCACTGCTCACCACCACTCACTGACACCGCTCAGTAGCACCACTCACCAGCACTGCTCACCAGCACTGCTCACCACCACTCACTGACACCGCTCAGTAGCACCACTCACCAGCACTGCTCACCAGCACTGCTCACCACCACTCACTGACACCGCTCAGTAGCACCACTCACCAGCACTGCTCACCAGCACTGCTCACCACCACTCACTGACACCGCTCAGTAGCACCACTCACCAGCACTGCTCACCAGCACTGCTCACCACCACTCACTGACACCGCTCAGTAGCACCACTCACCAGCACTGCTCACCAGCACTGCTCACCACCACTCACTGACACCGCTCAGTAGCACCACTCACCAGCACTGCTCACCAGCACTGCTCACCACCACTCACTGACACCGCTCAGTAGCACCACTCACCAGCACTGCTCACCAGCACTGCTCACCACCACTCACTGACACCGCTCAGTAGCACCACTCACCAGCACTGCTCACCAGCACTGCTCACCACCACTCACTGACACCGCTCAGTAGCACCACTCACCAGCACTGCTCACCAGCACTGCTCACCACCACTCACTGACACCGCTCAGTAGCACCACTCACCAGCACTGCTCACCAGCACTGCTCACCACCACTCACTGACACCGCTCAGTAGCACCACTCACCAGCACTGCTCACCAGCACTGCTCACCACCACTCACTGACACCGCTCAGTAGCACCACTCACCAGCACTGCTCACCAGCACTGCTCACCACCACTCACTGACACCGCTCAGTAGCACCACTCACCAGCACTGCTCACCAGCACTGCTCACCACCACTCACTGACACCGCTCAGTAGCACCACTCACCAGCACTGCTCACCAGCACTGCTCACCACCACTCACTGACACCGCTCAGTAGCACCACTCACCAGCACTGCTCACCAGCACTGCTCACCACCACTCACTGACACCGCTCAGTAGCACCACTCACCAGCACTGCTCACCAGCACTGCTCACCACCACTCACTGACACCGCTCAGTAGCACCACTCACCAGCACTGCTCACCAGCACTGCTCACCACCACTCACTGACACCGCTCAGTAGCACCACTCACCAGCACTGCTCACCAGCACTGCTCACCACCACTCACTGACACCGCTCAGTAGCACCACTCACCAGCACTGCTCACCAGCACTGCTCACCACCACTCACTGACACCGCTCAGTAGCACCACTCACCAGCACTGCTCACCAGCACTGCTCACCACCACTCACTGACACCACTCAGCAGCACCACTCACCACCACTCACTGGCACCACTCACCAGCACTGCTCACCAGCACTGCTCACCACCACTCACTGACACCACTCAGCAGCACTCACCATCACTGCTCATCATCACCACTCACTGGCACCACTCACCAGCACTGCTCACCAGCACCACTAACTGGCACTGTTCACCATCATCACTCGCTGGTACCACTCACCAGCGCTGCCTGGGCACTGCTCCCCAGGCCACTCGCTGTGCCCTGCTGTGCGCAGCCCAGCGCTGGGACCGTCACCGGAACCCTGATGCCACCTAGCGGCACTTTCACTCATGACAGGGCAGAGCGCGGTTGCCGCCTCTGCTGCCTCTGCCCGCCGCGGGATGCGGGATGCCCGGGTGGCAGTGGGTGGCTGTGCGACCCTAGCTAGAGCCGCTCCACTTCTCCAGGGCTGGAGGAAACCTGAGTTGGCAGTTAAACGATGCTTTTAATAAGGAATACCCACCCTCAGCAGAAGCCACAGCTGGCTGCCAATGGCAGGGCTGCCCTGGCTGGCACTGGGGCAGCTGCAGTCCCCAGGGAAGGGCATCACCCGCAGAGCCCCAGGACACAGCCCTCCAGCAGCGGGCAGCTCCTGCTACCTACAAATTTGACATAGCAGTCCAAATGCTTCCCTTGAAGAAACCCATGGTGCCCGTGGTGCCGGCCGTCCCTCCCGGGAGACACCTCCATGCCATGTCCTCGGGGGGCAGCCCCAGAAGCCACTCAGCCTGGGGCACATTAGCCGGAGGCATTGCCAATGGGGCTCGGCTTGCCCCGGCATTGCAGGGTGACGTACCAGAGGCAGACGAAGAACCCTGTGGGAGGGTGAGTGGCACCATGGTCACTGCTGTGGCTGCAGCAAGGTCAGGTGAGGAGCAGGATGGTCATGAGGACCCTGCTGCTGCCAGCCATGGGGTGTCTGTACCACCAAATCCCCTCTGTGCCCCTCAGGACCCTGCTGCTGCCAAGCACGGGGTCCCTGTAGCACCGAATCCCTCATCTGCCCACTCCGATGCTTCCAACCGACCTTGCAGGGAGTTGAGGATGGTGAAGAGGTAGATCTGGGGCACGAGGAAGATGCCAAAGCTGAAGAAGGCCAGTCCCCAGGTGATGCCCAGCAGACAGGTGAGCCCCAGCACCGTCACCCAGTCCTTCCTTGCCTGCCCTTTCTGCTGCTGGATCCTCCACACTATCATCAGCACCCTCCCCAGCACCAGCGTGTTGAAGAGCAGGATGAGGCCAGCATAGCAGAGGGTGGCATAATAGGCTGGCGAGGTGGTGATCCAGCACCTGGCAGAGAAGACTCTCTTGGGGACAAGGGCCAGCAGTCCTGAGAAGGAGCTGGGCATGGGAGAGGCACACAGGTGGGTGCCCCAACACAAGAAAGGGAGGTGGGCAGCCAGTAAGAGCTGGGCTCAGCAGGCAACAGGACCCAGCATGTGCCCGGGTTTCCTGAAGTGCCCAGCCGGTGTGGGGTGCCCAGAGGTTGGAGGTACCTGGCATATCTAGGGTGTCTGGTGTGCCCAAAATGCATGGTGTGCTTGGAATGCCCAGGGTGCCTGTTGTGTTTGGCATGCCCAGAGTCTATACTGTGCCACGGGGGTTTATGGTGCATGCTGTGCCTGGGGTGCCCAAGGTGTCCAGAGTGCTTGCTGAGCCTGATATGCCTGGGATCTGTGGTGTGCCAGGTGTGCCCAGGGTGGCTGGCAGCCCCCTTCACTCACATGGTTGCGTTGTTGTAGTCTCCTGAGGTGATGATTGTGTGGTGCCCATACACATCTCTCTTGAAGACAAAAACAGCCACCACCACCAGTGTGGGCAGACCTGTGGGCCCAGGCACAGGCTGTGTGAGGCTGTGCCAGGCAGGCATGGGCAGGCAGGGCTGGGCAAGGTGCCTACTCACCCCAAGCAAAGAGGCAGAGCTTGAGAAGGTAGTGCTGGATGTAGACATTGTAGACCTTGACGAGGAGGAGGAGGAGGTGGAAGGCCTCAGCGGCCATCCATGCCAAGGTGCAGAGAAGGCTGGCATGCAGCAGGGCAGCAATGACTTGGCAGAGCCCCTCGGCACTGGTGGGCAGCAGCGTGCTCATCAGGAAGCTGCAGTTGAGCAGGAGCAGCACGGCCAGAAGGTTCAGGTGGATCCTGGTTGTGCTGTCCCTCGGTCCCTGCCTGAAAGAGTGAGAACAAGGGCTGCTGGGGAGTGCCCGCCGAATGGCACAGCACTGCGTGGCACGGCACGGCACCGTGTGGCTCTACCTGAAGAAACAGCAGAGAAGTAGGGTGCAGAGCGTGCTGGCAGCCGAGAGGGAGCAGCCGATGGTGCTGATGTAAGTGAGTGATGCCAGCTGGGTCGGGCTCAGGGTGCCCTCTGGGAGCTGCCAGGAGCAGGGAGGGAGAGGGTGAGCTTGAGCAGGTCCCATGGCATCAGCCACCCTATGAGGCCTCGCAAAACCACTCCCCCTGGCCCATCCTCTCCTGCAGGACACCCCTCAGACGACCTGTACCTGCAGATGCCCGCTGCACCTCCATGCCCACCTACCACACTTCCAGGGAAGATGAAGAAGGGGAGGGGAAGGGGAAAGAGGAACATGGAAGGAGGGAAGGAGAAAGAGGGGAGGAGGAAGAGGGCAGGAGGCGGGAGGGCTGTGCACCAGCAGGACGGCGAAGTAAGTGAGGTGGTCACAGTGGCAGGTGACGGTGCCCTTGCTGTGAGTGGTCTTGCAGCCCTCCCTGCTCCAGCTGCCCGTGCTGCCCACACCTGCCAGAAAGACATCGTTGGAGGGTGGCTGGTGGCCAGAGGGTGGGGATATTAAGAAGACAGTGAGCCCTGCCACAGCTGCCCAAGAGGCAGGTGGGTGATGCCTTCAGGGCAGCACCATGCTGGCACTGCCCCTGTCTTGGCCGCAGCCACACTTACTGTCTCCAGGCTTCCAGAAGACACAGGTGGCATTGGAGGTGTCCTGGTGGGAAGGGAGAAGAGAGGAAGAGATAAGGAGCCTTGGAGCCATTATGCCCCCTGGGAACTCTACAAATCCTCTGGTCCCAGTACAGAAAGGACATTTTCTCTTTCCTCAACTCAGCATCAGACGGAGTCACAGCTGCCATTGGGTTGGGAGGGACCTTTCAAGGGTATCTTGTCCAAACCTCTGCAGGCAGCAGGGACCTCTGCATCTGCAGGGACACCTCCAACCAGAGCAGGCTGCACACGGACACAGCAAGGCTGATCCTGAATGTCTTCAGGGATGGAGCCTCAACCACCTCCCTGGGCGCCTGTGCCAGTCTCTCCTCACCCTCACAGTGCATATCTTCCTCCTGATGTCCAACCTAACTCTGCCCTACTCCACTTCCAAACCATTCCCCTCAGCCTATCCCCACAGGCCCTTCTGAACAGTCCCTCCCCAGCCTGCCTGCAGGTCCTCTGCAGATACTGAAACGCAGATCTAAGGTCTCCCTGAAGCCTTCTCTTTTCCAGGTTGCACAGCCCAAACTCTCCCAGCCCATGCCCATAGCAGAGCTTCTCCAGCCCTCTCTGACCATCTTTGTGCCCTCCTCTGGACCCTCTTCATCAGTTCCACATCTGTCTTGTGTGAGTAGCCCAGAACTGGACACGGCACTGGGGGAAACGCTGGTGCTGAGGGACCCCCTGGCACCATGCCCATGGTGGAGTGCTGCTCACCAGCACCAGGTCGTGTCCAAACTGGATCTCCACAGGGCGGCTGAGCCCAGCCACGTGCCCACTCTGCAGGAAGGCTCCCAGCACGGTGTTGTCCAGCACGGAGCTGTTGTGGGCATCCTGCAAGAGTCAGGGGCACCTGCAGACAGGGTCCTGCCTCCCCCCAGGACAATCCCCACCTGCCCTGGAGCACCATAGCAGGGGTAGGTGATGGGGTGGGTATGCTGTCTGGCTGAGAATGTGCCATGGGTGGGTGTGAGGAGCTGCAGCTCACCTGGAAGATGCAGTGGCTGTGGATGTAGATGCAGACAAGCTTCTGCTCTGCCTCTTGTGTCCCAGCACCTTCCAAGAGCTCCACTGGGAAGTTCATGGCATGCCTGAGCCTCCTGCCCTGCACCAGTGGGCAAGGTAGGGATGGGTTTGACCACCTTGTGCTCGACTGGCTTGGGGGTACTCAGGGTGCTGCCTCTCCTAGCACAGCCATCTCACTGACTGGCATTCCCCAGCACCAGCAGCCACTCCTGTCTGGACATTGGAGCCCTCCCAGCCCATCACTCATGGGGACTATGGTGATGGGTCCTTCATCCACGGGTGGGCATGTCTGTCCCACGAGCCCCATTGTGGGGTGAGCTTGGAGCAGGTGGCACCACACCAGGATGCCTTCCAGTGGGATTTCACACCTTGGTGGGCTTTCCCGGACGATCTCTGCTCCCAGAGGAGTCCCACAGCTGGTTGGCAGGCACTCCTGCTTCTGAACCTGCTTTGTCCTGCAGGAAGAGACCTCAGGCTAGAGCGGTGGCACCTCCCCAGAGGGCAGCCCTGTGGCCAGGGGAAGTGCTGTGGTGCCAACTGCAGGATGCCCTCGCCCTGGGATGGGGAAGTCACCCTGTGTGCTTCCCACCGTGGTTTCTCTCTCCCTTCACAGCAGGAGGAGGTGGGGCCCAGGGCTTCCTTTTTCATAAATCACAAAAGCTTCAGGGTGGAAATTTTGGCCCTCAGCTGCGGACGTCCTGTGGCTTTAGGAGACCCCAGATTTATCCCAGCAATGAGAACCTTTGCAATGCCCTGGCACAGCTGCATCTCAGGAAGCTTTGCTGGTGCACAGCATCCTTGGAGGGTGATGGAAACCCATTCCAGGTTAAGTGCCAGGCACCCCAGCACCATGGGCGAAGGGATGGAGGTGGACACAGGAGCATGGGGCACCAACCATCCAGCTGCTGAGGTTTAACCCTCTGAAGTGCTTGGTCCTGAACTTGAACACGTAGGTCTCAACCATGCGGCCTGTGAAGTTGTACTTCTCCTGCCGGCTCAGCTTCTCCTCCAGCCGCTTTAACCTGCACAGGGACGGTGTGCAGGCAGGATCTGGCCCCTTTGGGTCTGGGGGTATGTGGGGGATCTAGGGAAGAGCGGGATGGGAGCTGGTGCTCACCTCTCCCTGGCATGGCGGGCACTGCTGCAGCCCTGTTGCAACTCCTTCTCCAGGGCATCCATGTCGCTCTCCACCTCCTCCAGTTCTTCTGGAGCCGTTTTGGGAGCTGAGCCTTGACACACAGTGTCCTGTCCCACTCCCCAGCCCGGGGAGGCCCAGATGGCCCCCCAAAGTACCCAGCCTAGTGCCAGGATGCCCATCGCCCCATGCCCCTACCTTGAGCCTGCAGGATGCTGATGGCGAAGCACAGAACAAGGGTGCTGAGCAGCAGAGTGGGCATCACCATGGTCGTCTTCTGCAAAAGGCACCCAGGACCTGGGCAGCTCCCCAGAGTCTCCACCCACATCCCCCAAAGACCTTGGCCCTTTCCCACATGCTGGCTGAAGGACAAAACCAAGGTCCCAGCAGGTAAGCCCCACCAAAACCAGCACAGCAGCAAAGGCCCAGCCTGGAAGTGCCAGGCAGTTGTGCTGGCAGCAGGGTGAAGAGGAGAAGGATGTTTGTCACAGCCACCAAGGAGATCTCAGATGCTGCCTGCATCCATTTTGCCACTGAGGTTGTAAAACCACAGAGGGCACAGCTTCTGCTTACCTCACCCCACCCCAGTAGGGACTGTGCCCTTGCTGCCACCCTAGCTGATGGCTGCAAAGCCCTGGCAAGCAGCCTGCAAGCCAAGAGGGCCACAGCATGCTCTGATGTGGTGCCAGGGCTGCCTGGCAGTGGCCCAGCACAGAGCATGGGGAGAAGGAAGCATCCCCAGCTCAGATGAAGGGGGAAGGTGCCTGGTAGCAAGATTTGCATCCGTTGCAATACCATGCCCAGCAGCGCTCACAGCAATGCCCGCCCCGGTAATGCCCATCACGATAACACTGCCTGCAGTGCCCACAGCCAGGGCTGGGGGTTCGGTGGTGTTGGGTTGCAACCACACTGCACAAATTGGGTGTGCTGTGGACGCAGCAATGGGGTTGATACTTCACGGTGCCGAGGCTGGGCACAGCCACTGCAGCCAGAGCCTCTCCAGCCAGGAGCAGCAATGCGGCAGGCAGCACCATGGGCAGCTGTCTGCACAAGATGCCCTCTGACCCCCAGCGAGTGACAACCACCACGGCCTTTTTGGGCTCTTTTGCAGCAAATAACCCTTCTTCTTCTCACCAGCATCACCCTCAGATCCCCAGGGCGCCCTATGTGGGAGTTTAACCCTTAACTGTGTCACCTGGCACAGCCCGGCAATGCCACTCCTGCCACCACCAAACCAGAGAGAGCAACGCTCCCCCCGGTGTGCCTCCCGGAAATGGCAGGGCACAGCTGTCAACCACTTCAGGTGGGTTTTGTCTTCATGGGGCACACCAGTGAGCCCAGCCCCCTTATACCTCCCTTCACGCCAACCAAGCTCCTACCTTGAGCGCAGGGCAGCTCTCGGTGTTGGTGGCACCACGGTGGGGGTCGGTCACTGCGGCTGTGCCTGCACTGCATCTGGGGCTGCAGAGAAGGAAGTGTTTGTATGCAGATGAGCAGATTAAATCAAGAGAGCTTTGACATTTCCTTTGGCTCACTCCTTTGTCCCTCACCCCTCGGTGAGGGACCAAGGCAGGGGAAAGCTTCCCTGGCACTGCCAAACTCCAACAGCATGGCAAAGTGCTGCAATACGTCATGGCCCAAAGACGACTTGCCCCTGGGTATGGTTGATATAATTCATCTTTTGCCCCTAATGAGTTTTTCCTCCACCACCAGCTCACCAGCAACCCTTCCTCTCCCATGCTGAGGAGCCCCAGTCAGCTGCTGAGGCAGCACCAGCAGCAGGGTGGTGGTGCCAAGCCGGGAGCCCATCTCCAAGTGGAGCATCAGCATAGTGCAGTTTGGTAAGCGTGACAGGTCAAGGTAGCAGGGTTGAATTCACCTGCTAGAATTCAGGTGGAAAAAGACATTGAATTGGAGGACATCTCACACCTGGAGGTGTTCAAGACCAGGCTGGATGAAGCTTTGAGCAGCCTTGGTCTACTAGGTGGTGCCCCTGCCCACGGTGTGAGGCTTGGAACTAGATGATCTTGAAGGTCCCTTCCAACTCGAGCCATTCTATGACTGTATCCTCACGGGGGAGGTGCCCCAGCCCTTTGGTCAAGGGTGCTCCATGGAGCCCAGAGCGACTGTCGGTGCCATCCTTATGTGCCATACCCTAGGCGAAGGATTTTCGCGAGGGCACCGCTGCAATTCATCCCTGAACCTGCTGGTGTCACCCAGATGTGCTCAACCCAAGCCAAAGTTGAAGACAGGCTTGGAAGAAGCCCCTGCTGGCTTTCCAAGCCCAGTTCCAGTGCTGGGAGCGGGTCAAAACTTTCCCTCACTCCCCCCTCCCCGCCTCCGGCACGCACCGGCAGCTCTGGCCAAGCCGCCTGCAGAATCGCTTCACCGGTTGCAAGCGAAGCCTTTTTGCTCCGGCTTCCCTGGCACAAAATGCAGGGCTAGGGGCGTGGAAGAGCAAAGCAGCCCCAACCTCCAGTTTGTTGGATTTTGTTTTTTTTTTTTAATAGTGGAAAAATACCGAGCTTGGAGACATCTGCAGTTTTGCTTTGATTTTTTTTTTCCCCCTGCTTTGCTCGGTGCTGGGAGAGAAATGGGTGTCGGTGCCCCATGGCATCGTTCCCCTGCCCCGTGGGGCACAAATCCTCCTGAGCACTTGTGCTTCCCAATTGTTTGGCTGAAAAAGAAAAAAAAAAAAGTGGAGGAAAGTGGTGTTTTGGGGGCTTTGCTGTTAGGTCTGGGGCAGGATGTGAGCCGGCGCCACACCACACGCATGTGCAGGACGCCAGTGGGCACCCACACCGCACACATATGCAGTATGTCAGGATGCAACCATACTTTGCACTACACGTGTGTGCATGATGCCAATGTGCATCCACACCACATGCATTTGAGATGGTAGTGGGCACCTGCACCTCACTCCACATGTGTGCAGGATGCCAGGGTGGACCCAAGAACCTCAGCACATGCGTGAGCAGGATGCCAGATGCACCCACAACCTACACAGGCGTGCAGGGTGCTCCCACAGACAAACCATATGCATGTGCAGGATACCAGCCTGTACCCACACCCCACACGCGTATGCAGGATGCCAGCATGAACCCACGAACCTCAGCACATGCGTAAGCAGGATGCCAGTAAGCACCCGGACCCCACACGCGTGTGCAGTATGCCAGGGCGCACCCACACGCAAACCACGCACGTGTGCAGGATGCCAACGTACACCCACGCCCCACACGCGCCTGCATCGCTGTGCACGGTGCCCCTGTGCGAACACGCATGGAAACCCCACCAGGAGCATAAGCATTCGGGAACTCAGCAGACTAAAGAGGCACAGAGTAAAGGGGGGGATTCGGTCGCTCCCCGCGTCAAAAGCACGGCGGCAGCCCCCGCACAGGCAGTATAGGCACCCGTGGCCCAGGGGTGGGCCCCGGCGGTGGAACCGACCCCGCCATGGGCGCGGGCGGGGGGCGGGAGCGGCGGCGGGAGGAGGAGGAGGAGGAAGGGGGAGGAGGAGGAGACTCGGCCGGCAGCGCCCCGGGCTGCCCGCTCCGCTGCCGCACCGGCACCGGTGAGGAAGGCGAGGGAAGGAGAGGGGAGCAGGTCGGGCCGGGTCGGGTCGGGCCGGGCCGGCGGGCGGGCACGTGACGGGACCGGCAGCGACGGCGGCAGAGCGACGGCAAAAGTTGCGGGAAACTTTGGCCGGAGAGCGAGGGCGGCCGCGCCGGGACGGGACGGGAAGTACCGAGCCGAACTAGGCGATACCGGGCCGGGACGAGCTGGGCCGAGCCGACCCGAGTCGTACTGGGCCGTGCGGGACGGGGCGGGGCGAGCGCGGAGGAATGCGGCGAGGCCCGCGGGCCGCGGCGCGGCACCGCCCGCGGCTGAGTGTCAGCGCCTGTGGCCAATGGGGAGGCGCTGCGGGAGAGAGGTCCCGCCCCCACCGGGAGCGCGGGACAGGGCGGGGGGCGCGCGCCACGCCGCCTGCCTTGGTGAGGGGCATGGTCCAGGGTGCGGGGGGCTGCAGGGCGCTCCCGTCGGTGTTGCACGAGTGCTGCCGCTCCGTGGGGACTCGCGTGGGGGGCTTCGCCCGTGCCGGTGTTCCACGGGGACTCCCATGGACGTTGCACTCGTGCTTGTGCTCTCGTGGGCACTGCGTGGATGTCCGTGCTCCATGGGGACTCCCGTGGATGCCACATGGGTGCCGGTGCTCCATGTATGCTCCCGTGGGTGTTGCACTGGTGCTGGTGCTCCGTGCCGACTCCCGTAGGCACTGCGCCAAGGTACCGGTCCTCTGTGGGGACTTCAATGAATGTTGGATCGGTACCAGTACGCCCGTGGGTGTTGCAAGGGTGCTGTGCTCCTGTGGGCACTGCATGTGGGAGTCGGTGCTCTTCAGGGACTCCGGAGGGTGTTGCATGGATGTCCGTGCACCCGTGGGCATCTTACCGCTGACCATACCCAGCTGGATCCCGAGTTTCCTCTCCGGGGCATCAGGAAACCGCTGGCCAGGGCTCGCCCCCGGGTTTGACCAAAACGTCACCATTTCATCAAATTCCACCAGAGAAATCCGTGGTTTCCCCCGTGCAGAGCCCATCGCTGCCATCCGCCGCTGCCCCGGCACCGGCTCTCACGGGCGCTGCTGGATTTGGCAACAGGTCCAGGCTGCACCGTCCCGGAAAGCTGCCGGGATGCTGCGGGCTGGCCGCGGCTGGCCTCTGTACTTATCCCATTAGGGAGCCCAGCAGCCTCCCATTAGGGTTTCCTGGCGTGGTTTACCCGCCCGGCCCAGCCCGGGTGGGAGGTCCATGCCAAGACACAGGCCGTCAGCACCAGCCCTTCGTTGTGGCATCAGCAGAGAGCGGAGCCTGTCTGGCCACCTCGTCTGGCTGACTTGACCAGCATCCTGCCCCCATGGCCAGTCCAGTCTTCTGGAGCTGTTCTTGCCTCGCTGGCACCGGATCTGGGCTTCGGCTCTCGCTGGAGCTGTTGGGGTGCAGTCAGGTCCCCCTGCCGCAGCACCTAGGATGATCTTGGAGGCCTAGAGATAATGTCATGCAGATGACATCATGTGGATGACGTCATCCAGATGGCACGCAGATGTTGCCTCCAGCGCATTGGCTGAGGTGGCCTTAGCCAGGCTGGTGCCAGCTGCAGTGCCAGAAAAAGGGAAGGTGCTGGCAGCCTGGCAGTGGGCTGTGGTCCTCATGCAGGACCTCACCAGGGGTGTTCTCTGGGGACGTCGTTGGGACCATCAGCACCAGGAACCCTCGGTGGGGACTCTGCTTAGGGTCCTTACTTAGAACCTCACTGGGGTCTTCGTTGGAGACTTAGCTGGGGCCATCACTTAGCTCCTCACTGAGGTCGTGTTAGGGATCTGGCTGGGGACATCACAAGAGAGACCTGAGCAGAGTCCATGCCAGCAACATCATCACTCAGTGTGCCACCCTCCAAACCTAGGGGTGCACTTCCACTTCCCTCCAGCCGCCTCCTGCAGCACACACACCCACAAGGGCTCCCCCCCAACTCCTCCTGTCTCCCGCAGGTGCCCGGGCAGAGGGCACTGCCCCAACGGTGATGGCCATGCCCTAGGTGAGATCCACCATGAGCCAAAGCAGCGCCTCACGCCTGGCCGGCTCCCCGCCGCTGCCGACGGGCTCGCTGCTGGCCCTACTGGCCCCCGAGCCTTCCCCGTCTCCCCCCAGCGGGACACCCTCGCCCGGGCCACCGCCAGCGCTGCTGGAAGGCGACTGGGAAGGGCGTGAGGAGTTGCGGCTGCGGGAGCTGGAGGAGGCGCGGGCGCGGGCGGCGCAGATGGAGAAGACAATGCGGTGGTGGTCGGACTGCACTGCCAACTGGCGAGAGAAGTGGAGCAAGGTGCGGGCAGAGCGCAACCGGGCCCGGGAGGAGGTGAGGCAGCTGCGGCACCGCCTGGAAGCCCTCACCAAGGAGCTGGCCAGCCTGCGCCGTGACCGTGACCGCGACCGGCCGGAGGAGCGGTCCGCGGCTGCCCGCCCGCCGCCGAGGCTTCACAGCCAGTCTGGAACCGGCTGCCCGCCCGACGCCGACGGGGCAGAGGGAGAGGCCGACCCTGAGCATGAGCCCGTGCGGGATGTCGGGGCTGAGACCCCCCAAAAAGCTAAGGTGAGGGGTTGAGGGGGGTGCCCGTCCTGGGCAGGGCTCGTGGGGTGCTATGGGGACCTCCTCCTCACCCCAAATCACCACTGCCTGTCGGTACCCACGGAGTCACTCCCTTCCCTTCAAAAGGTGGGCAGCGTTGGGGACAAATCCCTCTTGCACAGTATGAGGGGGCAGAGCCCTCTCAGAGCAGTGGCAGGGGCACAGAACCCTCTTGGAGCAGCATGAGGGGAGTTACAAGCTCCTGCCTTTGGCACAGCGTCGTGGGGGTCAGACCTCTCTCAGAACAGTATCATAGTGGGGTCCAGGACCTCCATAGCCCTGTGCAGCACTGGCAAAAATTGGTGTGCTGATAGAAGAGACAGTGACTTTGCTGTGCCAGTGGCATCTGCCGGCGACAACTGGAATGCCCAGGTGCCCATGTGGGTTTCCGGGAGAGCGCCGTGCTGAAGACAGGAGGAAGAGAAGGGGGGTGGCGGGGGGCAGAGCCACTCCAGGAACGCTCCCAGCTGCTCCAGCCATCTCCTCTCTGCTGCTGTCACGATACGGAAGTCACCAAGTGGCGTGCTGTGCCATCCGTGCCAGTTCATTCCACAATGGTATGGCTGCTGAGCAGGAGATCTGAGCCTAATCTGAGCACTCCCTGCGGACTCCCTGCTTGCTCTCTGGGGATGTCTGCTGCCCAGAAAACCTCTGCCGCTCGCGAGCTTAGCAGAAGGTTGCCCACGTGGCAGCGACGGCGAGGCCGGTGGCAGAAATGGGGATTCTCATCCCAGATTCCCAGCGAGGCAGGGAGCTGGCAGCAGAGCCTGGCGGTGTGTGGGAGCTCCCCGCGGAGGATGGGTCCCTCTCCGTCACCCTCAAGGGTTCCCTAAGGACCGGGGGGAGGTGGCTGGACGAATGATCTTGGTTATGGAGTGAAGGCTGGGTGCTGTAGGGGGTGGGAAGCCAGGGCCACCCCCTCACTCTGTCCCCTGTGCTGGGCCACCCACGGCGCCGCAGGAGCTGGAGCTGATGGAAAACATCTTGACGAGCAAGCAGGACGAGAGCTGGGAGCAGCGGGGCCCCCGAGGCTCCTTCACTCGCCAGGAGCGGAGCCGCCTGCTCTGGGAGGATGTCAGCGTCGTGGAGGAGGATGCCACCAAAGTCACTGCCCTCAAGCTGAGGCTGGATGAGTCCCAAAAAGTGCTGCTCAAGGAGCGGGAGTGAGTGCCTGGGGCATCATCCTTGCCAAGGGTGTCGGCTGAGTGTAGCCTTGGTGCCCACCAGGCTGGGACATGCTGTGGGGTCCTACCAGCTGCCGTCAGTGCTGTCTCTCCCCAGGGACAAGCTGGCACTCAGCAAGAGCATTGAGAAGCTGGAGGGCGAGCTCAGCCAGTGGAAAATCAAGTATGAGGAGCTCAACAAGAACAAGCAGGAGGTGATGAAGCAGGTGAGCAGGGTGCCTGGGCATCAGGAGTGTCCCGAGGGTGGCACATCCCCCAGTGGGTGGCGTGTCCTGATGATTGGATGTGTTGACCCACAGCTACCTCCCCAGCTGCAGGGTGCTCACTAGGGGTTGTAGTGCTCCTGAGCCAGGCGGTCCATGGGTGCAGGCAGGGCTGAAGTGGTGCAAGGTGGGTGCTTGCTGCCCACCTTGGGTGCTGTGTCCCCCCTACAGCTCAACATCCTGAAGGAGATCCACCAGGATGAGTTGGGGCGCATCTCCGAGGACCTGGAGGACGAGCTGGGTGCTCGCTCCAGCATGGATAAGAAGCTGGCAGAGCTGCGCGCCGAGGTGGGGGCCAGCCCCAATGTGAAGGGCGAAGGGAACGGCAAGGGGCAGGGGGGCGGGGGGAGGTCCCTGCTGCCCTCTTGCATGTCCCTGTCGCAGATGGAGCGGCTGCAGGCAGAGAACGCGGCAGAGTGGGGCCGGCGGGAGCGCCTGGAGACGGAGAAGCTCAACCTCGAGCGGGAGAACAAGAAGCTGCGGGCGCAGATCGAGGACCTGGAGGAGGTGCTGGCTCGCAAGCGGCGCCAGACGGCCAGCGCCCTGGACACCGACCTCAAAACCATCCAGGCTGAGCTCTTCGAGAAGAACAAGGTGACCCTGGGGTGCTCACATCTCTCACCACGGAATCTCAAAGTGTTAGAGGTTGGAAGGGACCTCCAGAACCAATCTGGTCCAACCCCCCCTGCCAAAGCAGAGTCACCTGGGGTAGTCCTCCAAGGGTTTTGAAAGCCTCCAGAGAAGGAGACTCCACACCCCACCCTGGGCAGCCTGCTCCAGGGCTCTTTCACCCTCACTGTAAAGAAGTTTCTCCTCCTGTTGAGGTGGAACCTTCTGTGTTCAAGTTTGTATCCATTGGTCCTTGTCCGTCACCTAAAAGAGATTGGCCCACTCCACTTGACCCCCACCCCTCAGATGTTTATGGACATTTACCACCCTCTCCCTGGTTGACCCTTCCACTTCAGCAGTGGCTCAGCATTCTCCAGGACCTTTTCAAGTCTAGTCTGCTGAAGCTTTCATTAAGGAGTGGTGGTGACCTCATCCTTGCTCCATCAGATCATGGGGTGGGCTAGTGGCAGAAGTCCCTGGGAAGCGAGAAAGGGGCACCCAGCAGTGGGGGTGGCTGCTGTGTGCTCAGCACCCCCTCACTCCGTACCTGCTGCAGGAGCTGGCTGACCTGAAGCACATCCACACCAAGCTGAAGAAACAGTACCAGGAGAAGATGGCAGAGCTGGCCCATGCCAACCGCCGTGTGGAGCAGCATGAGGGCGAGGTGAAGAAGCTGCGCCTGAGGGTGGAGGAGCTGAAGAAGGAGCTGGCCCAAGCTGAAGATGAGGTGGGGAAGCTCACCCTGGTGGAGGGGACAGGGGTGGGAAGTTCTGCTCCCTTCGCAGCTACCAATAGCCCTGTCCCATGCCATCCTGTGCCATGCCACAGCTGGATGAGGCTCACAACCAGACGCGGAAGCTGCAGCGGTCATTGGACGAGCAGACAGAGCAGAGTGAGAGCTTCCAGGTGCAGCTGGAGCACCTTCAGTCACGGTGAGCACAGGACCTGGGGTGGGCTTTGGTGGGGACCAGCAAAGACCCCAAGGGTGGGGTGATGTTTTCCTTGCCACCATCTCTCCACCAGCATCTGCCTGGCTGAACTCTGAGCAAAGCAAGGGCCAAAAGTGTCTTCCTGTGCAGCCACCCTTGGGAGTAATCTTAACCCTACTCCCAGATGGGTTAAACCAACACATGGCTGCCCACATACCACTAGAGCCCAACTTGAGGTTCAACCCAGCAAGTACCCAGGGCCAGGGCAGGTTCTGAGCATCCTTCAGCAGGTTTTGGGGAGGTGGGAGCTGAGTTTGGTTACCCTTAAAAAAAAAGCTCTTTCTGGCCCTGGTTTGCCTCTCTAGCAGCAAAGAGCTGAAATGGTGGTAGGAGATCGATGCAGAGGCTCCGGGAGGCACCGGGTGGGGAGGGGGGGGGGGGGCTGTGTTTATGATCCTCCTTTCTTTTATTGAAACATCTTCATTAAATCATGGAGGGATAATGGAGGCTTCATCTTCACCCCACCCCTCCACCTCTCCCAGCCTCCCCACGTGCTTGCCCTTAAATAATTCATCATTTCCAGTAAAAAGGCAGAAAACTGGTGGGACTTGACCTGGTCCTGGGCATTTGGGGTTTGAGTTTGCTTTGTAAGTGTTGGTGGATGAAGTTTTGGGCAGAAAGGTGAGTGAGAAGCTAGACTCACCCCATTAATAGGCAATCTTGGGGTGAAGCCCCGTTTTAGGGGGATGGTGTCCTCTCTGTTCTGCACTCTCAGCTGCATCTGAGATGCCCAATATAGAATCATAGAATGGTTTAGCTTGGAAGGACCTCAGAGATCCAACACCAGAGGGTTCCAGTCAGTGCCCAGCTCATGTCAAGCACCATCCATGGCTCCCCAGCTTCACACCGGAGGGTCGGTGCCAGACCTGGGTGGAGCTGATCCTGCACCCAGAGCTCAGCCGGAGCCTCAGATGTGAGGTCCCACTGGGATGCAGCCACACTGTAGAGGTGCAAGGGGACGATGCTGGCTCTGGCACCGCTCCGGGGCTGTGCCCAGGGCCCTCACGGCAGCAGCTGTCCCCTGGCAGGCTGCGGCGGCAGCAGAGCGCTCCGCTCTTTGGCAAGATGCGCAGCACCGCCCGCTTCGGCCCCGACGACGCCGGCGATGGCACCAGCGACCCCGACGAGGATGAGGACCTGCAGATCCAGGTGCCCTAGAGCCCAGGGCCAGGTGTCGGCACCGCAGGCACGTCCCATGGTGATTCTCTGCCCATGGGGTGCCTGTGACAGCAGGGCTGGGCCGTGCCATGACCTTGGTATGGACGGAGAAGCTGAGGTGTGGAGCGGTGGAGGGGAAGCTTCCCAGGGATGCTCCCAGCCTGCTGCCCCTCGAGCAGCACCTGAGGACCCTCCACCACCAGCATCTTCTAGAACACGGAGGTGGCCACCAAAGCCATCAGCACTGAGCAGCCCAAGAGAAGGACGTGCAAGGCAGGGAGGGGCACCGAGCCCTGCAGCCAGCCCTGCTCTCCTGCCCCTTCTTTTATATATTATATATATATATGTATCTATGTGTATAGGGGTGGGGGTGTGTGTGCTATAAATACAGAGCCCAGAGGGGCCTAGGCTCTGCTGGTGGCTTGTGCTGCTCTGTCCCCATGCAGGAGAGAGGGTGGAGGGGACACTATTGGGGAGAAACAGATGTGTGGCTGCTGTTGTCAGCCTGTTGCCATTGCTGCCCCACACAAAATCATAAAGCATTCCAGACTTTTGTGCCCCTTCCTGGAGGTGTTCAAGGCCAGGCTGGATGAGTTCTTGAGCAACCTGGGCTAGTGGGAGGTGTCGCTGCCCATGGCAGGGGGTTTGGAACTGGATGATATTGAAGGTCCTTTCCAACCCAACCCATTCTGTGACTTTTGTATGAGCCCAGCTCTTGGGTCAAGCCCATCCCTGTGCCTGGGAACCACGAAGCACATAGCTGGGAAAACACAGGGGGACAGCAGCTGCACCCATGGGTACAGGGGTGCTCACCATGGGGAGGTGCAGGGGTTCGCCACGTAGGAGGTGCAGAGCTGCTCACACATGCGTGGTCACTTGTGGATAAAAAGATGTTTGTGGGTGCAGGGGTGCTCACCTTGGGGAGGTGCAGAGGTAGAATCACAGAATGCATCAGGTTGGAAGGGACCATCCAAGGGCATCTTGTCCATCCCCTCTGCAGGCAGCAGGGACACCTCCAACCAGAGCAGGCTGCACAGGGACACAGCAAGGCTGAGCTTGAATGTCTTCAGGGATGTGACCTCAACCACCTCCCTGGGCAGCCTGTGCCAGTGTCTTCCCATCCTCCGTGTGCACAACTCCCTCCAGATGCCAAATCTAACTCTGCTCTGATCCAGTTCCAAACCATTGCCCTTGGCCTATCCCCACAGGCCCTTCTGAACAGTCCCTCCCCAGCCTGCCTGCAGGTCCTCTGCAGGTATTCAGGTGCAGCTCTAAGGTCTCCCTGGAGCCTTCTTTTCTGGAGCTTTATCTCCCAGTCCCTATAGCAGAACTTCTCCAGCCCTCTAATCATCTTGGTGCCCTCCTCTGGACCCTCTCCATCAGGTCTGTGTCCTTCTTATGTGTAAAACTTCAGTTCTGGCCCCAGTCCTGCAGGTGAGGTCTCCCCAGAGCAGAGCAGAGGGTCAGGATCCCCTCTCTCTATCTCTGTCCGCACTGCTTTGGATGCAGCCCAGGCTGCCCTTGGCTTTCTGGGCTGCCAGTGCCCATTATTGCCTGCTGCCCAGCTTCTCCCCCACCAACACCCTCAAGTCCTCTGCGTGAGTTGCTCATCTATGGCTGCCAACCACCCCCAGCTCAGATCCTTGCAGCCCAGCCCCCCACAGAGCAGGGCTTCATGGGGCTTTGGAGGAACTCAGACACAACCTTATTAAAAATGAATGTTTGGCTGAGCTAAGCCTCTCACGCTGCCTTTAATTGATTGGCTAAGAGCAGAGACAGCTTTTTGCTGCTCCTGCTTCGTTGTTTAATGCCCTTTTATTTATCCCCAGCCATTATCTTTTTGGGTTTTTTTATGGTCCAACAAAGCGCGGGCTGCGGGGGTGGAGGTGTCTGCAAGCAGTTGCAGCTGGGGGACTCCGAAAAGCAAGAGTGGATTGGGGCAATTTTTTTTCTGGCGGGGTGGGGCACCAACTGTGGATGGGGACAAGGAGGCATCTGCCTGAGCTTGGAGACAGCAGCTCAGAGAGAGGCAGCTGTCGCCGTGGGGCGTTCTACGCTGAAGCCTAATGGTGGCCACTCAGGAAAACTCTTTCCAGGGCGGACGGTTTGGGGCTTGGGCTGGGCTGCGCGGGGACCGGACGGACGGAGCGGTGCTGGGGGAAGCAGGACCGGGGGCAGGGNTGCAGCGGTGCAGGGGGACGTGGTAAGGCTAAGGGGCGGAGGGGGTGACACAGGATGGGGCTTGGCTGAAGTTCGGAGTGACAGGTGTTGGGAGGGGGAACCCGGCTGGGGAGGTGACAGCGTGGGGGACTCACACGATGCCGGTGGGAGTGGCGGAGACGCGGGGGCGATGTGGGCTCGAGGAGGGCTGGGTTTGGGGGTGACAGGTGACAGGTCTGGGGGCACACACACTGGATCGGAGGGGGCAGGAGGGACACATGCTGAGGCTGGTGCTCGGGGGACACCAACGTTTCTGAACTCTTTCTGGGTGGTGATATGATGGCGTGAGGGGGGTCCCCTCAGAGGCAAGTGCTGGCCCCAGCCCTGCTCGGGAGAGCAGATGGTCTCCAGGGTGCTGTCCCATCTCCCATCGCCTCCACTTCCCGATCCCAAAGGGCCATAGGACCAGGAGAGGGTATCCAAGCAGCGGGGACAGTTTGGCTCTTGTGCGGACTGAAGCCAAGTCCCGGTGGCACCCCGACAGGCCATGCTGGTGATTGCAGTGGCCAGCGGGGCACACCGGGGTGTAGGCATTGTGGGCCGGCCCTGCTGGGCTGACCCTGATGGAATGGATGGGTCTGGATGCCCCTGGATGCTTGGAAAAGAACCTGGCCCCCGTTTGGTTCCACCACCTGGGGCTGGGTGGGGACCCCGAGGCAGCAGGACCAGGTGGGTGCCAGACTGAACAAGGCTTAGGTTGCAGTGGGGTTCGAGGGAGGCTGGGTTGTGCTGATGGAGGTGTGAGGTTGGCACCTGGGGTTGGGGGTCCCTTCCCCCCAGGGAAGAGTTGGCCTGGCCTGGCCTGGCAGGAGGTTGTTAACACTGGACCCTACTGATGCCCATTGGCTGAGGCCATGCTGATGCCCAAGCAAGCAGCCTGGGAGGAAGGAGGTGCAGGGTGAGAGGTGATGGAGACCCAAGGGTGAGGTCCAGCCTGTGTGTGTCCCCTGGACACATGTTGGGGCTGGCGGCAGAGCACCACTCGTGTGTGCCGGCCTGGCACTGCTGCACTGGCAGGGGTTAACGCTGGACTGTTCCACTCGGATGGTTCAGGCATCGAAGGGAGGAGGAAGAGGAGGAGGAGAAGGAGGAGGAGGAAGATGTCACCCCTCGTGGATCTGTCATTTCTCTTTTCCAGCCAGGATGTGAGATACTGCTAGCACCAAGCTAGGCCAGCCCTGAGGCGAGGAGGGTGTGGAGCAAGAGGATGGAGAGGAGGGGGCGAAGGTGAAGGCAGGCCCCCCCCCCCCCAA
>VWZE01000036.1:16849-32689 GCA_013396675.1 Eubucco bourcierii
TTTGGGGGGGTGTGGGGTGAGGGGAGGAGGGATTGCTGCTTGTGGTACTGACTTTTCCATTTGAAAGGAAGAGCAAGGATGTGGGAAGGGAAGAGGTATACGAGTCCACTGTGGGAGAGCAGAAACTGAAAGGAGGCCCCAGCTTGAATTCTTCCTTTCCTGCTAACTCGAAGCGGTTTTTCTCTGTTCTGTACAGAACGTGATACTCTCTCAGGAGTGACCCTGCTGATCCCCCACCTCCTGATAGGATGGCAAGTAAGTGAGTGCAAAATAAATGGCACCAAATAGACCTTTTCAAAGAGAAGGGGGGGAAAATAAATCAGGTTATTCTGGTGAGGCACTGACAGCACGTCAAAACAACTCCCCAAAGCGTGAAACTTGGCTGGGGAACGGTAATTCCACTGCCATGATCCTTACATGCCAGATGGATGGCTTATCATCCTGTCTGTCTGTCTGCCTACCTGTCTGCCTACCTGCTGGTGCTGCAGGAGCCATTCTTTCAGGGCACACAGGCTATTTGTGCTCTTATCTGCAGTTCTGGGATCTGAATGTGTGAAGAGGGAGGAAAGCCTGCAAGGGTGGAAGAGTTGCACCGGCGCGGCAAAACAATGTGCTTAGAGCCAGAGCTCTGTCAGAATGGACAGAAGCTGCAGCACAGGAGGCTCCAGCTCAACACAAGGGGGAACTTCTTCACTGTAAGGGTCCCAGAGCACTGGCAGAGGCTGCCCAGAGAGGTTGTGGAGTCTCCTTCTCTGGAGATTTTCAAGGGCTGTCTGGATGTGTTCCTGTGTGACCTGAGCTGGATTGTCTGGTCTTGCTCTGGCAGGGGGTTTGGACTCAATCTTTGATTATATTACTAAGGTCTCCTTCTCCCTCCCCTCCTGGTGAGACCCCATCTTGAGTCCTGCCTTCAGTTTTGGGTGTCCCAGTTGAAGAGGGACAGGGATCTGCTGGAGAGAGTCCAAGGGAGGGCTATGAGGATGCTGAGGGGACTGGAGCACTGCCTGGTGAGGAGAGGCTGAGGGACCTGGGGCCGCTTAGTCTGGACAAGAGAAGACTGAGAGGTGATCTGATAAACGTTTATAAATCTCTGAGGGCTGGGGGTCAGGAAGGAGGGTACAGGCTCTGCTCACTGCTGCATCCCATCCCAGGATGGGACAAGGAGCAATGGATGGCAGCTGCAGCACAGGAGGTTCCAGCTCAACACAAGGGAGAACTTCTTGACTGTAAGAGTGACAGAGCCCTGCCACAGGCTGCCCAGAGAGGCTGTGGAGTCTCCTTCTCTGGAGCCTTTCAAGGCCTGTCTGGATGTGTTGCTGTGTGCCCTGAGCTGGATTGTCTGGTCCTGCTCTGGCAGGGGGCTTGGACTGGCTGAGCTCTTTGGGTCCCTTCCAACCCCTAACATCCTGTGAGCCTGTGCATGGTAGGGATAGGAAGGGACCTCTGAAGATTGTCAGGTCCAACTTCCCCACCCAAGCAGGATCACCTAGAGCAGGCCACACAGGAATATATCCAGACAGGTCTTAAAAACCTTCAGAGAAGGAGGTTTCACAACCTCTTTCGGCAGCCTGCTGCAGGCCTCCAGCATAGTAAAGAAGTTTTTTCTCAAGGTGAGGTAGAACTTCTTATGTTCCAGTTCAAGTCCATTGCCCTTCATCTTATCAGTGGACACCCTTGAAAAGATTTGAATCCATTGCTCCTCATCTTCTTACTGGACACCCATGAAAAGATTTGATTCCATTGCTTCTCATCTTATCACTGGACACCCATGAAAAGATTTGAGCCCATTGCCCCTCATCTTATCACTGGACACCCATGAAAAGATTTGAGCCCATTGCCCCTCATCTTATCACTGGACACCCATGAAAAGAGGCTTGCCCCAAGTTCTTCACACCCACCCTGAAGGTATTTGCAAGCATTGATCAGATCTCCTTTCAGCCTTTTCTTTTCCAGTCTAACCAGTCCTGGCCAGATCTCTCATAAGACAGATGTTCCATCCTCCTAATCATCCTCATAGCCTCTGTTGGACTTTTCTCCAGAAGTTTCATCTCTCTCTTGAACTGGGGAGCCCAGAACTGAACCAAGACTTCAAACATAGTCTCACAATGGCAGAGCAGAGGGGTAGGAGAACCTCCCTCAACCTTCTGGCTGCGCTCTTCTTAATGCACCCTGATCAGCAGGCTGTTTTACTTATTGCAGACTGTATAGATGCTAAGACAGGTGATAGCAGAGCTAAGGGAGGCTGCAAACTCAGCCTGGTATTTCCCAGACCACTTTTTTTCTTTTTTTTTTTTAATCAGCTCTCTAAAGAACAGTGACAATCAGACCTGCAGCTTGCCTTGCCAGGAAAACACATTGCATTATACTCTGCTGAGAGCAAACCTTCAGCCTGCACGCAGAAAATCACTGCTCAGCCTTTCCAGCAGGAGACAGAGAAACATGATCCAACCATGATGAACACCTCCAGAGCCCCTGAACATTGATCTGTGCTGATCAGTAAGAGCTGATGAACGAGGTGTAAGGAATCAGGCTGGGGAGCTGCACACCCACTCTGAGGCCGTTGTCCGGACGAACATCGCTGTGAGCTCGCTGCGTAGAGGAGTCTTTGAGGGAGGGAATGCAGTTGTGGATTTCATGCCTGTGTGAGCTTCATGGTTACCCCAGTGTGAGCAGTATAAAGCAGGCTCAGAGAGGCTGATGAAGTTAAGTAGTATACTGGGACATTCTTCTACAGGTTCAGGGAAAAAAAAAAAAAAAAGAGGTAGAAAATGATCCTGCCTCCCCATCTGGAGTCCTGGGTGCAGTTCTGGAGCCCCCAGAACAAACAGGAAGGACATGGAAGTGTTGGAGGGGGTCCAGAGGAGGACATGAAGATGCTCAGAGGGCTGCAGCAGCTCTGCTGTGAGGACAGGCTGAGAGAGTTGGGGTTCTGCAGCCTGGAGAAGAGAAGGCTTCCAGGAGACCTTGGAGTGGCCTTCCAGGATCTGAAGGGGGCTACAGAAAGGCTGAGGAGGGACTATTGACAAGGTCTTGTAATGCCAGGACAAGGGACAATGGGTTTAAACTGGTAGAGGGGAGATTGAAAGTGGATGTTAGGAGGAAGTTGTTTGCAGTGAGGGTGGTGAGACACTGGCACAGGTTGAGGGTGGTGAGACACTGGCAGAGGTTACCCAGGGAGGTTGTGAAGCACAGAAGCACAGAATGTGATTTTTGATCACATTCTGTGCTTCTGTGCTCCACAACCTCCCTGGAGGTGTTCAAGACCAGGTTGGATGAGACCCTGAGTGCCCTGTACTAGTGGGAGGTGTCCCTGCCTATGGCAGGGTGTTGGAACTGGATGATCTTTGAGGTCACTTCCAACCTTCCCATTCTATGATTCTGTAATTTCCAGCATGAGTTCACTTCCAGTAGCGCAACTGCTGTAGATTTATATCAATTAGCAGTAGCCTGAGTAATTTGGGGGAGTAATTAATGTTTTGGCATTTGTATGCTTTGTTTTTTTCTCTTTGGAGGATTAGGGGGAAATGTATCTGTGGGTCTGGGAGCTGGAGGGGCTGTTGGTGTTGCCAGTTTTGGACCAGATTTCCCAGCTGTGTGGAGAGTGTTTGCAGAAGTGGAGCTGAGGACACAGCCAAGGAGCACACAGACCTTTTTGATCCCAAGTAAGCCCTATGGCTTAACACCAGCCCTTCTGTCCATCAGGTATTTTGTGGTTTTCAAGGTGGTTTGGAACCTATCTGTGTCCTCTCTAGGTGGGGGAGTGTAGAGGTCTATAGAAGCATGATATGCTTTAAGCAAAATAGTTGCCATCTGTGACAGGAGGAGAAGACACCAGCAGCAGAAGCACAGAATCATTTAGATTGGAAAAGACCTTCAGGGTCATTGAGTCTAATCATTAGCCCTACTCTGTCAAGTCTATCACTAAGGCATATCCATGAGCACCATATAGAATCATGGAATGGTAAGGTTGGAAGTGACCTCAAAGATCATCTAGTTCCAACCCCCTGCCATAGGCAGGGACACCTCCCACTAGTACAGGTTACTCAAGGCCTCATCCAACCTGGCCTTGAACACCTCCAGGGAGGTTGTGGAGCACAGAAGCAAAGAATGTGATCAAAAATCACATTCTGTGCTCCTGTGCTTCACAACCTCCCTGGGCAACCTGTGTCAGGGTCTCACCACCCTCAACCTGTGCCAGTGTCTCACCACCCTCACTGCAAACAACTTCCTCCTAACATCCACTTTCAATCTCCCCTCTGCCAGTTTAAACTCATTCCTCCTCCTCCTGGCATTGCAAGCCCTTGTTAAGAGTCCCTCCCCAGCCTTCCTGTAACCCCCTTGAGATCCTGGAAGGCCACTCCAAGGTGTCCTGGAAGCCTTCTCTTCTCCAGGCTGCAGAGCCCCAACTCTCTCAGCCTGTTCTCATAGCAGAGTTGCTGCAGCCCTCTGAGCATCTTCGTGGCCTCCTCTGGACTCACTCCCACAGTTTGATGTCCTTTCCCATAGCAGAGCTGTTCTAGTCCCTTAATCATCTTTGTGGCCTCCTTTGGCCTCAGTCCCACAGTTTGATGTCCTTTTCCATAGCAGAGCTGTTCTAGCCCCCTGATCATCTTTGTGGCCTCCTCTGGACTGGCTCAAACAGTTTGATGTCCTTTTCCATAGCAGAGCTGTTCTAGCCCCCTGATCATCTTTGTGGTCTCCTCTGGACTGGCTCAAACAGTTTGATGTTCTTTTCCATAGCAGAGCTGTTCTAGCCCCCTGATCATCTTTGTGGTCTCCTCTGGACTGGCTCAAACAGTTTGATGTCCTTTGCCATAGCAGAGCTGTTCTAGCCCCCTGATCATCTTTGTGGACTCTGGACTGGCACCAACAGTTTGATGTCCTCCTTGTGTTGAGGAGAAAATGGAGATGTCACACATGACTGCACCAAGGATCTGATTGCTTTCTAGCTGAACATCAGAGCCCTGGCTACTAGAAGCTATAGGAGGGGTGACAGAGCATGAGGAGGGACCACCTGCCTGATGCAGCACAGGCTCTTGCAATTCCAACTGACCATGTAAGAGCCACTGAATCCAGAGGGGTCTCCAGAACATCCTCTGCATACACTGCAGGCCATAAAACACTTCCCAACAGCCTATAACAAATTTAAGAGCCTTAGTACAAAAAGACCAAAAGAAAAACAAACAAAGAAACAAAACCCAAACAAACAAAATAACTAAACCCCCAAACAATCCTGGAACATGTAGGAGAGATCAAGGGCATTGCCAATGTCCTGGGTCCCAGCAGTAGCAGGGAAATTGTTAGGTGAAAATGTCCAGATGATGTTAGGAAGTAGACCGTGGGCCACCTTACAGAGGAAAGCAAGAAAACCTCACCAGTCCCTGCCAAATCTAACCCCCGGGGGGAAATTCTTTGCTGAGCACAGGCCAAAAGCCAAAGTAATTGCACATGTACTCTTTAGGAAAAAAAAAAAAAAACAAACCAACAAAAAATGATTTTATTTAGGAGAAACACATTGTCATCATCATCCTGTAAAACCCTGCCAAATGTGTGCTGAGGACTTCCCCTAGAAGGAGAAATGCAAAGGCTACTTCCAGAAGTGCTATAGGGGGTGAGGGACCTCCACCTGACCTAGGTGGAGGGCTCCCTGGAGGTATCCCAGATTTTTGGAGGGAAGAGGCATTGCTTAGCTGGAGCTACTGGGGCTTTTCTTGCTGAGTCCCTGGGCAGCTGTGCTGTATTGGAGTTATGATTTATGCTCAATCTCCCTAAAGTAAGACAAAGCTTTCTGGAGGTTTTACTTGAGGTCTTGGCCTGAGGCACCTTGCTCAGGGTTGGTACCTGCACTGTGGCTGATTTAACATTAAGCAGCTACTCTCTGCCTCTGATGTATCCCTCTCTGATGCACAGGGCTTGTAAAAATCATAGAATCATAGAATGGGAAGGTTGGAAGGGACCTCAAAGATCATCCAGTTCCAACCCCCTGCCGTAGGCAGGGACACCTCCCACTAGTACAGGTCACTCAAGGACTCATCCAACCTGGCCTTGAACACCTCCAGGGAGGTTGTGGAGCACAGAAGCACAGAATGTGATCTTTGATCACATTCTGTGCTTCTGTGCTCCACAACCTCCCTGGGCAACCTGTGTCAGGGTCTCACCACCCTCAACCTGTGCCAGTGTCTCACCACCCTCACTGCAAACAACTTCCTCCTAACATCCAGTTTCAATCTCCCCTCTACCAGTTTAAACCCATTGTCTCTTGTCCTGGCATTACAAGACCTTGTCAATAGTCTCCCCCCAGCCTTTCTGTAGCCCACTTCAGATCCTGCAAGGCCACTCCAAGGTCTCCTGGAAGCCTTCTCTTCTCCAGGCTGCAGAGCCCCAACTCTCTCAGCCTGTCCTCAGAGCAGAGCTGCTGCAACCTTCCGTGCATCTTCGTGGCCACCTCTGGATCTGCTCCAACAGTTCTATGTCCTTTGCATCTAAGCACCACTTAGATCCAACCACAGGTACTGAAGGACTTGTCCTGGAGGCTAATTTGCTTCTGTTTTCTGCAGCCTCAACTCAATTTCTGTCTTTTCCATCTCTGTTCCCTTTGATTTGACTTTCTGCTCTCGGTGGTGGCAGCAGCTGTAGTGAGAGCTGCCTGGGCTGCAGTTTAGCCATGTCTTCAGAAGCAGATGGATTTCAGAGTGTCAGCCAGTTAGACCTAAATTAGAGAGCTGTTGGGCTTCCAACCTTCCTAAATGCAGCCAGCTCCATGCTCTGGTTAGAGTTAAGAAGAGCTGGCAGGGAATGCCTAAATGTTTGCTTGTCCTCTTGAAGCCATTTTCAAAGCCATAGGATGCCAAAACCCCCTGCTTCTGTAGCTGATGAGCCCACCACAGGATCTAAAAGAATTTATCCTACCCAAGACCCTCAGGACTAAGTGATGACATCATGACAGACGTCAGACTACTCCACCATTTTACAGATAGGTCCACAAATGTTCAACAAATGGTCCAAGGCTTCACAGATGCCTTGCTCCTGCCTAGTGTCTGAGGGACAGAGCTGCTGCCACTGGATGGTGGTGGGGATCAGGGCTGGAATAGCCTTTTGGAACTGTCTGTGAGCATAGGACATGCTGCTGGCCCTGAGACTGTGTGGTGTACTAAGGACATCTGTGAACTAGGGACTGCACAGGCACCATTGAACCAGTTCAGGAGCTACTACCTGGGCTGAGCAGCAGCTCTTGCTCCCAGGGCTTGATTTCCAAGTGCTGTCAGACATGTGGATAATTGCATCCTGCTGAAACTGAAGTGGGCATCCATGTCCCATGATTGAGTCATGCCAGTGGTGAGGGATGCAAGAACAATATTTCCAGCTCCACAGGGAGAGCAAATTGGGCCAGGGAGGGCCAGCACAGGAAGGACATGGAAGTGTTGGAGCGGGTCCAGAGGTGGCCACGAAGATGCTCAGAGGGCTGCAGCAGCTCTGCTGTGAGGACAGGCTGAGAGAGTTGGGGCTCTGCAACCTGGAGAAGCGAAGGCTTCCAGGAGACCTTGGAGTGGCCTTCCAGGATCTGAAGGGTGCTATAGGAAGGCTGGGGAGGGACTATTGACAAGGTCTTGCAATGCCAGGACAAGGGGCAATGGGTTTGAAGTGGCAGAGGGGAGATTGAAACTGGATGTTAGGAGGAAGTTGTTTGCACTGAGGGTGGTGAGACCCTGACACAGGTGGCCCAGGGAGGTGTTCAAGGCCAGGTTGGATAAATCCTTGAGTGCCCTGTGCTAGTGGGAGGTGTCCCTGCCTATAGCAGGGGGTTGGAACTAGATGATCTTTGAGGTCCCTTCCAACCTTCCCATTCTATGATTCTATGACCCTTGATAGTGAGTTCCTTAGGATGATGTCTCAGATCTGCAGCCATGATGTTTGCCATGGGTGAATCTGTCCTATCTGCTAATCTTGTCTCTGTTTTGGCTGGACTGAGGAGTCTTTCTGATCCCAGAAGGGTGGACTGGGCAATGACTGCTTTGTGGAACCTAGCAGCGTGCTGCTCAGCTGAAAGCTGGTGGCAGAAAAGCTTTAGCAGAGGGAGTAGTATGAGCAACAGCAATGGTTCCAGCATGCCTGGCTGACCAGAGGTTGTGTTCCAAGACAGCACAACTGCTTCAAGCAGCTGCCACTTCACACTTCCTCCTGCCCCTGAATCTGCTTTGGGTTGACATCTCAGTGCCTACCATTCTCTGAATTCATTTTCAGGAAGCTCAGGCTCTTTTTTTTTTTTTTCTTTTTTTGAGCATACTAAGCTTTGCCAGCTTGAATTTAAAACCAGGAGGAGTGTGGCCTATGCTCAGGCTTGAGCACCAACCCTCTGCCCTACTCCCTCTGCCCTGTTTCCCAACCACTGATCACCCAGTTGTGATTACAAAAATAAACCACAACAAAAAACAAAACAAAACAAGGCAGATGATTTCATGACAGCTGATCTGTTAAATTTGAAAAGCTGAGTATTGACCTTTTTTTTTTTTTTTTTTAATATAGTAGGATTTTATTTATATCTGTTTGGAAAGAGCAGGTTAAAAGCAAAAGTCACTCTTAAGTTATAGCGTGCAAGAAAGAAGTAAAAATAGCCTAGGTTGGGCTAGGTGGGGAGAAAAGGAGGTTGCACTATTTCCATTAAAAATGACTTTTAAGTGGAGGGTGAGCTTGAAACTTTGGCAGGACCCTGTACATCCTCTTCAGAGGCCACCTCTACAGAGCCAAGGTGACCCTCCTGATGGTTACTTGCTAATCTGTGTGCCCTTTTTGGGTGTGGGTGAGTATTTTCTGGAATACTCTCATCAAGCTACTCTCCTGGTGGAGATATGATTTGGTGTGCCTCACTTTGTTACTCTCTCTTTGAGGGGGAAAAAAAAATGGGTTAAAGGATGTCCTCTGGTGCCATCAGGCATGTGTCTGGATTGTAATAAAGCTCAGTTCCTCCATGCTTCAGCACCTTCAGGTTTGGAGCATATTTATTGGCATGTAGGTCTCAAATCACTGGATGATGGGGACAGGACTTTGCCTGTTCCCCATGAGACTTGGCCTGACTTCTTGCTGCTAGCTGTGAAGGGTGAGCAGCTGCTGCTTCTACCAAAACCTCTCAAAGAAAATTACACCCAAAAAGTCATGGAAGAACAAAAAGACAGGAGCACAGGAGGGAAAAAAAAAAAAAACAAAAAACCCAACCCACAACTAAATGAGTGAAACAAAAAACCTCCAACTCTCCCCTAAAAAACATCCAACCCCACCTCTCCACTTCCCTTTCTCTTCCTCGTGGTTTTGACTGGGTGGTGAGACCTGTTTTCACTCAACCAAGTGTTGCTGCAGTGGGGCAGAGCCAGGACTATCCCCATGGGCCCCACACCCATGGGCTGAGGTGGTTGTAACCCCAACCCAACAGGCTCGACCAGGCAGGACAGAGCTCTTGGCAGGCATTAATAACCCAAGAGAAGGTTCATGCAGCTCTGGCCAGAACTGGCCTTGCTGCTCACCAAGCCCAGAGCCAGTCATAGGGGTCAAGCTAATGCTGACACTGGGGCCTTTGATTGTGTTTGATTCATGTGCATACACCACTGGTAGGTCAGATGGGCTGTTAATCCCTTCCCCCTTCCCCCTTCCACAGCAGGGAAAAGAAAAAAAAAAAAAAAAAAAAAAAAAAAAAAAAAAAAAAAAAAAAAAAAAAAAAAAAAAAAAAAAAAGAAGGAAAATGAAAAATAAGTTTAGTGGGTGACTTCCCAGCTGGCTTCAGGGCTTCTGGTGTGAGCTGGTTGGGCCTGGGGGGGTTCAGAAATCCATTTCCTCTGTGCTTTAGGAATGTTTGGGTGGTTTTGGTACATTGGTGACTGAAATGCAATGGAGAGCAAAAGAAAAAAAATAAAAACCTCTTGGCTGATGCATTGAGTGGGTGTAGTGAGGTGGTCGTGGCACAGTTCAGGATGGCTTGGGGAAGCTGTGGAAGAAAGGGGCTGAGCCCACTTGGCTGTTTGCATTTAATGCCAGGTTGGAGGAGGCAGGGTTGATGCCACGCTGTGTGTGATGCCAGGCTCTGTGTGATGCCACATTGTACATATCCTCACCTGCACAGGAGAGGGAGAGCTTCTGCCCTGCTCGCATCTGGGTTTGTAGCTGATGGCAAAGCTTTTTTTCCAGCTTATAAAATGCATTTGGTGTCACAAAACACTCCTAATAAGCAGCTTCTGGACACTCTCAGCCAACACATGCAGGGTGGTTAGTGGGATTGGGCTCTCCTCAGTGGGTGATCCCACAGGAGTGATGCCTGAGAAGGAAATAGGCTTGGGAATCTCTTTCCTCCAGGCTTGATCCATGAAGGGCTGTCCTGGAGAGTCCTCCCGGGGGGTGCAGGAGGCTATGATGGGACTGAGGCAGCTGCTCTGCCCTGGTCCAGGGATGAGGAGCTGCTTCTTCTGCCCCCATTTCTGCGGCTCAGCAGGAGAAGAGATCCCAGGGGATTCCGGAGGGGAACAACAAGGGGAGCAGGGGATCCCGGGGCGGGGGTGGGGGTTAGTTGCAACACCTCCTTTGGAAGCTGAAAATAGCGTCTGCCGGGCTCGGGGGCTGGGGCAGGCTGCTGTGGGCAAATGACCCAATTAGGGAATCTTTGTCAGATTGGGGAAAGCTGAGATAAGTCCCTTTTATCAGCCTATAAAAATACCACTTTCACTTATCTGGAGCTACCTACAGCGCCCAGCTGCAGGGGGGAGCCGGGAGGGGGAGCCGGGAGAGGGAAGCGGAGCCGCTCCGCAGACAGAGGAGGAGTTAGGGATGTGTTTGACAACGAGGCGGCGTCGGGGGGGGGGGGTCTGGAAATCCATTTTGTAGTGGAGATCTAACCCTCTCCCCAGCTTACCCCCGCCTCATCGACACCCCCTGGAGCCCATCCGCTCCCTTTTCTACATCCTGGCCGAGCTGCGCCCCCCTCCTCCCCGTCCCTTCATCCACAAAGTCCGACCCTTCCCCAAAATGTTTTCCCATCTTATTTTCCACCTTTTCCCTGGCGTTATGTCGAGAGGGTGCGGGGATGAAAAGTTGTTAGGGTAACGCCGACGGTGCGAGCGGGGAAGGAGCATCCACAGGGATGCGTGGGTACCATTGGTCTGATAGCACGAACCCACGGGCTGCAGATAAACACACGGGTGGAATTTTGCTCTATTTGCTCCTGTTTCCCCGTGTTTATAGGGAAATACTCAGATCCCATCAGCCACCCTCACCTTCAAGGCCGTGAAGCTGTGACATGCTCCGTGGGAGCGAGTGTTTTCTGGACACTCAAAAGCCTTCCATCTGTACATCTGCTTCTGAAGGCATCTCTGCACGGATACCCACACACACACACACCCCCTCCGCACCCCTGCAAGCAGAGGATCAAGCCGTGGAGAGAGTGCTAACATGCATTCCTACTGTGGGAAAACATGCTGCACTTTGATTATTTTCTCTGTGGTTTCCAGTCTGTTTGGGGCTGGAGGAAAACCGTCGGGATTGGAACGTGGAAGGAGGGATGGGAAGAGAATCCATCAGGCAACCCTCATCGAACCTATGCTAGGGTCGAGAGGGTTTCTGTTTTAGGAAGGGGACTGGCGATGGAGAGAAAAGTGAGGAGGAAAATGAAGGTTTTAAAAGCAGAGTTTGTTGTTGTTGTTGTTGTTGAAAGAACCCTCAAGGAGGTTTGCTCAGGTGGGGCTTAGGGAGAGGCAGCTGCTCTTCTTCACCACTCGTCCCCCCCTCAAAGTCCAGGCCCACAGGACCCCGCTAGTATTTATCATTGGTTTGGTTTGGTTTGGTTTGGTTTGGAACAGAACAACCAAATCTGGCTGGTTCAGACTAAAATAAAACCTCTCCACGAAGCCTTAGCCCACTCGAGTTAGGGAGGACGGGGAGTAAACCTTGCCTGTGGTGGATGGGACTAGATGAGGGTGAAATTGTCGCTTTTGGGGACTTGAATATGCAAAAAAAAAAAAAAAAAAAAAAAAAAAGTTTGGCCCGGGAGTTTTTCTTGAGTCGTTTCTCTTTCGAGGAATACACAGGCGGCTGGGAAGCAGGACGCTGCCGCCGGGGCAGTCCCCGGGGTGTGCGGAGATCATCGTGGTGGAGGGGGTTCAGACGAAGGGGTAGACCTCTCCCCCACCCCTGTCCCCCCACCAGGGGCAGCCTCTGCCACCGGGTTGGTACCTTTCGCACAGATTTGCTGGAAGGGTTTCCAAATTCTTTTCCAAATATAGCCCCGAGGTGGCCGCCTGCCTCCTCCGGTGCCCTTCACGGCTCCGAGCCGCAGCCGAGGGGACACACACACCCCCATACCCCCATCAAAATCTATGCCCAGCAGGAGGGAGGAAAGCCGGGCTGGGGGGGGGAGGTGCTCTCACACAAAACACGCGTGGAAGCTGCGAATTCCAGTAGCTCCAGCGTCTCTCCTCCAATTGCCCGGATTTTAAGCTGGTTTTTGGGGGAGGGAATGGGATGGTTTGATCCCTTCTCCCCTGCTTACATCCCTGCTCCTTTCCCTTCTGCTTCGTCCCGGAGGCAGAGAGAAGGGCCAAGGATTTTTTTTCCTCCTAACTCAAACCTGCTCATTCCCCTGTAAAAATGCCTTGGAGGGAAATTTTGGGGAGGTACCGCTGGGGGGAGCGGAAATTTCCCGAAGGAAGTTCCGAGAGGAACTTTTGGGAGATAACACTTCCCTCCCCCCCCCCCCAAAAAAAAAAAATCCTGTCCCTGAGGGGAACCTGGACTAGGAGAAAGAGGCAGAGACCGAGGTTGGGGAGGGGAGGAGGGGAAGCTGCTTACCAACATCTGGGGGGAGGGAGACACCTCCCTAACGAGCCCTTACCCTGAGAGCCTTCAAAGATCATTTTAACAGCGATAAATGCGATTCCCCCCCAAGTCCTTCCATTATAAAAGGCTCCACCTGGGATATTTCTCCCCCATCACGTTTTTATAGCGAGATCAAGGACAAACTCAGTGCTTTGCGCTGTGGTGGCAGGTCCTCGAGGCTTTATTTCTGAAATTTAGGTGTTGTGGTTTGTTGGTTTGGGTTTGGTTGTTGGGTTGGGTTTTTTTTTTCCCCTCCCCCCAAAAAAATGCTCTTCAGGGTAAAACTCCGATAATTTTCATCTCTCCCGCTGCAATTAAGAGGGAGAGGGAGCAAGATCTTGATTGCTTGTNATCACGTTTTTATAGCGAGATCAAGGACAAACTCAGTGCTTTGCGCTGTGGTGGCAGGTCCTCGAGGCTTTATTTCTGAAATTTAGGTGTTGTGGTTTGTTGGTTTGGGTTTGNGGACAGAACTCTACCGACTCTTTCAGGCTGCTGGTCTCTGCCTCGGCCGAGGGTTGGTTTTTTTGTTGTTTTTTTTTTTCTTTCCTCCCCTTTCCTTCTTCATCTTTTCAGTATTTCCTGCTAAACTCGTAAACTTTATTTGATTTACAGCTATTTCATGAACCTGCTTAAACTAACATGTGTTCCGTCTTGTCCAACTGAATCATAAAAAACAATCTTGGATCCAAACACGACTTTTTTTTTTTTTTTTCCCCCTCCCTGTAAGAAACGAGTTATTAATGACAGAAAATAGGCATTGTCTTCAACGGTGGCTGCTCCAGCTCCCGGAGCGGGGGAGTTTGCCAGTTCCTTTGCCCGCTTGCTGATGGTAGAGGACCAAAGCTCGGCTGCGCAGGTACCTCCCAGGGATCCGGACTGTGATGAGGGAAGGGTTTGAGAGGAGATTTGACTTTTCCTTTCGCCTAAAAAATGGCTTCTTCGTTGGGAACGAGCGATTTCCAAGCAGACAGTCCCCGAAATATGATCAGGCAGGTAATAACCTTCAACCCTGGTGCACCGCAGCAGGTAACAAAGGTGTTTGACTCAAAAATAAATAAATAAAAAAAAAAAAATCCCCACCCAGATCAGGCACGAAATGAGCTCAAAGTAATTTATTAAAGCGTGAAAGTAGGATTTTTTTTTTTTTCAGTGCCTACAACCACTTCTACACCTCGATCAAACCAGGCAAGCATGAAACCACGCTATAGATGGAACAGGTATAAATTCACAGTGGTGTATAGATGTAGGTGCCTGTAGCAACCCGAACTCACCCAACCGAGTGCCCACACCCGCATCTATTCACACTTATCAACCTTTTCCCCCTCTCTGTTTGCGTGGAAAACCACTTGAGGGGAAAAAAAAAAAAAAGCAAAACCAACCTGCATCCCCTAGAAGTAGAGACCTTACACTGCGAGCCAGGGCCCGCTGCCCACGAACGCTTCCCCGCACACCCGTGGGTCTTTTGCACCTCAAAACCCGGCTACTCTGCTTGTGTGGGTTTCCGCGGAGCCATCCGCGGGCGCGTATGGCCCTGAGATTCACAGTTTGTGATTTCATCCAGCCCGGGGACACGGGGCGAGTTCTTTAGAAGTGGGAAAATGCTCTTTTTGTCTTTTTTATCCTTCTGTGGATGCGGGTATTTTTGCACATGGAAGATAACAGAACAAGTCTCAGGAATTGTTTAGGTGATTCCCATAATCTTTATTTTCCCCGCACGGACACAAAGGATGTTGTTGGTTTTTTGATTTTATTTTTATTTTTAGGATGCCCGTGATACCCACATAAGAGAATGTGGTCGCTGAGGGGCTTGGGGGGGCTGCAGTCAACTCTTTTGCCTCCCTGGTATGTTTCCTAGTCCCGAAATTCGTGGATATCCTGTAGATACAAAGGATAAAGTGGTCGTAACAGTTCGACCAGGCTCGGCTGAGATTTCACTCTGCGTTAAGAGGAATGAGAAAAGGAGGGGAGGGGGCAAATTGGGGGAGAAAAAAAAAAAGAAACTAGTGTTTTAAAAAGGAAGAAAGAAGACAAGATGGATAGGGAAGGGAGAAAGAGGAAGAAAAATGAGTTGGAAAGGAGGCGAGGAAGAAAGTTTACCAGGCTGCGGGAACTGTGTGGGGTGCCCCGGCTGCCCCGTCCCCGCCAAGTGCTCGTCTCGCCGGGGCGAGTGGGGCTGTGACCGGGTCTTTCTCGGTGGAGAAGGACAAGTACAGGTGTCACTCGGGCAACCTTGTTTTCTCAGAGACTAATTCAAAGCGTTTCGATTCAGGCTCTTCTCCACACCCTCCTAGTTCCATCCTATTCCCCCTCCAGTTCCCCTTTCAAGGTCATTGCAAGATCACTTTCAGGGAAAGCAATGGGCGCTGAAGACTTTGCCCCTCTTGCCCCCATTAGCTTTCTTCCCAGGGCGAGAGCGAAGGCCTTATCTGCTTTTATTTTCTCTTTCGGGCCGAGATAAAGCCCTGACTGACACCCTGTTTGGCAAGAGCAGATTAGCCTCGCCATTCCGGCATCGATAACGGGAGCATCAGGCATCGATCGGGGCAGGGAGGGGGATCCCATGGGCCAAAAATTCACCCAGGCTGGCTCCCTGAGAGAGAGAGAGAAAGAGAAATGCAGACTAATTCCTCCCTATTCATGCGTCCACAGGAAAGTCTGGGGAGGGGGTCAAGCCCCAACTCCCCCCCCTAGCTGCAGTTGATTACGGGGTGATGCCTTTTTGGAAGCAGAAAATGGAGAGAGATCAGATTCTTTTTGCTTCAGGGACGTTCCGAGCTTCACTTTGGGATTCTTTCTTCCCCTCCCTGCTTGGTAGAATAAGAGACATCGGTCCCACAGGCACGCGTGGGATGCTCCAAAGGGCGGCACTGGGCTTTGTCGCTGGCCGTCTGCTTATTTTTTCATTTTATTCACTTTTAATTTTATTTATTTTTATTTTTTTTTAGCCAGAAGGGTGCAGGGAAAAAAAAAAAAAAAAAAAAAAAAAAA
>VWZE01000036.1:50480-61613 GCA_013396675.1 Eubucco bourcierii
CCCCCCTCTTTTCCTTTCCCTCCTTTCTGTTTTCTTATCCCCATACACCCATCCCATGGTCTCTGTTATTCCTGGCCACACATACGAAACATCTCAAGATGGGGCTCAGTGCGAGCCGAGGGGGGAATGAGCTCAGCAGGATGGTTCGCTCAGAGAGGAGACGACCAAGTGAGGAAGTTGACTTTATCTCCTCACCCCCCTCCCTCCACCCTGCATCGCTCAAAGCCCTCTAATCTGGCCAGGGGAGCCCGACGCCCCCCTCGGTGGCTGGGGCGCTGATAACCCGGACTCCGGCCCTTTGTTTGGGGACCGGCTCCTTCCCCGAGCCCTGCGGGGGGGGCGCTGGGGGGCTGCGGGCTTGGCAGCCTGGAGGCCTGGGCAGGAAAAGGAGGCTCTGTGCCTGAAATCAGTTCCTCGCCTGCCCAAGCTAAACAGAGCGAGAAACACCAAGAATATGCATCTGTGTGCTGGGTTTGGCTGCGGTAGAGTTAATTTTCTTAGAAAGATTTTCTTGGAGTGCTGCCTGGCACTGCCACCTCTCTCTGCTCCTTGGCGTGTTGTCCCTCTCTCTTCTCCCTGCTTGATTTTCGGGCTTCCCGATCCGGTAAGAAAGGAGGAGGAAGGTGCAGAGCTGGGGAGGAAGGCTGAGGGGCTGTGCTAGCTCCCAGCAGATGTCTTAGGCATAGTTTTCACCAGCTGCTGCTTACCACTGCTCGCAGACCCCCACAACCCCTCTCGAGGGCAGAGCTCTCTGAAAAACCACTTTTCTTTCGTGAGGAAGAGCAAATTCCTCCACCAGTCTCTCAGAAAGTGCTTACCACAACCTTGTACTTGCACTTAAGGGCAGGTAGGGTGGCTCCTTTGCACTTGACAGAGTGAAATAGTTGTTTTCCAAACGGAGAAAGGTCGTTTAACACCCAGGATAAATCCTGGATGCTTTCCTGGAGGTGTAAGTAGGAAACTCCTAAACCTGTGTGAGATGATTGTGTTTCCTTCAGCCATCCGTTGGCAAGGGAAAGGCAGAGAGCAGAGGCAGGCTGGAGGAGGAAGAGTTTTTCACCGTAACTAGGGAGAAAAGAAAATACTTCCCTGCCCTTTAAAAGGAGAGCTATTGGCACAGCCAGGACAAGCAAACCAGATCCAAATTGAACCCCGGCCAAATTATGCCTTAAATTATAACTCCTCTGTGGATGCTATAAAATCGAGTTTAACTTCTGCCTGCTGGATTCGGAGAAAGAATATAATATTTAATAGAACTGGGAGTTAATAAAACAGGACACACTGCGAGCTTTTAAAGGCTGCTCCCTCCGAGGGTAACAGACCTGAGTTTAACTGCTTTCCTTTGAAGCAAACGAGGGGTAGGCTTTATAGACAAAAAGACATTGTCATGCAAATAAACCGGGGGTGGGGGAGAGGAGAAAAAAAATAGAAAAAGCCAAAGCAGAAAGCTTGTAAGCACAGTAGTTTGGGAAAACTGCCATATTAGGAGGAGCAGGAATATTTGATTGTAAATCAACAACATCTGGCTGATAAGGACTGACAGCTGCGTATCCGTCTCTGTCAAAACACACTCCCTGACAGACACATGAATCTCTACAGACACACACACACCCCCAGAACCCGACTGACACACGCAGACAACCACCACACATAGCCCAGCACAAGCATTCCTCTTCTGGCTGCGCTGGAACCTTGCGGCTGGGTGGTGGTGGAACAACAGAGTGGTTGTAGCTCCCCCGAAGATAAAGACCCAATTGAGAAAGATAGAGCTATAAAAATAAACCAGGGGATGATCTACCCTAAATGGCATCTCCCTTCAGGGAAGGGAATAGGATTTGTCACTTGCCCCAGGACAGATGGAGACCAGTGTCGGGTGCTGAGCTGCACAGCTGATGCTGTTGCAGATGCTGGCTGCTGAAGGAAGGAGTAGCAGCGTCCTTCTGTGGAGCTGGGGGGCAAGTAGGGGGTAGGAACTCGGGTTCAGCTTTCACAGCTGAGGTGTTGAGCTTGGGCAAAACCTATTTTCACCTTCAGACTGCATTGCTTGTTGCCAGAAGTGATTGCAGTCCCACCTCTCCCTGCCTGTCTGCTCTCCAAGCATCCTTTGCCTACTTGCTTTTTTCCCTACTTGAAGCCTTCACCCATTACTCCTAACACATCTTCCCCAGTGCCCTACTTGCTTCTTTCCTCACTTGAAGCCTTCACCCATTACCCCTAACACATCTTCCCCAGTGCCCTACTTGCTTCTTTCCTCACTTGAAGCCTTCACCCATTACCCCTAACACATCTTCCCCAGTGTCCTACTTGCTTCTTTCCTCACTTGAAACCTTCACCCATTACCCCTAACACATCTTCCATGTAAACCTCCCTAATGACCCCCAGTTTGCACACACCAACAGATTTCCACATTTTATTTTTTTTTTTTTAGTACACCCACATATTTTACATGCACATCGCACAGAATGGTTTGGGTTGGAAGGGACCCTAGAGACCACCTAGTTCAACCTCCCCCTTCCCACCATGGGCAGGGACACTTCCCACTAGGCCTGTTTGCTCATGGCTATGAACACCTCCAAGGAGGGGGCATCCACAGGGCAACCTGTTCCTGTGTCTCTCCACCCTCACTGTAAAGAATTTCTTCCTAATCTCCAGCCTCAATCTCCCCTCCTCAATCTTCAATCCAATGCATCTCCTTCTGTCACAACAAGCCCTTTGTAAAAAACTCCCTCCTCATCTTTCTAGCAGCCCACATCATGTACTGGAATATGTGCAGAAATAACATCATAGAATCATAGAATGGTAAGGTTGGAAGGGACCTCAAGGATCATCTAGTTCTAACCCCCTGCCATAGGCAGGGACACCTTCCACTAGTACAGGGCACTCAAGGCCTCATCCAACCTGGCCTTGAACACCTCCAGGGAGGGAGCAGCCACAACCTCCCTGGGCAACCTGTTCCAGTGCCTCACCACCCTCACTGTAAAGAACCTCCTCCTAACATCCAGTCTAAATCTCCCCTCTGCCAGTTTAAACCCATAGGTGCCTGTGTTTCAGGGATCCAAGAGCCACATTCGAGGTGAATTATGTGATAGTATTAATTGTACAACCTGCCCACAACTGCACTTGAATCTGTGCTCAGGCAGCTTAGGGAAACATCTGCCCAGAAATAATCAGATCCCTCAAATTATTTCCACAGTACAGCTGCAATCCCAACCTTGGGCTTCTGCTTATTTCCCCTGATATTCAAGACAGCCTGGAAAAAAAAAAAAAGAGATATTTAAGCACCCTGGGATCTCAGCCTACTCCCCAAAAAGAAGCTTAAGCCATCAAGAACCTTATGCTAAAGTTTTCAGAGGGGCTGTCAACAGCTTGGCTGACCACTTGCCCCCTCCCTTTACCTCTTCTCTACAACTCTAGGGGGGGAAAAAAATCCCCCCCCGAAATATTGAGGTGTTAAAATAGGTCACAGGCACATTTCATTTCCTTGCCATTTACACAATGGGGGTTTGCAATCAGGTTGCTTCCCAAATATTAACTTCCCCTGCAGTTTGGCTCTAGCTTAAAATCATTGTGTTGCCAGCTCATATTTATTAGGTATTAACTCTCTGCTTAGGACCAGGAAATGAACCCTAATAGACAGAAATAATTAAGGTTCTACCCTCTTGAGGCTTCTTTCCAAAGCAAGAATTCACAACAATTATTCTCATTAATTTTTACAACCTGCTTTCCTCACTAGTTGGGTTGGGGCTTTATATTCTGGGTTTGGTTTTGGTTTTTTTTTTTTGCCCTTTGGGTGATTCAGTTTTAATTCACCTTCTCCCCCCTCAGAGTTATTTAACATTCTTGGTGGCTATTTAACATTCTTGGTAGTTATTTAAGGTTCTTGGTAGCTCAAATTCTTTGAAGGAAGCTTTATCCCTGGGTGGGGTGCTATTGGCACCCAGCAATGCTGCATGCACCACAGGGGTGAAGGCTAAGTTGGTGCACTCTCAGATAGCTCCTGGGCAGAGAGAAGCATGCAGGTGAACTTCCTGAATATAGAAGTTCATCCTAACCCTAGAAGGATCTCTGAGCTAAAAACCAAAATGCTGCTAAGTTGGCCAAGTCAACTGGTGGTTCACTCTGCCAGATTTTGGAGAGGTGGCTGGGAGGATCTTCTCCAAGCATGTGGCCTTTTGCTGTTCCATGGAGGCATCTCACAGGGTTGAGTAGGTTCTGCTAGAGGTGGGCAGGTTCTTGGGCTCAGGATGTTTTGCTTATTTAACATTCTTGGTAGCCCAAATTCTTTTAAAGAAGCATTAGCTCTGGGTGGGATGCTATTGGCACCCAGCAATGCTGCATGCACCACAGGGGTGAAGGCTAAGTTGGTGCACTCTCAGATAGCTCCTGGGCAGAGAGAAGCATGCAGGTGAACTTCCTGAATATAGAAGTTCATCCTAACCCTAGAAGGATCTCTGAGCTAAAAACCAAAATGCTGCTAAGTTGGCCAAGTCAACTGGTGGTTCACTCTGCCAGATTTTGGAGAGGTGGCTGGGAGGATCTTCTCCAAGCATGTGGCCTTTTGCTGTTCCATGGAGGCATCTCACAGGGTTGAGTAGGTTCTGCTAGAGGTGGGCAGGTTCTTGGGCCCAGGGTGTTTTGTCCTGAGAGCTCAGTTCTCCTTGTATTTGGTTGCAGGTAGCCACTTGCATTACTTGAGTAGAGCTCACCAATGTGGTGATCTGGCTGGCACCTCACAGAGTGCCTCCACATAGAGACTGGGCCAAGTCCAGCCTCCCAAAGCAGCCCTGTGGGGCTGTATCCTCCAGCCTGAGGCCATTTGCTCCATGTCTTCCCACCTCCACGGCAAGAAGGAACATCTCCTCTCCTTAGAGTAGGCTTTCTACAAATGAGGGTCCCCTAAATGTTGAGAGAGGCAGGAGTCCCTGGGGTTGAGATGAGACCATGGTTCTCCTCTTCATTGCCAGGACTGGTGGTGCCTGTGCAGCCCTTCTTTGCTCAGGGACCACAGTGAGCTCTTCTCACTGCCCAGCTCCAGGGCTCCTCAGAACCCTGCTCTTATGTCCTTAGTCTTGTTCCAGGCTTTGGTGGCAGAGTGCTTCCTTCAGGAGATCTTGTTCTTTCACAACCTGTGTCTGAATGAGTCCTGCCTCTCTCTGCCCTCTGTCTTCTCTCTCACCCCTGCCTCCCTCTCAGACCTGGGACAGGAGGTTTGTCCAGCCCTGGGCCCCCAGCTCTTTTTGGTTCTCAATCTATGTCTTCTTCTATTTGAGCTCTGAAAAGACTTTCCCTCTCTCTCCAGCCTCATTCCCATTCCCACCCATCTCCTTCCCCCAACTCAACACTGTGCAAGCTCTGTCTCTTCTCATTCTCTGTTCTTGTCTCCCAGTTCAGCCAACACTCTCCTCAATGAGCCCCTCTGTCTCACACCAGTACCTCCAACCAGTTATTGGCTCTTAGTCCCTCCCATTTCCTTCACTGGCTTCTGGGTTCAGCATCTTCTTCCCCCTGCCAGCAGCCCCTCCTTCCCTTGGCCTTTCCCTTGGGCTCTGAGTCCCAGCTTGCCATCCAGCTGCTCTGTTTTGTCCAACCAGATGTACACAGTCTCAGCAGGCACCTTGTCTTCATCTGTTTCTTTCCTTCCCACTTCTCTGGTTTGGCTTCTTCCTCAATGCTGACTCGGTTTCCACCTGGGGTATGTGAGTGAGCAGAAGAAAAAGGCTTTTCTTCGGGCTGAACCACCTCAGCTGTTTCTCACCAGCCCTGTTCTCCAGACCCTTCACCAGCTTTGCTGCTCTTCTCTGGAACAGCTCCAGCACCTCAATGTCCTTCTTGTTGGGAGGGGTCCAAAACTGAACCTAAGTAGACAATCACTTGTTACCTGGCAGAAGAGATTCTTGCTCCCTGGGATAGGACAAGGAGCAATAGATGGAAGTTGCAGCACAGGAGGTTCCAGCTCAACACAAAGGGGAACTTCTTGACTGTAAGGGTCCCAGAGCACTGGCACAGGCTGCCCAGAGTGGTTGTGGAGTCTCCTCCTCTGGAGCCTTTCAAGGTCTGTCTGGATGTGTTGCTCTGTGCCCTGAGCTAGATTGTCTGGCCCTGCTCTGGCAGGGGACTTGGACTGGCTGAACATTTTGGGTCCCTTCTAACCTCTGACACCCTGTGAATCCCTGGTCTGCTTGGGAGCCCAAGCCATGAGTCACAACATGGTGTGGAGAGACTAGAGGAAGATAGAAAAGCTTGCAGTTAAAAGCAGGGGTGTTCAAAGAACCCTCAAACAGCTGGGAATGCAAGCTCAGTTGCAATGCCTTGATACTTAAACTCCTTGTGTTGGGGCAAGACTAGCAAGGGAAGCTCCAAAATACTCTTTCCTGCATCCTATCGCTTGTGGTAAGCCTGTAGAGACAAATGACATGGCTAAGGAAGGAAAAACAGAAGAGCAAAGCACTTTTCCTGGGCCTCACTAGATGCAAAGCAAGATTTTTGTCACGCTGGAGCTAAATATGCCAGTGGAAATGCCTCAACAGAAGTGCTCTGTGGTTGCTTAGCCCAGAGAAAGGAGCTCAGAGGAGCGGCGTCGAGCTTGGACTGAGAACTGTCACATCCCATTAAAGTGAAGATGCACCCACGGGTCAAGGCAAGCCCTGAGGAGTGTAAATCTCTGAGGCTTGGCCTTGGGAAGCTCCCACCCCAGCAGGGTTTGCAGTAGATTTAGAAATCAGTGGTCAGCAGCAAGCTTTGCCATCAGTTTCTTGCAGTCAGGAATCACAGAATGGTAAGGTTGGAAGGGACCTCAAAGATCATCCAGTTCTAACCCCCTGCCATAGTGATTAGAACAGGGCACTCAAGGCCTCATCCAACCTGGCCTTGAACACCTCCTGGGAGGTTGTGGAGCACAGAAGCACAGAATGTGATCTTTGATCACATTCTGTGCTTCTGTGCTCCACAACCTCCCTGGGCAACCTGTGCCAGTGTCTCACCACCCTCACTGCAAACAACTTCCTCCTAACATCCACTTTCAATCTCCCCTCTGCCACTTCAGACCCATTCCCCTTGTCCTGTCATTCCAAGCCCTTGTCAATAGTCCCTCCCCAGCCTTCCTGGAGCCCCCTTCAGAACCTGGAAGGCCACTTCAAGGTCTCCTGGAAGCCTTCTCTTCTCCAGGCTGCAGAGCCCCAACTCTCTCAGGCTGTCCTCACAGCAGAGCTGCTGCAGCCCTCTCAGCATCTTGGTGTCCTCCTCTGGACTGGCTCCAACACTTCCATGTCCTTCCTGTGCTGGGGGCTCCAAAACTGCACCCAGGACTGCAGGTGGGGTCTGAGGAGAGCAGAGTAAATGTACAGCCCAAGCCCTGCAGTCATGTTGAATCCATGGGATATAATCCAGCCCTGGGCACTCCATCTCAGTGACCTCTCAGGATGTTGTGTTTCTTGTTATTAGCCCTGATGTAATTGTCATTTGACTTTCTGTCAGTTTTTTCTTCCCCCTCCCTCTCCCTGCAGTGAGTTAGTCAATTAAACAGAGTTTTGCTATGGCAAAGCTGAACCAGGGGAAGGTTATTTCCCCCCCTCCTCCCGTTTGCTTTTCCACCTCCAAAAGAGTTTGTAAGTCAGAGAAACCCAGGCCAAACAAAACATCTTCCACAGGTTGTTTTCTAAAGCAGGGATCCACCAACTTGTTCTCTGTTTTCTGCTCTGCTGTGCAGAGTTTTTGGCTTGGGCTCTCCTACCTTAGTGCCAGACTCGATCCTCTATCATCTAAAGAAACTTTGTTCTTGCTGAAATCCACCTGAAGGTTGTTGACAATCATGACACTGGCACAGGTTGCCCAGGGAGGTTGTGGAGCACAGAAGCACCCAACGTGATCAAAGATCACGTTGGGTGCTTCTGTGCTCCACAACCTCCCTGGAGCTGTTCAAGGCCAGGTTGGATGAGGCCTTGAGTGCCCTGTACTAGTGAGAGGTGTCCCTGCCTATGGCAGGGGATTGGAACTAGATGATCCTTGAGGTCCCTTCCAACCTTCCCATTCTGTGATTCTATGAAGCTGATGAAGTGTCCAGAGATCAGGTCTGTGAAGGAGTGGCTGAGGGAGGTGGGGTTGTTTAGTGTGGAGAAGAGGATGCTGAGGGGAGACCTCACTGCTCTCTCCAGCTCCCTGAAAGGAGGTTGCAGTAGGTTTTGGCCTTTTCTCCTAGTATCAAGCAATAGAATAAAGTGAAGTGGCCTCAGGTTGCAGCAGGAGAGCAGGAAAAATGTCTTTGCTGCAGGAGTGCTCAGGGATTGGCACAGGCTGCTCAGGGAGGTGGTGGAGTCACCATCTCCAGAGATGTCCAAGAAACCTGTGGACATGACCCTCTGTGACATGATTTGATGGCCATGGTGGTGTTAGGTTGATGGTTGGGCTGGAATGATCTTAGAGGACTTTTCCAACTGAAACAATCCTATGATTCTCTGAAAGAGTTGAGACAGAATGAAAAAACTTCTGCAGTCCCTGGTTTCTAGATTCCTTCCATCTAGCAGATCTCTAATTTGAAGAAGGCTCAAGGTAGCTGAGCTTTACTTGGGGCCTTCTGCCACCAACATGTGTGTTAACACCTTTGCTTGTCAGAGCATTCTCCCTGTGGGTTAAGGCACTTCTCTATCCATAAAGCAATGAATTTGCAAGCTCAAGGGTCCATGCAATATTTTATCTGACATTTTGTGGCTTGCTTCATCCAACTTCAAATGGTGAGGAAGAAATGACAATGTGTACCTTATTGTGGCCTTTCAGCATCTTAAGGGGGTTAGAAGAAAGCTGGGGAAGGACTTTTTAGGCTGTCAGGTAGTGATAGGACTGGGGGGAATGGAACAAAGCTGGAAATGGGAAGATTCAGACTGGATGTTAGGAGGAAGTTGTTTAGCATGAGGGTGGTGAGAGCCTGGAAGGGGTTGCCCAGGGAGGTGGTGGAAGCCTCATCCCTGGAGGTGTTTAAGGCCATGGCTTGATGCCATGGTTTAGATAAAGTGTTAGGTGATAGGTTGGACTAGATGACCTCAGAGGTCTTTTCCAACCTGTTTAGTTCTGTGATTATGTGAATTCACCCCAGAAGACTTCAGATGTTGAAGGTAGCCAATGAAACAAGCAACCAGCCTCTCTTTAATTCCTTCTAGAATTAATGAGGAGCCAACTATTCCTCCAGGACATGGTGAAATCAGTGGTGGATTTGCCCTCCAAGTCCCTTAGGTAGTTAGTCCATGCAGGGCTTACAGGTGTGGGGCTGATTGAGGAAGGCTGTTAGATGTGGAGCACCTGGAACACGTTTAGCTGGGGTGAAACGCAGGAAGGGATGAGCATTGCCAGTCTGAGAGAGAGGACTCAGGGTCTGAGAGGTAAGGCTGTGGTCAGGGCTGCATGCTGGGGAGCAAGTTGGTGTCAGTGGGCTTTGTGCAGGCAATATGACTTTCATCCATTGGGTCTCTGGTCAGTTCAGCCCTTTGTTTCCCACCAGCAAAAAGAAAGAAGGGTCTGGGTTGATGAAAAGCTCAACATGAGCCTGCAGGGTGAGTGCAACCCAGACAGCAACTGTGTGCTGGGCTGCAGCAAGAGCAGTGTGGGCAGCAGGGCAAGGGAGGGGATTGTGCCCCTTTGCTCTGCTCTCCTCAGACCCCACCTGGAGTACTGTGTGCAGTTCTGGAGCTCCCAGCACAGGAAGGACATGNTATTGACAAGGTCTTGGAATGACAGGACAAGGGGAATGGGTTTGGAGTGGTAGAGGGGAGATTGAAAGTGGATGTTAGGAGGAAGTTGTTTGCAGTGAGGATGGTGAGACACTGGCACAGGTAGCTCAGGGAGATTGTGGAGCACAGAATGTGATCTTTGACCACATCACCTCCCAGGAGGTGTTCAAGGCCAGGTTGGATGAGGTCTTGAGTGACCTGTGCTAGTGGGAGGTGTCCCTGCCTATGGCAGGGAGTTGGAACTGGATGATCTTTGAGGTCCCTTCCAACCTTCCCATTCTGTGATTCTATGATTAATCGAGGCAAGCCCACCTGGAGTGGTCAGTGCCTGAGCTCAAGGCTGACTTGAGTTCCTGAAAGCTGCTTTTTTTTTTCCCCTCTTGGCTTGGCTCTACTGAACCAAATCCCCTCTCTCTCAGGCCATGCCTTGGGCTTGCCATGAACCCGTTGCCTTTCCTCCCTTTCAGATCACCCAGCTGAAGATTGAGAACAATCCCTTTGCCAAGGGCTTCCGTGGCAGTGATGACATGGAGCTGCACAGGATGTCCAGGATGCAGAGGTAAGGTGTGCCCCTCAGCCTAGGCACCTGCTCAGCACCATGAGAGCTACCTGGGCTTTGCTTTGCAGGTCACCTCATGGCTTGAGCTGCCCCAGGGATTCTGGCTACAGAAAGAAGGTGGCTCAGGACTGTCCATCCCTTAACCCCATGCTTAACTGGCTTCCTGAATGGCTACCCAGGGCTCATTTTCCCAGCAGATGTTAGTTCAGCTTACACTGGTTGTACCAAGACCCCAAAAACCTGAAACTTGTCCTGTGGCTAAAATCTGTATAGTGTCCCAAAGTGAGTAAGTTCAGTTGCCCAGTTGGGGCTCAAGGATGGATTTTAAAGGGTGAAAATGTTTCATTTCTCACCTGAAAGACCTGAGCTCTGGTTTGGGATGGTGTCACTGGCAGCTGATGGCTACATAGAATCATAGAATGGTAAGGTTGGAAGTGACCTCAAAGCTGATCTAGTTCCAAGCCCCTGCCATAGGCAGGGACACCTCCCACTAGAACACATCACTTACTAAACCACAGCTTGTCCTAAGCTTACCATGTGAAGGCTGATTTGCTCTTTTGAGGAGAGGATCTTAGGAAGAGCTCTCACAGGCTGACAGGATGTCAGGGGTTGGAAGGGACCCAAAGAGCTCAGCCAGTCCAAGCCCCCTGCCAGAGCAGGACCAGACAATCCAACCCAGGGCACACAGCAACACATCCAGACAGGCCTGGAAAGGCTCCAGAGAAGGAGACTCCACAACCTCTCTGGGCAGCCTGTGCCAGGGCTCTGGGACCCTTACAGGAAAAAGTTTCCCTCTTGTGTTGAGCTGGAACCTCCTGTGCTGCAGCTTCCATCCATTACTCCTTGTCCTATCCCAGG
>VWZE01000036.1:66018-81077 GCA_013396675.1 Eubucco bourcierii
CCTGGTGAGCTGAGGAGGTCTCTGATGAACCCGGTGAGCCGAGGAGGTCCGTGGTGGACCTGCTGAGCTGAGGAGGGCTCCAATGGGCCTGGTTGTGTAGCACAGATCTTTGATCACATTCTATGCTTCTGTGCTCCACAACCTCCCTGGAGGTGTTCAAGGCCAGGTTGGAGGAGGCCTTGAGTGCCCTGTGCTAGTGGGAGGTGTCCCTGCCTATGGCAGGGAGTTGGAACTGGATGATCCTTGAGGTCCCTTGCAATCTTACCATTCTATGATTAATTCATCTTTTTATTTGCCTGATGGCAGCTCTGGCCCTCTGGTTGCTCCTTTGCACTGCTGTTTCTTGGACCTGGGGCAGGGATCTCTTTGGGGCTGAGTGCTGGCAGCAGTGGCTGGCAGCAGACTGTGCACACACCCAAAGCAGGCATATTGGAGCCCTTCACGTTCTGGCAAGAAGGTCAGGACATCTGATATGTTGGTGGAGAGCACTGAGCAGCCTCCCATAACTCTGAGGGAATATTTTGACTCATGTTATTAGACATCCTGTCTAGGGTATTATTTGCTGTGGGGCTGGCTTGCAGTCCCCATGCAGCGAGAGCTCATATTTGCTCGGAGGGTAAGCCCTGAAGGAAGCTCTCAGCAGTTCCTCTCCCACCAAGTCCTTTCCTGCTGTAGTTTATCCATTCAGAGTCTCCAGACAGTCTCCTGAGAGTGGTTCCATTTTATTTGTGCTGGAAATAAGCTGCCATGGATGCATGCTGACAATTGACAATTGTTTTCTGGTTTATTATAATTTTTTTTTCCTGGGAGATGGTGTATTTATTCCAGGCATTTCCCCCCCCCACCCCCCTTCCTCTTTCCATATCTGCTATGGCTGATTTCCATTTGTTTCCAACTCTCCAGTCTCAGCAGGAAGGACAACAATTGGTGGCCTGGGAAATATAAACCCAAATGCCTTTGAGTTGTATTTGCACATCTGGAATTGAGGCTCTGATGCTGCACCGCTGGAGCTGAGGGTGCAAGGCAGGAGGAGGGGAAAAGGCTGATGGGGCAGCAAGCATCTGTCCCTTTGGAGTGACTGACCCAGGGGGAGTTAAAATCTCCTGGCAGTTTGGAAAGGGTGAGGAGAAATCACTTTGGTTGGCCACTGATAGCCCTCAGGTTGAATTTTATGTTGGGAGTTGGGGAGAAGATTTAGATGGTGCCCAGCTGAGGGGGCTTCAAAGGATGCTCGAAGAACATGGCTGTAGATAACCATGGAGAAATCCTTTTTTCATGTCATAGAAGGGATCTTAAAGCTCATCCAGTTCCAACCCCCTGCCATGGGCACCTCCCACCAGCCCAGGTTGCTCATGGCCTCATCCAACCTGGCTTTGAACGCCTCCAGGGAAGGGATATCCACTACGTTTTTGGCCAACCTGTGCCAGTGTCTCACTACCCTCACTGCAAAGAATTTTCTCTTCATCTACAGTCTCAATCTACCCTTCCCCTTGGCCAACCTGTGCCAGTGTCTCACTACCCTCACTGCAAAGAATTTTCTCTTCATCTCCAACCTAAATCTGCTCTTCTCCTTGGCCAACCTGTGCCAGTGTCTCACTACCCTCACTGCAAAGAATTTTCTCTTCATCTCCAGTCTCAATCTACCCTTCTCCTTGTCCAACCTGTGGCAGTGTCTCACTACCCTCACTGCAATGAATTTTTCCCTAACCTCCAGTCTCAAGCTTCTTCTCAAGCTTCAATCCACTCCCCCTCATGCTACCACTATGACCCCTTCTCAAACTCCCTCCTCAGCTCTCCTCCAGCCCCTTTCAGGTATTGAAAGATCACTGTAAGGTCTCCCTGGAGCCTTCTCTTCCCCAGGCTGAACAATCCCAACTCTCAAGCCTGGGGTCATGCCTCACCTTGACCTCAACCAGATAGCAGTGTGATCTTTGGGACCTACCATTTAATAAAAGCCCTTTTGAAGTCTTCTTACCACAACAGCTCTGCAAAGTTGTTGTGTGATGATGCTTTGCTGCAGAAGCATCTTCTAAACTCATTTACTGAAGGTCAAAGTTATAAACCAAAGAAGTTCTGAACAGAAAGGTCTTCCAAGAGGATTTTTTTTGGGGTTTTTTTTTTGTTTGTTTGTTTTTTTTTTTTTAATCTGGCAGTTGAATTTGCTCTGTGTTGGCTGGCAGAGTAGGAAAGTTCAAGTCTGCACATGAAAACACACACAGAGAATGAAGAGCCTCTTCCAACATGGTGATAAGCAAGAAAGTCAGCCTGGATGTCACTCTCTGAAGGTCTATGTTTAGAATTTTTTTCCACAGCTATCTAGTTTGTGGAGGCCAGCAAGGTTTTCAGCTCTGGGATTACAAATCCTTCTTGGATTTGCTCCTTTGGATCCTTTGCTGGATATGAATTTGTGGCATGAGTGATCTCACAGAGCTCCTCAGCCTGTCATGGTGAGGACATCTTTTGGCATCCAGAGCACTGCAGCAGGCTGCACAAAGACAGGTGCTGGAGTCTCTGTCTCTGAAGGTTTTCCAGAACCACCTGGATGTGTTCCTGTGTTATCTTGCCTTTGGGTGATGCTGCTCTAACAGGTGGGTGGTGGTGTTGGACACAATGGTCTTAGCAGGTCCTTTCCAACCCCTATCATTCAGTGATTCTGTGAATGGGGAAGGATGTCAGGAGGAGAAAAAAATAAAAAAAAAGAGACCAAGTTTGCTAATTGCATCTGGCAGGAGTCTGAGCTGGGTGGGAGTGCTTGGGAATCACAGGAAGGATTCACTTGTAAGGTCTGGTCTGTGGGTTCAGGGTTGTATGATGAGCTCTAAAGAGGAACATGTGTGCTGTTAGGAAATGATTGTGGAGAACCAGTATCCAATCCTAGGGGTCTGGGAAAGAGCTATCCAGGTGGGAGTGTAGAACAGGGTCCAGAATTCAGGGATATAATAGGCTTGGACTTCATCCCTGAGTTCTTCCCTCAGGCTTTAATGAAAACCAAAGTCATATCCTCTGCTGGTGGCCCTTCAGCTGGAAGCCTGAGGGTGCAGAGGCTGTTCAGCACCTTCTGCAATGCAGCTGCCTCCTCTTGTCCCCTTCTGCTATTGTAATCCACCAACTATGGTAACTGAATACTCATCATGAGCCTCTCACAGACCTTAAATAGAGCAGTGACAGCTTATGAGGAAGGCCTCAGAAATTCTTTTTCCTGCCAAACTTTTCTTAGGTTTGTGGGGTTTTTTTTGGGGTTTTTTTTTTTTTTTTTCTCCTTCTTTTTTTTCCTTCTAATTTTACAAATTTTAATGTAAAACTAACCTAGCCCATGTAAAACTCATTCTCATTCTGGCTCAGGAGCAAATTTCTTCCTTGCTGGGTGGACAATTTCCTATATTCTATGTGTGAGACATAGAATTGCTTCAGATGGCAAAGACCTCTAAGAACATCCAGTCCAACCATCAAGTGAATCACAGGATCACAGAAGCAGTCAGGGTTGGAAGGGAGCACAAGGAGCATCCAGTTCCAACCCCCCTGCCATGCCCAGGGACACCTCACACTAGATCAGGCTGCCCACAGCCTCATACAGCCTGGTCTTAAACACCTCCAGGGATGAGGCTTCCACCACCTTCCAGGCTTTCACTACCCTCATGCTGAACAATTTCTTTCTAACATCCAGTTTGAATCTCCCCATTTCCAGCTTTGCTCCATTCCCCCCAGTCCTATCACTCCCTGACAGCCTAAAAAGTCCCTCCCCAGCTTTCTTGTAGCCCCCTTCAGATACTGAAAGGCCACAAGAAGGTCCCTTGGGAGTCTTCTCCTCTTCAACTGAACATCCCCAACTCCCTCAGTCTCTTCTCACAGCAGAGCAACTCCAACCCTCTGCTCATCCTCGTGGCCCTTCTCTGGACACCTTGCAGCACATCCACAGCCCTCTTGTAATAGGAGCTCCAGAACTGGATGCAGCACTCCGGGTGAGGTCTCACCTGTGCAGAGCAGAGGGGCAGGATCACTTCCCTCACCCTGCTGCCCACACTGCAGGCTCTGGTTGCTCTCTGGGCTGCAGAAGCTCACTGAGGGCTCATACTGAGCTTGTCCTCCAGCAGCACCCCCAAGACCTCAGGGCTGCTCTCCAGCCAGTCCCTGCCCAGCCTAGATTAGTGCTTGGCGTTGCCTCGACCCAGCTGCAGGACCTTGCACTTGGTCATGTTGAACTTCATGAGGCTGGCTTGTGCCCTCCTCTCCAGCCTGTCCAGATCCCTCTGGATGGATCCTTTCCCTCCAACAGCACCACACAGGTTGGTGTCACCTGCAAACTTGCTGAGGCTGCATTCAGTGTCCCCTGCCCATGGCACCAACAAAGATATTAAACAAGACTGCTGCCAGGGCTGATACCACTATGGCTACTAAATCATGCCCCAGAGTTTCATGCCTGCATATTTTCTGAACAACTCCAGGCATGGGGACTCCACCAGCTCCCAGGGCAGCCTCTTCCAATCCCTGACCACTCTTGCAAAGAAGTTTTTCCTCATCTCCGACCTAACCCTCCCCTGGAACAATTTGAGACCATTTCCTTTCCTTCTATCACCTGAGGCTAGGGAGCAGAGCCCAACCCCCCCTCACTGCAGTCTCCTTTTGAGGAGCTGTAGAGAATGATGAAACCTCCCTTCAACCTCCTCTTCTTCAGACTAAACAATTCCAGTTCCTTCAGTCTAAATTCAAACTTGATCATTCCTTTTTTTTACCCTTTCATACAATTTTTTTTAACTTCCTACTTTTTTTTCCACTGTTCCAGAAACAAACAAAATCTTTAGTTCCTTTAAAAAGTGGATTCTGACCCACAGTGACTTTTAGGCACTTAAAAAAACCCCCAAAAAACAGATTTAGGTATGTTTTTAAGGGCCAACTCAAGTGGTAGCTGTGCACAGTGCATGCTGAGTGAGCTCAGGAAGCATCTGGAAAGTTTCAGGAGGGTTGCTGCTTTGCAAGGTACCAAAGGGAGCTCTCTGGAATGTTTCAGGAGGGTTGTTGCTTGGCAAGGTACCAAAGGGAGCTCTCTGGAATGTTTCAGGAGGGTTGTTGCTTGGCAAGGTACCAAAGGGAGCTCTCTGGAATGTTTCAGGAGGGTTGTTGCTTGGCAAGGTACCAAAGGGAGCTCTCTGGAATGTTTCAGGAGGGTTGTTGCTTGGCAAGGTACCAAAGGGAGCTCTCTGGAATGTTTCAGGAGGGTTGTTGCTTGGCAAGGTACCAAAGGGAGCTCTCTGGAATGTTTCAGGAGGGTTGTTGCTTGGCAAGGTACCAAAGGGAGCTCTCTGGAATGTTTCAGGAGGGTTGTTGCTTGGCAAGGTACCAAAGGGAGCTCTCTGGAATGTTTCAGGAGGGTTGTTGCTTGGCAAGGTACCAAAGGGAGCTCTCTGGAATGTTTCAGGAGGGTTGTTGCTTGGCAAGGTACCAAAGGGAGCTCTCTGGAATGTTTCAGGAGGGTTGTTGCTTGGCAAGGTACCAAAGGGAGCTCTCTGGAATGTTTCAGGAGGGTTGTTGCTTGGCAAGGTACCAAAGGGAGCTCTCTGGAATGTTTCAGGAGGGTTGTTGCTTGGCAAGGTACCAAAGGGAGCTCTCTGGAATGTTTCAGGAGGGTTGTTGCTTGGCAAGGTACCAAAGGGAGCTCTCTGGAATGTTTCAGGAGGGTTGTTGCTTGGCAAGGTACCAAAGGGAGCTCTCTGGAATGTTTCAGGAGGGTTGTTGCTTGGCAAGGTACCAAAGGGAGCTCTCTGGAATGTTTCAGGAGGGTTGTTGCTTGGCAAGGTACCAAAGGGAGCTCTCTGGAATGTTTCAGGAGGGTTGTTGCTTGGCAAGGTACCAAAGGGAGCTCTCTGGAATGTTTCAGGAGGGTTGTTGCTTGGCAAGGTACCAAAGGGAGCTCTCTGGAATGTTTCAGGAGGGTTGTTGCTTGGCAAGGTACCAAAGGGAGCTCTCTGGAATGTTTCAGGAGGGTTGTTGCTTGGCAAGGTACCAAAGGGAGCTCTCTGGAATGTTTCAGGAGGGTTGTTGCTTGGCAAGGTACCAAAGGGAGCTCTCTGGAATGTTTCAGGAGGGTTGTTGCTTGGCAAGGTACCAAAGGGAGCTCTCTGGAATGTTTCAGGAGGGTTGTTGCTTGGCAAGGTACCAAAGGGAGCTCTCTGGAATGTTTCAGGAGGGTTGTTGCTTGGCAAGGTACCAAAGGGAGCTCTCTGGAACGTTTCAGGAGGGTTGCTGCTTTGCAAGGTACCAAAGGTAGCTCTAAGAAAGAGCTCAACCCTAAAAACAAAGAGAAGAAAAAGAATCAGAGCTTACTTTCATGTACAGAAAAAAAAAATGTCAATGGTAAAGGGAGGGACAGGGAATATTTTAGGTATTTAGTTAGAAAATACTTTCCCTTCCTCTCTCTCCTCAACCAGTTGGGTTTTTGGCACAAAGAGCACCCAGCATGTTTTGACTGCAATGGAAATATTTCAGTCTGTAGAGAAGTCATTGAGATACCTCCTGGGAACTGCTGTTTGGAAACTCAGTGTCTCCAACCTGTTCCCTTCTCCAGGGCAGCTCTCAGCACTCCTAGCATACAATCATAGAATGTTAAGGTTGGAAGGGACCTCACAGATCAAACATCCCAGGGTGTTAAAGGATGGAAGGGACCCCTGGAGATCTTCCAGTCCAAACCCCCTGGCAGAGCAGGACCAGAGAGTCTAGCACAGGTTGCACAGGAACACATCCAGGCAGGACTTGATAGTCATCCAAAGAAGGAGACTTCACAACCTCTCTGGGCAGCCTGTGCCAGTGCTCTGGGACCCTTACAGCAAAGAAGTTCTTCCTCACGTTGAGGTGGAGCTTCCTGTGCTGCAGTTGCCATTCATTCCCCCTTGTCCCATCTCAAGGTAGAGCAGAGGCTGTCCCTGTCCCTTCCTTCTTGACCCCCAGCCCTAATATTTATATGCCTTCATTTATAGCTATCCCAGGGAGCAAGTGAGCAGAGCCTTTCCCCCCTCTCCTGACCCCCAGCCCTCAGAGAGTTCTAAACATTCATTAAATCCCCTCTCAGTCTTCTCTTCTCCAGACTTAGCAGCCCCAGGTCCCTCAACCTTTCCCCATCAGGCAATACTGCAGTCACTCCAGCATCCTTGTAGCCCTCCATAGGATTCTCTCCAGTAGATCCCTGTCCCTCTTCAACTGAGGACCCCAAAACTGGACACAGCATTCCAGGTGGGGCCTTGCTAGGGCAGAGTAGAGGGGGAGAAGAACCTCCCTTGACCTGCTGGATACACTCTTCTTAATACTCCCCAGGGTCCTGCTGGCCTTTCTCCAGCCATGGAATTTGTTGTGGGTGCCTTGGGCAACACAGTTGGAAAGGAACTTGGGGCACATGGACACTTTGGGGCACTCACAGAACCATTTAGAGCTGGAATGACCTTTAAGATCCTTCAGTGTAGCCATTCTTGAACTCTGCCAGGTCTGCCCCTGAGCCACATCCCTCAGCACCACACCTCTGCAGGTGTTCCCAGTGTTGCTGTTTCAGGCCTGCAGCTTCTTCATGTTGAAACTGGCAGAGGGGAGATTTAGCCTGGATGTCAGGAGGAAGTTCTTTACAGTGAGGGTGGTGAGACACTGGAACAGGTTGCCCAGGGAGGTCGTGGATGCTCCCTCCCTGGAGGTGTTCAAGGCCAGGTTGGATGAGTGCCCTGTACTAGTGGGAGGTGTCCCTGCCTATGGCAGGGGGTTGGAACTAGATGATCCTTGAGGTCCCTTCCAACCTTACCATTCTATGATTCTATGATTCATGGAAAGAAAGGATTATTTTACCAATGAAAAGTAATGAAGAGTTGCTAAACTTTCCCCACCTTAGCTACCCACTGAGCCAGAGAAAGTCTTGGCTTAGGTGAGAATTGTCTGGGATAGAGATGGCTGCTTAGTGTTTGGGTGCTCCTTTGCAGAGTGAGGGTCTGGTGTTGATGGGATCCCTGTGAGCTGCTGTGAACATTTAGTGTGAGGAGCTCTCATGCAGTTCTAATCCTGTGTCCCAAAGGGATTTCCATTTCTTGCTCTACCTCAGCAGGGAGAAACTGTGAAAGCAGCCTCTACGTCCTCCAACAATGCCATGGGGAACATGATGTGGCATCATGCCATGGTGCATCCCTCCTCCTCCTCCTCCTCCATCTGAGCTCATTTCTTGGGGGGTTGGAGATTGGTGGTGTTGGAGCTGAGGAAGAAGGAAGCAGTAGCTCATTAGGAAGGAGAGCTAAGGGTGAGGTCCATGTGTGGGCTCTCTCCTCAGGACAAGCTGGGGAAGCTGCAGCTTTGGAGGTGCTGTTCTCATGAGTATTGCTGTGTTCAGGGAGAGCATGTCAGGAGCAGGAAGCTCAAATCCATGATCTGGTAGGGCTGGGAGATAGAATCACAGAATCATGGAATGGTAAGGTTGGAAAAGACCTCAAAGCTTATCTAGTTCCAACCTCCTGCCGTAGGCAGGGACACCTCCCACTAGAACAGGGCACTCAAATTCATGTAAGACTTCAGGTCTGGGAAAAAACTGCCTGGTCAGGGGGTAGAAAACCATATCCTTGCTGGCTCTGTGGGGAGGAGCTGCTGGGGTCCCAGGACAATAAACCTCACCTTTGGAATAGGCTCTCCTTGGCAAACCACCTGTGCCTGAGGTCTGGAAAGCTTTGGTGGCACAATGTGAGAGGCATTTGTTTGGCTTTGAGCTCCTGGGTGAGTTTCCCTTCCATGGCCACCAGTGCCTGAGGTCTGGAAAGCTTTGGTGGCACAATGTGAGAGGCATTTGGGTTTGAGCTCCTGGGTGAGTTTCCCTTCCATTGCCACCAGTGCCTGAGGTCTGGAAAGCTTTGGTGGCAGAATGTGAGAGGCATTTGGGTTTGAGCTCCTGAGTGAGTTTCCCTTTCACTGCAGCTCAGTTGCTGATGTTTCTGGCAGCCACCAGAGCAGTGGTTTGGATGAAAGCTCCCTGCTGGGAGTAGGTTTATGTAATTGGTATTGTTAAACGTTGTAAATAAGTTCTGGGTCATCTCTAAGGGCTGTGAGTGGAGGTTCAGGGCTCCTCCTCCACATCTAAATGGCCAAGTGTGCCTGTCTGTGGGATTTAAGGATCTGTTCTAGCTCCAGCAGAGCAGATGAGTAGGGTAACCTCAAAGCCAACTTGGTCCAATGGTTATAGCCTCCTAGAGGAAAGCTTCTGTTGGAATCTGGGCTCTGTTCTGAGCCTGGTGGCACGAGGTGCTGCTGTGCTAACTGAGCCTTAGCTATTTTAGCAAGCCTTTGGGTTCAGGGAGCACTCAGCTGTCTTGGTGGAGGTTTGCATCTCACCTGATGGCTCTGACATCCCTGTTCAGCTTCTCTTCTCCTCCCTGAAGCACAGGAATCATCTTCCCCAGCCATGTTGCTGAGATTCTCGGAGAAATATCTCCAAAACACACTGTAGGGTCTTGCAGGAGAGGGATTTTAGCAAGCCCTTGGGTTCAGGGAGCACTCAGCTGTCTTGGTGGAGGTTTGCATCTCACCTGATGCCTCTGAGATCCCTGTCCAACTTCTCTTCTCCTCCCTGCAGCACAGGAATCATCTTCCCCAGCTGTGTTGCTGAGGTTCTTGGAGAAACATCTCAGGGTCTTGCAGGAGAGGGATTTCCAGCCAGTGTTGGCAAATTATCCCTGCTCCAAACCAGATTTCAGAGCAAGGGAACAAACCAGGATTTCTCTTTTGCTCACCCTCCCAGCCTGGCTCTGACCTCCATCAGCTCTTGGTGATTTGTTTCTTTCTCTTTTTTTGGGTGCAGAGCAAGAGACTTTCTATTTTGCTCACCCTCCCAGCCTGGCTCTGGCCTCCATCAGCTCTTGGTGATTTCTCTTTCCTGGGTGCTCCAGACTGAAGCTTTATTCTCTGGGCCAGGGATCCCCTATCCAGGACAAGCAGGTTGGCAGGCCCTGGAGAAAAGGAATGGAGACAGCTATTATAAGGGGAAAAAAAAACCCCAAACCAACCCAGACTTAATTATTTAATCCCTCTCCAAGTCAGCTTGGCAGAAAGGAGGTTTTTATTTACAGGCATATGCACATCCACGTGTGCCACATAAATAGCACATGGATGAGATCATAGAATGGGAAGGTTGGAAGGGACCTCAAGGATCAGCCAGTTCCAACCCCCTGCCATAGGCAGGGACACCTCCCACTAGCACAGGGCACTCAAGGCCTCATCCAACCTGACCTTGAACACCTCCAGGGAGGGAACAGCCACAACCTCCCTGGGCAACCTGTGCCAGTGTCTCACCACATCACAGATGTCTCCCCATCACCACAGATGGAAATGGCATTCTTCATTTTGCAGGTATCTCTGGCATGTGAGGCTGCAAAACAGCAGCTGGGGTGGCAGAGGCACAAATCTAAAGGGGAAGAGTCAGAAAGGAAAGCCAAACAGAGGAGGGGCACATGAATCAAGCCTGACAGGGCTGCAGCCTCCTGGGAGGGATGTTTCTCTCTCCCTGAAAGCCCAAACAAACACCACCACACTAATGTGCTGCCTTTCATTTAGTCATCCACTGCTCTATTCATTAACTGATTGCTTTTTCTGCCTTGTTTGTTTGTGTGTGTGTGTGTGTGTGTGTTTTTGTTCCCTTGCTTTCAGTAAGGAGTACCCAGTCGTACCCAGGAGCACGGTGAGGCAAAAAGTGTCTTCCAACCACAGCCCCTTCAGTGGGGAGACCAGGGTCCTCTCTGCCTCCTCCAACATGGGTTCTCAGTACCAGTGTGAGAATGGAGTGTCCAGCACCTCCCAGGACCTGCTGCCACCTGCCAACCCCTACCCGATCTCCCAGGAGCACAGCCAGATCTACCACTGCACCAAGAGAAAAGGTCAGACCTTGGCTGCTCCCTACTTGCTCTTTCCCCTTCCTAACACAACTGTCAGCCTTGCTTTTGGATGGTTTTCTTTGCTCCCACAGCCTGACTAGCCCCTACCTCAACCTGCTTTTCATTGGCACTTGAGGATGAGCAAAGGATGAGGGATGTGTGCTGGAGGGAGCTCCTCTGACCGGTGTTAGCCTCAAATCCCATCCCTTCTGCTGGGCTGGGAGAGAGTGGTTTGGAGGGATGGCAGTGCCTTTCAGCCATGCTGAATCCACATTCAGAAAGATAGCTGGTGCTGCAGATAAAGATGATTTATCTCTTTCCATAGCCCCTGAGACAGGCTTAATCTCCAAGAGGAGATACCCTGACAGCTTGGGTTATGCAGAGTTTTCAACTGGGAGCCTCGCAGTAGGGGGAGAGTTGTCTGTCTGCAGAAAACAGTTCCACTTAAATGCTCTAAGGAAAGGGATGTGGGACAGAAAATCCTGATAGCTGTGCCTGTTCCCCTCTGGTGTGACTGAGCTGCTTTGACAGAGCTGGAGGGATCAAACTGTGAGGGTTTTACAGTGACTGCTCCACTGGTCCTGGTGTGAAGAGCCCCATGGTACCAGTGAGCACTTTCTGGTCTCTCCTTCCCTCTCCCAAAGCAATGAGAAATCTTAGATACACTTACAGGACTGAGATAGCCTCTGATCAGCTTCATCCCAGTCAAGCAAAAAGGGCTGAATGGATCACTGTGGGGTGGGCAGGTGATGGTTACTGCCTGCCCTTCTTCCCCTCTCCCAGGATTTAGCCTTCCTTGCACGGGAAAACTAAGCAGGAGTCAGCACGCACTGTGGCATTTGAATGCCCCAAGAATTTCTCCAGCCTGGTAGCCTCTCCTCACAGCAGATCCCTTCCTCTTTCCCTGCATGGTCCTATCAGTCAAGCCACATGCAGTTATTTTTAGTAACATAACCCCTGGGGCACTGAGATGTGCAGGGTAGGCGCACAGGCTAAGGTGAGGGATGCTGGGAAGGGCTGGGGATGAGGCAGGAGAGCAGTGCAAATCTCCCTCCCACCCTTAGAGAATTCCCTGAATGTTCAACTAGCACAGTGTTGTGTGCACCTGTGTGGGGAGAGAGGAGGTTCTGCTCTATGCTGCTGAGACCCTCTCCCTGCACTGCTGGGGCCAGCTCTGGAGTCCTTAGCACAACACAGACAGGGACCTGTTGGAGCAGGGCCAGAGGAGGCCACAGGCAGGGATGGAAGGGTTGGAAACCCTCAGCTATGAGACCAGGCTCAAAGAGTTGGGGTTGCCCATTCCAGAGAAGAGAAGGTTCCAGGGAGACTTTCTGGTGACCTTCCAGTGCTTAAAGGGGACAAGAAAGCCAGGGAGTGATGTCTGGACAGGACTAGTTATGACAGGATAAGGGGTGATGGTTTAACTTAAACAGAGGCAGATTTAGACTAGAGTGAAGGCAGAAATGTTTGACACTGAGGGTTGTGAGGGCTTGGCCCAGGGTGCCCAGAAAGTTGGTAGAAGCTCCATCCCTGGAACCACTCCAGGTCAAGCCAAGGCTCTGCTCTGCTCTTCTCTGCTTGGAAGTGTCACTGCTGACTGCAAGGAGGTTTGAACTAGATGAGCTTTAGAGGTCCCTTCCAACCCAAACCAGTCTGGGATTCTCCCAAACCAGGTAGATTTAGACCAGAGAGAATGCAGAAATGTTTGACACTGAGGCTTGTGAGAGCTTTGCCCAGAAAGTTGGTAGAAGCTCCATCCCTGGAACCACTCCAGGTCAAGCCAAGGCTCTGCTCTGCTCTTCTCTGCTTGGAAGTGTCACTGCTGACTGCAAGGAGGTTTGAACTAGATGAGCTTTAGAGGTCCCTTCCAACCCAAACCAGTCTGAGATTCTGTGATGGGCAAAGCAAAAGCTGAGAATCATAGAATCATAGAATGGGAAGGTTGGAAGGGACCTCAAGGATCAGCCAGTTCCAACCCCCTGCCATAGGCAGGGACACCTCCCACTAGTACAGGTTACTCAAGGCCTCATCCAATCTGGCCTTGAACACATCCAGGGAGGGAGCATCCACAACCTCCCTGGGCAACCTGTTCCAGTGCCTCACCACCCTCACTGGAAAGAACTTCCTCCTATCCCAATTATTTTCCTGAGAGTGAGCTGAGCAGTGGAAAAGTGAGGCAACATTTTCTGGCGTGAGGCAGCCCTCATGCATGAAGTCTGTGACTGGAAATCATAAATCCTAGAATGCATTGGGCTGGAAAGGACCTGTAAAGGTCATCCAGGGCAGCCCTTCTGCAGCAGGCAGAGAGATCCCCACCTAGAGCAGGTGATGAGCAGCACAGTGATACTGGACTTGAGCTGGCTGCAAGGTAGGATCATAGGATGATAGAATCTGAGATAGAATCATAGAATCAGAGAATGGGTTAGGTTGGAAGGGAGCTCAGAGCTCATCCAGTTCCAACCCCCTACCATAGTGACTAGAACAGGTCACTCAAGACCTCATCCAACCTGGCCTTGAACACCTCCAGGGAGGTTGTGGAGCACAGAAGCACAGAATGTGATCTTTGATCACATTCTGTGCTTCTGTGCTCCACAACCTCCCTGGGCAACCTGTGCCAGTGTCTCACCACCCTCAATGCAAAGAGCTTCTTCCTAACATCCACTATCAATCTCCTCTCTGCCAGTCTAAACCCATTCCTCCCCCTCCTATCATTACAAGACCTTGTCAGTAGTCCCTCCCCAGCCTTTCTGTAGCCTCCTTCAGATACTGGAAGGCTGCTCTAAGGTGTAAACCTTCTCTTCTCCAGGCTACAGAGCCCCAATTCTCTCAGCCTGTCCTCATAGCAGAGCTGCTGCAGCCCTCTGAGCATCTTTGTGGTCTCCTCTGGACCTCCAAGCTCAGAAATTCCAAGGTCTCCTGGAAGCCTTCTCCTCTCCAGGCTGCAGAGCCCCAACTCCCTCAGCCTGTCCTCATAGCAGAGCTGCTGCAGCCCTCTCAGCATCCCAAGCAGTTGCATCAGTGGAGTGAGTTTGTTCAAGATCAGCAGAGCATCTGAAGCTGTTGCTGGTCCACACTTAGTGTTTGCTTAAGTGATACCTCCTGGCTTGAGAGGTTTGAGGGCTACTTACCTGAGCCCTCAGGAGGGGTCTGTAAAGAAGAGGCTCACACCTCCTTGAGCAACATGAGTGCTTTAGATAAAAGTGTGCTCTGCACCCTCTAAGTATTTAACTTAGATGTTAATGCAATCTTTGATCACATTTTGTGCTCCACAACCTCCCTGGAGGTGTTCAAGGCCAGGTTGGAGGAGGCCTTGAGTGAGTTGTACTAGTGGGAGGTGTCCCTGCCTATGGCAGGAGGTTGGAACTGGATGATCCTTGAGGTCTCTTCCAACCTCCCCATTCTATGATTCTGTAAGAGGCTGAAGCATTTGCTCTCCTGGGACACGAAAGGATTGGTGCAGAGCCTTACCTTTGGGGATGGAATGCCATCTCCCCTAGACTTTGGGCAGCCTGCCAGCCATCCTCAGTGCTCCTTTGTCCTGGCAGCTGATATGTCACTGCTGCCCTTCCCCTTTGCACACCCTCACCAAAAAAAAAAAAAAAAAAGGCAAAACAAAAAATGAAAACCAAACTAAAANCCCAAATGGCACCAACCCCCTTTGGCCAATCTGTTGCTCGTCCTTGCCCCTGCAGGGTAATTCATCACTGCCCTCCCCATTGTAAGGTGATAAGGAATCGACAGAGGTTTCCTTCCAGTTTGGGGATTAAGTGGTGTCTCCATGGGTGGTTTCCCCTCAATCCCCCCCCCCCAATTATCTCACTTCCTCTTATTGTCACAAGCTTAGAGGACTATCTGCCCTGGAATAAGCTCTCTCCCCACCCCCACCTCCGGCCCCTTTTGCCCTACTGTGGCCCTTGCCCAAGCTAAAACTAAAGGGAGTCCTTGTCTGGTAGGGTTGATGGCCTCTCATTATCTCTAGGATGGTTTGAGTGGCACAAGCAGTTAAGAGCCTTTTATCAAAGCCGCCAAACGCTTTAATCAAAGCGAAGCAGTGTCCTGCCTGATAGCGTTGGCTTCTTCCAGGGAGCTGGAGGTCTGAGGAGCTGGAGTCTCTCCTTTCCTCCCCTCTGCTTTCCCCCACCCTGCTCCACCTCCTCAACCTCATGCATCTAAGGAAATCAAAAC
>VWZE01000036.1:119983-136916 GCA_013396675.1 Eubucco bourcierii
AACTTGCTGGGGGGACCTCAGGATGCTTTTGAGGTCACATCAAGAAACCAATCTATTGGAACAAAAGAGAAAGAGAAGAAGGCATAAAAACTTCTCATAAATCACAGCAATCTTCTGATGCCTTCAGCTCTAAAGCTATTACAAGGTGAAAAGCACAGCTAGGAAGAAGACTATGGGGTGGCTTGGAAAAAGGAATCAACCAGGAGTTTAGAGGGGGCAACTCCTGCATCATCACCTTGGGGAGAGTGACCAGACTCAAAACAATGCCTGCTGCTGGTGGTGGTGGTAAGGAAGGATGTGGTACCCTATGGAGTGGGGCAATCAGGATGAGCATGCTCTGTAGGAAGNGTGCTCTCCACAGTACCTAAATCTGAAGATCTCTTTCATTCCTGGTCAATAAGCACCCCTCTTGGCAGGAAGAAAAAAAGAAAAAAGCATGCTTGTGTAACTTGCTGGGGGGACCTCAGGATGCTTTTGAGGTCACATCAAGAAACCAATCTATTGGAACAAAAGAGAAAGAGAAGAAGGCATAAAAACTTCTCATAAATCACAGCAATCTTTTGATGCCTCCAGCTCTAAAGCTATTACAAGGTGAAAAGCACAGCTAGGAAGAAGACTATGGGGTGGCTTGGAAAAAGGAATCAACCAGGAGTTTAGAGGGGGCAACTCCTGCATCATCACCTTGGGGAGAGTGACCAGACTCAAAACAATGCCTGCTGCTGGTGGTGGTGGTAAGGAAGGATGTGGTACCCTATGGAGTGGGGCAATCAGGATGAGCATGCTCTGTAGGAAGGGATTGACAGTTTGTCCCAGACTGTGTCCAGTAGATTCAGGGAGGTTCTTCTCTGCCTCTATTCTGCCCTGGTGAGACCTCATCTTGAGTACTGCTTTCAGTTTTGGGCTCCCCAGTTGAAGAGAGACAGGGATCTGCTGGAGAGAGTCCAAGGGAGGGCTATGAAGATGCTGAGGGGACTGGAGCATTGCCTGGTGAGGAGAGGCTGAGGGACCTGGGACTGCTTAGTCTGGAGAAAAGAAGAATGAGAGGGGATTTAATCAATGTTTATAACTATCTGAGGGCTGGGGGTCAGGAGGGGGGGGACAGACTCTGCTCACTGCTGCCTGGGATAGGACAAGAAGCAATGGATGGAAGCTGCAGCACAGGAGTTTCTGGCTCAACACAAGAGGAAACTTCTTTCCTGGAAGGGTCCCAGAGCCCTGGCACAGGCTGCCCAGAGAGGCTGTGGAGTCTCTTTCTGTTCAGAGCTTCCAACCCCAGCTGGGCACTGTGACCCTGGGCAGGCTGCTGTGGGTGCCCTGCTTTAGCAGTGGGGTTAAACTGGATGATCCCTGGCACAGTCTGCCCAGAGAGGCTGTGGAGTCATTTTCTCTGCAGCCTTTCCAGACCTGTCTGGATGTGTTCCTGTGTGTCCTGAGCTAGATTGTCTGGTCCTGGTCTGGCAGGGGGCTTGGACTGGATGTGCTCTTTGGGTCCCTTCCAACCCCTGCCAGCCTGGGGTGCCAGAAATGAGGCTCCTGCTCTCAGTAGCTGATTCCACTCTTTACAAGCAGAGACGCATTCAACAACCACCCTCAAATAAGCACAACAAAGACCAAAAAAAAACCCTTCCAGCCAGGTCTGCTTTTGAGCTCCTGCTTTGGCATGGGCTGGCTGCTGCTGCTCCTTGTGTTCTAGCCCCGCTCGGAAGCGATAAGGAGCACACAACCTCCTGTCCTTTAAAGTGCACTAGAAATAGAAAGCAAGATACAGCTCTAGGAAAGGAAAGAGCCTGGCCTCAGGCTTCCCCCAGGGTTGGCTTTGTGCTTCACACCCAGCAGCCTGCTGTAGCACTGTGAATGGAGAGCAATTTTTCCATCCTTCTCGAGGGGCAGTAGGTCAAACTGCAGCAGCCCAGACAGCAACTGTGTGCCAGGCTGTAGCAAGAGCAGTGTAGGCAGCAGGGCAAGGGAGGGGATTCTGCCCCTTTTGTTCTGCTCTCCTCAGACCCTACCTGCAGTCCTGTGTGCAGTTCTGGAGCCTCCAGCACAGGAAGGACATGAAACTGTTGAAGAGGGTCCAGAGGAGGCCACCAAGATGCTGAGAGGGCTGCAGCAGCTCTGCTGTGAGGACAGGCTGAGAGAGTTGGGGCTCTGCAGCCTGGAGAAGAGAAGGCTTCCAGGAGACCTTGGAGTGGCCTTGCAGGATCTGAAGGGGGCTGCAGGAAGGCTGGAGAGGGACTATTGACAAGGGCTTGCAATGACAGGATGAGGAGGAATGGGTTTGAAGTGCAGAGGGGAGATTGAAAGTGGATGTTAGGAGGAAGTTGTTTGTAGTGAGGGTGGTGAGACACTGGCACAGGTTGCCCAGGGAGGTTGTGGAGCACAGAATCACAGAATGGGATCTTTGATCACATTCTTTGCTTCTGTGCTCCACAACCTCCCTGGAGGTGTTCAGTACCAGGCTGGATGAGCCCTTGAGCAACCTACTCTAGTGGGAGGTGTCCCTGCTTATGGCAGGGGTTTGGAACTGGATGAACTTTGAGGTCCCTTCCAACCTCAACAATTCTATGATTCTATCTCTGCTTTGGCCAAATTTGGTTGAGGTCAAAGGCTCAGATACCACTGAAGCAAACATGCTTTGGCTGAAGCCTTTTGCTCTGAGACACCTTTTACGTTTTAGGCATAAGGCAGCAGTGTGAGGAAAACGGATGAATTCTTCAGCAGAAAGCTCCATGGATCACCCAAGAATGATAAAGAAGGAAACCTCTTCCTCTTTAGAAAGAAAGAGCTTTGGGTGGCTCATCAGATGTGGCCTGTCTTGGGCTTCTGGACTGGCAGAGATACTCCTACTTGACTGGTATGATTGCAGGTGGGCATGAATTTCCTTTCTCCTCCTGTGGCACTGGGCAACTTGATTCTCTTGCCTTTTTACTGCTCATCCCACAGGTGGCACATCCCTTCCCAACCAACCTCTAGCAGGCATGCCAGGGGATGGAGTGCAGAGCTTTGCCACCAGATGTGGGCTTGCAAGGGCAATGGAGAGTGCCAGCCTCTGTTTTCCCTGTGCTTGGTGAGTAAGGTGCCCTGTGTAAAGCCAAGAACTTCACCTACAGAGCAGTCTTAGGGAGCATTTGGATGCCGCCAAGCCTCACACTGGTAAGGAATTGCAATAGCGAACATCCTGCACCTTGCCCTGAAGGTATCTGACCTTAAGCTAAGTGAACCTCATGGTGTCTGCTTGCACAAACTGCCAACTTAGTCCAAGCTATTCATGATATTGGGCATGTGTTGAGTTGATTCTGCTGCCTCTTGTGCTTGCTCTGGGCCTGTGCTTTTTCATCCTTCAGCAGGGAGTTGAGTTTATGCACCTGCTCGGCTCTTTTTTTTTTTACAGAGGTGAACCCAGGAGATCTGGTAGCTGCATGAGAATGTCTAATCCTTTTTCCCCCACCCTGCCTGTGTTCCTCTGCACTCCAAAGCAAACATTTCAGCATGCAGAGGACGACTGCTTTCCAGGAATAGTTTTTTTTTTTTTTTTCCCCTCTGCTCTTGAAGAGACCTGGGAAAATCTGTGGAAACTTTCTTGCCAGCACAAGCGAATTGAGAGAAAGAAAACATCACTTGGGAGGCAAAAGGAGAAATGCTTTTGGTTTTCTTTGCATCTAGGGGATGAACATGAAAGGAAATTCATGAGGGAAGGGGGAATGGCTGTATCTAGAAACCACACACACAAAAAAAACAACTTTCTAGGACCTGGTTCCAATCTTGCTGTGCTTGGATTAACTGCTGCTTTGCACCCCAGATGTCAACAGGAGCCTCTGCAAACTGGACCATACCCTGTGGGGCAGGGGAAGAGGGAGACCTGTTAGAGAGTCACTGTTGGACAGACCAGCAAGGAGGCAACTGCTGTCTGATCAGCATTAGTTCAGTCTGCATCTGAGCTTGTTAATCTTTGCTAAAATCTTGGCCTCGGCCTGCCCTGGGCCGCTCGGCCTGACTCAAAGGAAGGAGAATAAAGGTAGAGTGAAGTGGTTGGAAAAACAAAAGAGGTCTTTGGCTAGGAAATTTTCATCTAGTTCTAGGTTGTGGCTGGAGAAATAAGTCTTTGGCCAGGAAATTGTCATCAGGTTCTAGGCTGTGGTTGGAGAAATAAAAGTCTTTGGCCAGGAAATTCTCCTCTAGTTCTAGGTCATGGCTTTGTGTTCTGCATGGGGAAGTGATAGAATCGATCACAACTGGAGAAGACACTTTGAGCCCAGCACTAAAGACTTCCTTCCATCTGGCCCTGACATGGGAAGGGGGGAAATAAAAGAGGAGGTTTTTAGTGTGTGGCAGTGATGGTTCTTCACATGGGGAGAATCCTGCCTTGGCTGCCTGGGGAGGCAGGATGTCAAGCTTAGAAGGCCAAGCATCTGTTTTGGAAAAGCAAGCTCCAAGCTCTTCATGTGCTTCACCTTCCTCTTCTCTTCCAGCCCCTTCTCTTTAATGCCTTCCCAGCCAGCATTCCTGAGAGGAAGAGAATCCATGCTCCCAGTCCTCCTGCTGGTCTTGTCCCAGCCGAGAGGGGCAGTGCCACTCTGTCATCTCTTGGCACATGAGGGCTGAGGCTGGAGGTTGCTTTCCTCTCCCCGAAGCCGTTGTGGTGCTGCCCTGCCGGGAAGCTTTGGCTGCTTTGCTTTCCCACGCTTCAGCTCATTTGCTGCTTCCACGAGTTTCCAGAGTGCTTTGGGAGAAGCCAAAACACCTGCTCTGTGAACTCAGCTCCTTGGAGAAGCTGGCAGAGATGCTCCTACTGGACTGGTATGGTTTTCTTGCTGGCAGGTAGAGAGGATTCCTCCTTCCTCTCCTGTGGCATCTGGCGCATTGCTTCGTCAGGCATCTCCTTGCCAGCTGCACCTTTCCCTCACCCCATTTTGACTGCAACAATGGCATAGATGAACTGGTGTTGGATGTGCCAGCTTGAGCCCTCCCTCCTAGCTCCATGAGTGTGCCATCTCCCAGCCAGCACTCATGCCTTGCCTTCAGGAGCTGCCTGCTGCCCACCAGCTTCCAGAGCTCTGCATTTCCCGCTGGATGAGAAATGGCCTCGCCTGCCCTTGCCAGCTCCCTCTGCTGTAGCTGTCTGAAGTCCTTCCAAGAGTCTGTTCTTCAACTGGAGGATGACAGAGAGGGCTTCATCTCACCTACAATTAGTGGCCAAGCCTCAGTGGCATGAGCAAAGAGGCAGAGCTCCTGCTCTTGGCTTTTCCAGCAGCAACCTCCTCTAAACCCAAACTTTGGATGGCTCTGGAGTTATGCTTTGGGAAGGGGAACAAAACCGACAGAGCTAAACCTGTTGCAACCCCCTTGAAGTGGACTCAAATGGAAATAAAAGCCCTTTGGAGTGATTTTTCACAGCTCAGGTCCAAGATTTACTTGGAAAGACTACATCAGCCCAAGGCCAGGAGCTCATCTGCATACCTGCACCACTGTCCAGATGGAGAAGAAGCAGAACAGATGCGTGGAGATGAGGAGAAGGGTTTCAGAATGTTTTTTCCAAGCCTCCTCTTCGCTAAAAAGGTTGGAATGCAATTCAGAAAACACTTCTAGGGTTTCCTTTTGAATGCTGAGTGGGGGAGGGAAAAAAATTATCTTGGATAGTGCTCCCATAGTGCCTTTTCAGGCTTCCCGTGGCAGAGAGATGTCATTTACTTGCTAGGAACTCAACCCAAGCTCTGTTTTGGGTTCAGCTGCCTCTCTGCTGAACAACCTGGGGTGGGAGGAGACACATGGAAGGGAAGTTGAATGAGACTTCAAATATTTGGCCTTCCTGTCACAGAGGTTGATGTTAGCAAATGGTTTGGGATCTTTGTTTCCAGAGATTTTGGCCAAGCATCCAAAGGTGCTTGGTGGTTACAGGAGGGCTGGGGAGGGACTGTTGATGAGGTCTTGTAATGACAGGAGGAGGAGAAATGGGTTTAAAGTGGCAGAGGGGAGATGGAAACTGGACAGGCTGAGAGAGTTTGGGCTCTGGAGCTTGGAGAAGAGAAGGCTTCCAGGAGACCTTGGAGTGGCCTTCCAGGATCTGAAGGGCGTACAGGAGGGCTGGGGAGGGACTATTGACAAGGGCTTGGAATGACAGGACAAGAGGTAACGAGTTTGAAGTGGCAGAGGGGAGCTTGAAATTGGATGTTAGAAGGAAATTGTTTGCAGTGAGGGTGGTGAGACACTGGCACAGGTTTGCCCAGGGAGGTTGTGGAGGTGTTCAAGACCAGCTTGGATGAGGTTTTTAGCAACCTGTTCTAGTGGGAGGTGTCCCTGCCTATGGATCATCCCTAAATGCTCTTTGAGGTCCCTTCCAACCTCAACTATTCTATGATCGAAAGCTCCTGGAGGGCCAGAGGAGGCCACAGACATGACCCAAGGGCTACAACCCTTCTGCTTTGAGGACAGGCTGAGAGAGCTGAGGGTACAGAATGTGATCAAAGATGGTGGTGGTGCCCTCACAGGTTTGTTAGTTGGAAGCAAAAGAGAAGGGAAAATCTTTGGCTGTGCCAAGATTTGGTTGCTTCAGTAGAGGGCTGCCTGAGGCTCCCACCCAACCAGGGAAGGTGAAGCAGCTACACTCATCTGGAAATGGGTGTTAGGAAGAAGTTGTTCAGCATGAGGGTGGTGAGAGCCTGTCAGGGGTTGCCCAGGGAGGTGGTGGAAGCCTCATCCCTGGAGATGTTTAAGGCCAGGCTGGATGAGGCTGTGGGCAGCCTGATCTAGTGTGAGGTGTCCTTGGACCTGGCAGGGGGGTTGGGACTGAATGCTCCTTGTGCTCCCTTCCAACCCTGACTGCTTCCATGATTCCAGTTACCTCTGTGTTTCTCTTTGGCCACTGGGCAGATCCTCCACCTTCTGCTGCAGATGACATGGTTCTGCACTCCTGCAGATGTGCATGGATGTGGGAAGACCAATGAAAACCATGCACCCACTGTCCCATCTTGAGCAAGGAACCAGCATCTTCCTGCTCTAGTTACAGCATCATTGTGGTTACAGCCCCTGGCAAACAGCTATCTTGGACCATGGAGATGGAAATCACTCTGCCTCCTCCTTTTCTATTGCTGAGATATGTTTGGGTTGCTACTAGTATGAGACAAATGGATTCACAGGGTTCTTTTTCTACTCCTTTCTCTGTGGGCACAGAAAGAGCAGACACACAGCCCAGTATCAGGAAGGATTTCCATGGGAACCACAGCTCCTTAAAGAGCTCTGCAGGCTGATGGTGATGTATGTTCACTCAAGGTGAGGTTCTGGCAGCTGGAGCTGATGCTGCAGCCAATGGACCTGACCCAGAAAGCAACATGGGATTAATGTTAAACCTGATGGAAAAACATGGTCCTCCCAGGGAAGTGCTCCCAGGCCAGCCACACGAGTTGGGCAAAGCCAGCAGGGAAGGAAACTTGACCAAGAATAACCAACTCAAAGGGCTGATGTCCAAGCTCAGCTCTATGGACACCAGACCCTGCTCTCCCTGTAGGATATTGCTTTACAACCTTCTGGCAGCATCCCTCAGCCTAAAAGTCATGTTCAGTTCCCTTCACACTTCTGGGCTGTGTGTTCCATTGCACTGGAATAACTTTTGGGATAAAAGGGAACTCATCTCAGTGTCCAGAAACCACATCCACTGAGAAAGGCTAAGAAGTCTGTTTGCACAGAGCCTCATGATGGATTTTAGCTGTAGCAAGCTGTCAAGTGCAACCAGGACTGAACTGAGCCAGGCTGTAGCCTTTGTTGTGGGAAATCAGGGAAGTTCATCTCCTTGAAGAAGAGAGCCTGAGGAGGAGATGCTGAGGTTTAAGATTCAGGTCTTGCAATTCTATTTAGTCTGTAAGTTTTGCTGTGGTTCTTCTCTGAAGGTGGATTACATTTTACTGTGTGCAGTTCTGGAGCCTTCAGCACAAGAAGTATTCATCCTCTGGCTAAACATGGAGGAGAGCAAATGGTTCAGCCTCTTCCTGATGAGCACTTCTCTGCCACTTCAGCTGATTCCAGTGAAGGCTTCCAGCCCATCAGTGTCAAAGGAGAACACAATTCAAAGCTCCCAACACAAGCAGGACGTGAAAGTGTTGGAGCAAGTCCAGAGGATGCCATGAAGATGCTCAGAGGGCTGCAGCAGCTCTGCTCTGAGGACAGGCTGAGAGAGTTGAGGTTCTGCAGCTTGGAGAAGAGAAGGCTTCCAGGAGACTTTGGAGTACCCTTCCAGGATCTGGAGTGGGCTACAGGGAAGCTGGGGAGGGACTATTGACAAGGGCTTGCAGTGACAGGATGAGGAGGAATGGGTTTGATGTGGCAGAGGGGAGATTGAAACTGGATGTTAGGAGGAAGTTGTTTGCAGTGAGGGTGGTGAGACACTGGCACAGGTTGCCCAGGGAGGTGTTCATGACTAGGTTGGATGAGGCCTTGAGTGACCTGTACTAGAGGGAGGTGGGGTTGGAGCTGGATGCTCCAGGAAAGTTCTTGGTGTGGCCAGCACTAAAGGTGAGCTATGGATGTTTAAACCTGAGCTGGAGGCTTCTGATCTCTGCCACAGGCCTGGCTTTGGCTGTGGCATCTCCTGAGGTTGGTTGTTGACTCGAGAGCTGCCTTCTGGTGGTGTTAATGTTGTGTGCTGCTGTGCCTCCTTGGAGGAACCTGGAGGCAGAACTCCCATCAGTATTCCCATCTTCTGGGCTTTCCCAGGCTGGAGGTGATCTCAGAGGATCACATTTGCATCAGTACTAATCTGGAGAGCCTGGTTTGGATGAGCTCACACTCCACTTAGCATGACTGTGCTAACTGGGAGCCTGTGCTAAAAAAGAGGAGGGGGAAACTGGGATAAAACTCTGAGTATGATGCATGGGAGCAAGAGAGAAAATTCCTCAGCAGTGGTAGACTGGGGCATGGAGGATCTGTGCCTGGAAAACTGTCTTCAGCTGTCATCTAACTTTAATCAAGGCAGGCTGGAGAGGCAGCAGCTCTTCTTACCTCCTTAGACCATCACAGTTAGGGCAGCACTGCAGCAAAACTGCATCAACATCCCCGGGGTGTGTGTGTGTGTGTAGGGAAAAATACAACCCAACAACCCAGTTCTCTCTGTAGAGAAGACAAGCAGACAGACAAATTACTGCCAGCCAGGTTCTCCCCTGGTTAACGTTCATGGAACTCCAAAAATTATTGAAGGAGCTATTTGTAAGCAGGAAACAGAACCAAAGTGCTAGAGATCGATAGAATCATAGAATGGGAAGGTTGGAAGAGACCTCAAGGATAATCTAGTTGCAACTTCCTGCCGTAGGCAGGGACACCTCCCACTAGTACAGGGCACTCAAGGCCTCATCCAACCTGGCCTTGAACCACCTCCAGGGAGATTGTGGAATGCAGAAACACAGAATGTGATCCAAGATCTGTGCTTCTGTGCTCCTCAACCTCCCTGGGCAACCTGTGCCAGTGTCTCACCACCCAGATTGCAAAGAACTTCTTCCTAACATCCGGTTCCAATCTCCCCTCTGCCGCTTCAAACCTTGTCCTGGCATTGCAAGCCCTTGTCAATAGTCCCTCCCCAGCCTTCCTCTAGGTCCCCTTCAGATCCTGGAAGGCTACTCTAAGGTCTCCTGGAAACCTTCTCTTCTCCAGGCTGCAGAGCCCAAACTCTCTCAGCCTGTCCTCACAGCAGAGCTGCTGCAGCCCTCTCAGCATCTTTGTCACCTCCTCTGGACCTGCTCCAACAGTTCCATGTTCTTCCTGTGCTGGGGGCTGCAGAACTGCACACAGTAGAATCATAGAATGGGAAGGTTGGAAAGGACCTCAAAGCTCAGCCAGTTCCAAACCCTGCCGTAGGCAGGGACACCTCCCACTACAATAGGTCACTCAAAGCATTGTCCAACCTGACCTTGAACACCTCCAGGGAGGTTGTGAAGCACAGAATCACCCAATGTGATCTTTGATCACATTCTGTGCTTCACAACCTCCCTGGGCAACCTGTGCCAGTGTCTCACCACCCTCACTGCAAACAACTTCCTCCTAACATCCACTTTCAATCTCCCCTCTGCCACATCAAACCCATTGCCCCTTGTCCTGTCATTCCAAGACCTTGTCAATAGTCCCTCCTCAGCCTTCCTGTAGCCCCTTTCAGATCCTGGAAGGCCACTCCAAGGTCTCCTGGAAGCCTTCTCTTCTCCAGGCTGCAGAGCCCCAACTCTCTCATCCTCTCTGAGTAGATATGATTCGGTTCAATCTTTGATGTCACTTCCACATTCCCAGCGACTCCTCAGCACTGTCAGGGTTAAATGCTCCCAGCCTGTGTGTGATTGTAGCCATGCTCTGAGAAGAACCAAGCAAATATTTCCATCTTCAAGGGCAGATAAGGAGTGAAAACCTGCAACTGGTTCCATATGGTGGCTGAGAGCCCCGAGCCAAGTGGAAAGCCGCGGAGCCTGCCAGAGCCTAAGAACTCGCGAGCCTGATAAATGAGGGAGCTGTGCTGGGAAAGCCAGGGACCAACTCACACTGGAGAGGACAAAGCAGAAGAAAAGTGAGGAGTCTTGTATTTTTTTCCTTTTTTTTTTTTAAGGGGGTGGAGGAGAAGAAAAAGGAAAAAAAAAACCCCAACAAAAAAAAACCCCAACCGAGTCCTGCTCGTTTTTTGTGTTGGATGGCAGGAAGGATTTCTGGAAATGTTTTACATGTCAAAGATTTAAGCAAGCTGGGATGTTTGCAGGCATAGCTATTGTGCAATGGATGAATCAAGCAGAAAAGGAAGGCAGGAGGAAGGCTCTACCTTCTCTCCTGCCTTGCAGAAATGGTCCTCCACTGACAGAGATGTGCTCTCCTGGGATCCCCTGTACAAGGCAGGCTGTGAGCACTCGCAGATTGGAGGTGCTCAGGTTCCTCTAGCATTGAAGACAATGATTACAGAATTGCCCAGCTTGGAAAAAGATCTTGAAGGCCATGCCGGCAGGCTGGGAAAGGGGCCCGAAGGCCTTGCCGGCGGGCTGGGAAAGGGGCCCGAAGGCCGTGCCGGCGGGCTGGGAAAGGGGCCCGAAGGCCTTGCCGGCAGGCTGGGAAAGGGGCCTGAAGGCCGTGCCGGCGGGCTGGGAAAGGGGCCCGAAGGCCTTGCCGGCGGGCTGGGAAAGGGGCCCGAAGGCCTTGCCGGCGGGCTGGGAAAGGGGCCCGAAGGCCTTGCCGGNGCAGGTTGGGAAAGGCGCCCGAAGGCCAGCCCGTACAAGGCAGGTTGGGAAAGGGGCCCGAAGGCCAGCCCGTACAAGGCAGGTTGGGAAAGGCGCCCGAAGGCCAGCCCGTACAAGGCAGGTTGGGAAAGGGGCCCGAAGGCCAGCCCGTACAAGGCAGGATAGGAGAGCTCACATACTGGAGATGGACCATGCTAAGGTTCCTCTAGCACTTCCATGGAAGGCAATGATTACAGATTTGCCCAGCTTGGAACAGACCTTTTAAAACCATCACATTAAATCATTAGCTTAACACTGACAAGTCCTTGACTAAACCATCTACTTCCACACAACTCCAAAATCTCTCCAGGGCTGGTCCCTTCAGCACCTCCCTGCCCAAGCCATTCTGAGAATCCATTCAGTGAAGAAATTCTTCATGTCCTTGGCCATGCAGCAAGAGGGGAAAGGATATCAAGGGAGAGTGGAGCACAGCTAGGAGAAAGAGAGGGAGGCTGAAAGTATTTTGGATTTTCACCCTGGAGAAGGCTCTAGGGAAGCCTTGTTACTACATTTCAGTATGTGACTTCCAGCTTTCCAGTATCTGAAGGAGGCCTACAGGAAGGCTGGGGAGGGACTATTGACAAGGGCTTGGAATGCCAGGACAAGGGGCAATGGGTTTAAAGTGGCAGAGGGAAGATTTAGACAGCTTGTTAGAAGGAAGCTCTTTCCAGTGAGGGTGGTGAGACACTGGCACAGGTTGCCCAGGGAGGTTGTGGCTGCTCCTTCCCTGGAGGTGTTCAAGGCCAAGTTGGATGAGGCCTTGAGTGACCTCTGCTAGTGAGAGGTGTCCCTGCCTATGGCAGGGGGTTGGAACTGGATGATCCTTGAGGTCCCTTCCAACCTTACCATTCTATGATTCTATGACTTACAGGAAGACTGGGGAGAGACAATTTAGAAGAGTCTTCCCACCTTAATGATGCTGTGGTGCTGTGATTCTGTGACAAGCTTGAGAAGTGGGCTCCTGTGGACCTCACGAGATATAACAAGGATGAACTCAAGGTCCTGCACCTGAACTGGGGCAGCCTTCTCTTCTCAGTCTAGGCTAGAGGATGGAGGTTTGGAGAGCAACCCTGTGGGGAAGGACTTGGAGGTCAAAGGTTCAGATACCACTGATACAAGCATGTTTTGGCAGGCAGGTCGCAGCTGCCCCCTCCTTGGAGGTGTTCAGGGCAAGGTTGGATGAAGTCTGAAGCAACCTGTTCTAATGGGAGGTGTCCCTGCCTATGGCAGGGAATTTGAACTAGGTGATCTTTGAGGTCACTTCCAACCTAACCCATTCTATGATCTCTGCCCTGTGCAGAGTGCTGTGCCCTAGGGATGCCATCCAGCCCTGCACATCCCTGTTCTGGTGAGGAGTGTCCCTGCCTATGGTGGGAGGGTTGGAACTGGATAATCTTTGAGGTCCCTTCCAACCTAACCCATTCTATGATCTCTGCCCTGTGCAGAGTGCTGTGCCCTAGGGCTGCCATCCAGCCCTACACATCCCTGTTCTAGTGAGGAGTGTCCCTGCCTATGGTGGGAGGGTTGGAACTGGATAATCTTTGAACTCCCTTCCAACCCATTCTATGAATCTACGATGGTGGAAAACTCAGCTGCTTGTCCTCTGTGCTGGGCTGATCTTTGTTCTCTCTCATGATATTTATATATATCTATTTTCTAGAGCATGGCCAACTTAGGCAATCAGAGAAGTGTAACTGCAACAGTTGTTTGTTTGGTTGGTTTTTAAAATAAGGTTTCTTTCCCAGTCACAGAAAATTCCTTCCATGAAAAATCCCTTTTGAGGGTCTTCTTGAAGCTTGTAGCTTAGAAGGACTGTGTCAACCTCCTGACCCAAGCTTCTGGCTCGCTCTTCTTGATGGAGCTTTTAAGTCAGGTCTGCCTCTTGCAAGCCTAAACCACAACCTAGATTTATCCTGGCCTGGTGCCTTCTGGAAAGGGTAGCTCTGTCAGAGGTCATGCTTGTGTGGACAGCAGAGCAGATGTGCTAGCTGGGATCAAAGATTCATCCAGCCTTAATATCCTGTCTCTAGTGGTGCCAGTAGCTAATAGCTGGGGCAAGGTTTCGGACCAGGGCAAGGTTTAAGATCATAGAATGGGTAAGGTTGGAAATGACCTCAAAGATCAACTAGTTCCAACCCTTTGCCATAGGCAGGGACACCTCCCACTAGTACAGGTCACTCAAGGCCTCCTCCAACATGGCCTTGAACACCTCCAGGGAGGTTGTGTAGTGCAGAAGCACAGAATGTGATCAGAGAAGGGCACTGAAGGTGGTGGAGGATCTGGAGGACCTGGAGAAGAGGAGGCTCAGGGCAGACCTCATTGTTTTCTGCAGCTACCTGAAGGGAGGTTGTAGCCAAGTGGAGTTGGGCTCTTCTGCCAGGCACCAAGCAACAGAACAAGGAGACACAGTTTCAAGTTGTGCCTGGGGAGGTCTAGGCTGGATATTAGGAGGAAGTTCTTGCCAGAGAGTGATTGGCATTGGAATGGGCTGCCCAGGGAGGTGGCGGAGTTGCTGTCCCTGGCGGTGTTGAAGAAGAGCCTGGATGGGGCACTTAGTGCCATGGTCTGGTTGATTGGCTAGGGCTGGGTGCTAGGTTGGGCTGGGTGAGCTTGGAGGTCTCTTCCAAGCTGGCTGATTGATCCTATGATTGATTCCATGTTATTACCACCAGCTCCTCAGAGTTTCCCTGGGCAGTTTTCTGCTGTGGGTTTTGGGAGGCAGAGTTTGATCGATTTTTGCTTCTCTCAGCTAAGTGAAGTCACCTGGGCTGGTAAATCCTGCAGGAGATGCACAGTTCACTGCTTGTCAGGCCAGGCTATTAAACGAAGCAATTTCCCTCAGATAAGACATCTTCTGGTTCATGCAAAACACCCAGCAAGTGCCCCTCCTCCCCCCTCCCCAGAACTCAGCCTGCATTGGAAGGCAGCTGCTAATCCACTGAGCCTTGGAGATAGGAGCATGGCAGAGGAGCCCTCTCAGTGGGAGACTCTTGTTGGCAGCCATGCATGTGAATGTTCTCTCCCTGGGCTCTCCTCCCCTCTCTCATCCCACTGGCAGAGCAGGAAGATAGTGCTGCCCTCCTTTGCTGACCCTTTCAGTGCTGCGTGGTCTGGCCTGGGTGAACTGCTGGGTGGGAGAAGCCTTTTAAGGACTGAAAGCTGCGTTTGAGGGAATCATTCTGCTTCATTTGTCTCCTGCCAGATGGGGATGGGAGAAATTCTCCAGCCAGACTCAGCTCTGGGTTTCAATCTTGTTGCTTTCCTTAGTGGCACTGGGTCCTGCTCCAGCCAAAGCTTTGCCAGCCCAGAGAATCACAGAATTGGTTTGGCTGGAAGAAGGCTTTCTAGATCATGTTTTTTACAAGGGCGATTCTCCCCCTTTGCTCTGCTCTCCTCAGACCCCAGCTGCAGTCCTCTGTGCAGTTCTGGAGCTCCCAACACAAGGAGGACATGGAAGTGTTAGAGCCAATCCAGGGGAGGCCACCAAGATGCTGAGAGGGCTGCAGCAGCTCTGCTGTGAGGACAGGCTGAGAGAGTTGGGGCTCTGCAGCCTGGAGAAGAGAAGGCTTCCAGGAGACCTTAGAGTAGCCTTCCAGGATCTGCAGGGGGCTCCAGGAAGGCTGGGGAGGGACTATTGACAAGGGCTTGGAATGACAGGAGGAGAAGGAATGGGTTTAAACTGGCAGAGGGGAGATTGAAAGTGGATGTTAGGAGGAAGTTGTTTGCAGTGAGGGTGGTGAGACACTGGCACAGGTTACCCAGGGAGGTGTTTAAGGTCAGGTTGGATGAAGCCTTGAGTGACCTGTTCTAGTGGGAGGTGTCCCTGCCTATGGATCATCTTTAGATGCTCTTTGAGGTCCCTTTCAACCTAAACCATTCTGTGACCAACCCTAGCCCTAACAACACAGTGGTCACTAAACCATGTCCCAAAATATCATCTCTGTGCTGTTTTGAAGACCTTCAGGGACTCCACCCCCACCCTAGGCAGCCTATTCCAACTCCTGATCACTCCTGCTGCAAAGAACTTTTACCTAATACCCAACTTGATGCCATTCCCTCTTGCCCCATCACTTGTTACCAAGGAGAGGAGCCCAAACCCCACCTCCCTCCAGCCTCCTTTCACGTAGCTGTAGGCAGCAATGAGATCTTCCCTCAGCCTCCTCCTCCTCTCCAAACTCAACAACACCCATTTCCCTCATCTAACTCATCCTTCACCAGCTTTGTTGGCCACAACTTCATGGCAAACTCTTGCCCAGAGCAGCTGGGCAGTGCTGCCAGCTTTTTGTGGCAACCTTCCCTCCCATCACAGCCAAACTGAGGCAACCCAGAGTCAGAGCAGGAATTTTTGAACATCCCAAATTTATAACTTGGGATATGTCCTGAAGGCATCTGAAAATATTCTGCTTGTGGTTAGCAGTAATGATGCTAAGCACAGTAGTAGGGCAACTTTATTTGCTGCTGCTTTAGAGGGTCACATTGTTCCAGTGTCCCCAAACAGGGCTCTGGGAGCCATTCCTTATTTCTATTACATTTCCTCCCCCCCCCCTCTTAGAATCATAGAACCATAGAATGGGAAGGTTGGAAGGGACCTCAAGGATCATCTAGTTCCAACCCCCTGCCATAGGCAGGGACACCTCCCACTAGTACAGGGCACTCAAGGCCTCATCCAACCTGGCCTTGAACACCTCCAGGGAGGGAGCAGCCACAACCTCCCTGGGCAACCTGTGCCAGTGTCTCACCACCCTCACTGCAAACAACTTCCTCCTAACATCCACTTTCAATCTCCCCTCTACCAGTTCAAACCCATTGCCCCTTGTCCTGGCATTCCAAGCCCTTGTCAATAGTCCCTCCCCAGCCTTCCTGGAGCCCCCTTCAGATCCTGGAAGGCTACTCCAAGGTCTCCTGGAAGCCTTCTCTTCTCCAGGCTGCAGAGCCCCAACTCTCTCAGCCTGTCCTGATAGGAGAGTTTTCAATTAAAACTAAGTTGCTCTGTAATTATACAACTCTGGAAGCTGAGGCTTGAGGGTAAGCAAAAACGCCTGGTGTCAGGAGGTTCAGGAAAGGGACAGGAGTTCTTTCATAGGTTCAGGTTGTCTCTGAAGGAGGCTTTCTGCTGGTAGACTACAGAGGAGTGGCTTCAGCAACGTGCGCAGGGCTGCGACCCCATCCGGAGGGCTGCGACCCCATCCGGAGGGCTGCGACCCCATCCGGTGTGCTGCATCCCCGGTGCGCAGGGCTGCATCCTCGTCTGGAGGGTTGCATTCCGGTATGCAGAGCTGCAACCCCGTCCGGAGGGCTGCGTCCCGGTGTGCAGGGCTGCGTCCCTGTCTGGAGGGCTGCGTCCCGGTGTGCAGGGCTGCGTCCCGGTGTGCAGGGCTGCATCCCCGTCTGGAGGGCTGCGTCCCGGTGTGCAGGGCTGCATCTCCGTCTGGAGGGCTGCGTCCCCGCTGCGCAAGGCTGCGTCACCGTCTGCAGCCCTCAGTATAGGAAGTACATTGACCTGATGGAGTGAGGCCAGAGGAGGGCCATGAATATCCACCAGGCTGCATGTTAGGAGGAAGTTTTTCAAATAAAGAGTGATTGGCATTGGAATGGGCTGCCCAGGGAAGTGGTGGAGTCCCCATCCCTGGAGATGTTCAAGCCAAGCCTGGATGGGGCACTTAGTGCCATGGTCTGGGTGATTGGATAGGACTGGGTGCTAGGTTGGA
>VWZE01000037.1:1479-21658 GCA_013396675.1 Eubucco bourcierii
ATATGTATATATATATAATATTTTTTCTGCTTGACTGTGTGATGAAAGATTTATATATATGAAAACAAACAAACAAAACCCAACTGCCCAAAACCTCAGGTGCATGAAAAATATATTCATGAAGAGGGTAGATTTAGACTGAATATTAGGAAGATATTCTTTACAGTGATGGTAGTGAGACACTGGAACAGGTTTCCCAGGGAAGTTGTGCATGCCCTCTCCCTGGAAGTGTTCAGGGTTATGATTGACAGGTCCTTGAGCAAGCTGGTCTAATGGAAGTTGTCCCTGTCTATGGAAAGAGTTTGAAACCAGATGATCTTGAAGGTCCCTTCCAACACAAACTATTCTATGATTCTTTGATATTTGTGTGAAGACTTAGTTATTAAAAAGACATGGACACATTTTCTACTTTTTAAAATAATTCTGTACTATTTACAATTCTGTAAGCCTTAAATTGATAATAAAAATGTGTGAATAAAACACAGATCTGTAATTGTTAAAACTGGTGCTCTAAGCCTTTTGTACTGATAAAGAATATTTTCATTGCTTTGTTTTCTTCCTCTCAGATTTTATTTCTGGAGGTCCTTCCTAGGTATTGAAAGCATTTGGATAAGTTTTTGCTTTTCTTCTTTATGAATCAGGTATCTTATCTGCACCCCACTGCTGTTTAAAGATCCATAAATCTTTAGACCACTTTCTTCAGAATTGAGTCCTAAAATAACATCAGTCCTCTGGAGTCATAATTACCTGGTAGAGTGCTGGGCAAAGGATTCATAAAAAGGAATGAAATGAAGAATACTCTGCAGATTTCCAGGGTAAGAACTACCAAAGTCAAACGTGGTTTTTCCCTTTGTGTCTCTACGAAGGGGAGCAGAGGGTTGTATTTCTCTTTTATTTTTTTTCCTCCTTCTATGTTATCTTTCTGCTGAAGCTTTGATGTGATTTTAGTGAACTGTGATGATGTATATTTGGATTATGGGGTATTTGTAGTATCACAATATCTGGGAGTATCACTATCAAAAATAAAGATTTTTTTTTTTTAGGATGTGTATGTCACCGAATGATGTAAAGCAAAACTAATTCCATCTACTACATCTAGAGACAACTGTAACATTTATCAGAATGAAAATACTGCACAGCTAGCAAATGCATCATCTCACATCAAAACATTCACTGCACTGATGGGCACAAAAGGAGACTTAGGTTTTTTTATTATTTTTTTTTTCCTGATATCAGGAATCAGATCATTGAGTCCCAATGACACTATCAGTCAGCAAATAAAAATATAAACATGTGCAAGGAAAGGATAAGGAGAGAGGTAGTGCAGAACTGTAATTGTTTGCTTGATTTTGTTGTGTTTTTTTTCCAAAATAACAAAAAACCTGGGCATTATTTTATGGTAACTTTATTCAGAGTTTTCAAGTTATGTTGTATATAAGTCGGGAAAAGACCATTTTCAAAACTGAGAGAGAAATATGCACTTTTGAGAGCAGTATGGACAATTTTCTTGACAGCTCCAACACTAATAATCATTTTAGGATAAAAGTCATATTATGAGATGCAATTTTATATAGTGTTTAATATATAAAATGCATGTGCATCATATATTATGTGAAAAAAAGAGTAGGTATATCTACAAATCTGTAGGGACATACAGAGAACCACAGAATGCGTTGAGCTGGGAGAGACCTTCAAAAGCATTTTGTCCAACCCCCTTGCAATGATAAACTTCATTTCACAAAGATAAACTTCAACTAGAATCATTTGCTCCAAATCCCTTCCAACCTGATCTTGAATGCTCCTAAGGGTAAGGGTACAATTTAATAATGCAGGCAGCTGAGAAAGTTCCAGTAACAAGGCTGTGTGGTACTAAAAGTGAGTTTAGATGGAATGTTAACAAAAATAAAAGAAAACCTTCATCAATATTGCCAATTATCTTATTTTATTGTTTATCCTGAGTTTCAAGTAAGAAAACCAGGATTCTGTACCTCACCTTGTAATTATTAGGTAATTTTTTTCAGATGTTAGACAAATTTTGTTTAAAAGGATAAACATTTTTCTATGTTTATCCAGAGAAGTGTAGCAAGCACAAATCTGCCACTACTCTGTTCTGGTGCGATTTCACTTGGAGTACTGTGTCCACCTATGCGACCCGGAATGAGGTGGTCTAGAAGACACCATAAAGATGATCAGCGTGCTGGAGCCCTCTCCTAGAAAAATAGAGAGTTGGGGTTGTTCATCCTGGAAGGGAAAAGGTCTCCAGGAAGACCTTATAGAGGCCTTCCAGTATTTGATGTGGGCCTAAAGGAAAGCTGGGAAGGGACTGTTTACAAGGACATGTTCCTCTGGGACAAGGGGTAATGGTTTGAAATTAGAAAAGAGTAGATTTAGATTGAACATTAGGAAGAAGTTCTTTACCATGATGATAACCAGAGGGTTGGAGCAGCTCTGCTATGAGGACAGGCTGAGAGAGTTGGGGCTCTTCATCCTGGAGGAGAGAACACTTCGAGGAGACCTTAGAATAGCCTTCCAGTATCTGAAGGGGCCTACAGGAATGCTGAAGAGGGACTATTTACAAAGTCTTGCAATGACAAGACAAGGGGCAATGGGTTTAAACTGGCAGAGGGGAGATTTAGACTGGCTGTCAGGAGGAAGTTCTTTCCAGTGAGGGTGGTGAAGCACTGGCACAGGTTACCCAGGGAGGTTGTGGCTGCTCCCACCCTGGAGGTGTTCAAGGGCAGGTTGGAGGCAGCCTTGAGTGACCTGTACTGGTGGGAAGTGTCCCTGCCTATGGCCAGGGATTGGAACTAGATGATCCTTGAGGTGCCTTCCAACCTTACCATTCTATGATTCTAAGATTCTATGGTGGAATACTGGTACAGGTGGCCTGGGGTGGTTTTGGATGCTCCCTTCCTGGAGGTGTTCAAGACCAGGTAGAACAGGGCCTTGAGCAAGTGGAAGGTGTCCCTGCAGACATTCAAGCCAAATTTTATTGGGCTCTGAGCAACCTGATCTAGTTGGGAATGTCTCTGCTTACTGAAGGGGAGGTGGCTTCCAACCCAGTGAATTCTGCAGTTCTGTGATTCTGCAGTTCTGTGACTCTGACTCTAAGATTCTATGACTCTGTGATTCTATGCTCATTGATCAAGGTCTCTGTGTTTGCTGGCAGAGTAAATTTATTTCATTTGTAGCAGAATTTTTCTTCAGTCTGTATACTAAAAATACCATTGACTGTGCAGCCAACGGTTTCTAAGGGGAAAGAAAAAAGGCAGATTCTGCAACAGCTGTGACAAATACAATGCTGGATAGGCCACTTTTTAAAATAAAGGATTAAAAATCAATGAATGATGACTTTTTGGGTTCATATTAACTGCTATTATTATTTTCAGGTTTCTAGTCAATACTTGTGAACATAAAGTAATTTAAAAGCAAAGAAGAAAGATAAATACCCCAGATGGAAGGGGGAGATAAAGAGATTGCATTCCAATCACTTTGTACATTTTGTTATTTTAAGACCAAAGTGCAAAATCCATCTGCCCAGGTTGACAAAGTGAATGTGTAGTCACATCTATACCAAATCACCTGAACAGAATAAATAATAAATACTGTGTCTCGTTGTTTTAGAATAATGATCATTGACTAAATTCTCTCACTTACAAGATCAAACTAATGATAAAGAATCAAGACAACTTGACGTAATGAGACACTCCTGGGAATCTTTCCATTCTGTAACTAAAGATTTCCACACATTTTAATCTCCCTCTCACTGTTAAAGATATTGAGTAAGACAGAACCCCAAAGACAGTCTCTGTTTGGCTTCAATGTGGCTCTTTCTCATGCTGCCACACTACACATGAGGGGAGACCTCACTGCTCTCTGTAGCTACCTGAAAGGAGGTTGCGGTAAGGTCAAGTAAGACTATTCTCCCTAGTATCAAGTGAGAGCATGAGAAGAAATGGACTCAAGTTGCACCAGGAAAGGTTTAGGCTGGATATTAGGAAGAATTTCTTCCTTGAAAGAGTGTTCAGGCATTGGAACAGGCTTCCCAGACAAGTGGTGGGATCATCATCCCTCAAGGTGTTAAAAAACCATGTAGATGTGGCACTTCAGGACATGGATTAATTGCCATGGTTGTATCATGTTGACAGCTGGACTCGATGACCTTAGAAGGATTTTTCAACTTAAACAGTTCTATGGTTCTGTAATTCTACATGTCATCTGGATATGTTACAGCTCAGTGTGGGAGCAACAATACCATCTACATTCATTGCTCCAGGCTTGGGACAGAGTGCTTGGAAGTTGATGAGCAAAAGTGTGTTCTAGGCCTTTCAATTCAGCAGAGATGCTGAGGTACTGGAACGTGTCCAGGAAGGGTGACAAAACTGGTGAGGGGCCTGGAGCACAGCCCTGTGAGGAGAGGCTGAGGGAACTGGGGTTGTTCAGCCTGGAAAAGAAGCAGCTCAGGGGTGACCTCATTGCTGTCTACAACTACCTGAAAGGATTGTTCAGCCTGGAAAAGAAGAAGCTCAGAGGTGACCTCATTGCTGTCTACAAATACCTGAAAGGAGATTGTAGTCAGGTGGGGGCTGGTCTTTTCTCCCAGACAGCCAGCAACAGAACAAGGGGACACAGTCCCAAGTTGTGCCAGGGTAGGTATAGGCTGAGTATTAGAAGGAAGTTCTTGACAGAGAGAGTGATTTGCATTGGAATGGGCTGCCCAGGGAGGTGGTGGAGTCTCTGTCCCTGGAGGCATTCAATAAAAGACTGGATGGGGCACTTAGTGCCGTGGTCTAGTTGATTGGCTAGGGCTGGGTGATAGGTTGGGCTGGATGGTCTTGGAGGTCTCTTCCAACCTGTTTGATTCTGTGATTCTGTGATTCTGCAAGAGCGATGGCTGACAGTCAATTAAGACAAACCATTGTGTGCTCAGGTGGTCGAGAAGACAACAGCATCTTGTCTTCTATCAGGAATAGTGTGGCCAGCAGGACCAGGGAAATAGAAGTCTTCCTGTACTTGGGCTCTCGTGAGTCAGCACCTCAAATACTGCATTCAGCTTTGAGACCCTCTATGTAAGGACATTGAGATGCTAGACTGAGTCCAGAGAAGGGCAATGGAGCTGCTGAAGGGTCTTGAGAACACGTCTGGTGAGGAGCAGCTGAAGGAACTGGGGTGGTTCATTCTGGAACAAGTGACCTTCTTGCTCTCTACAACTGCCTGAAAGGAGATTTGAGCGAGGTGCAAGTTGTTCTCTTCTCTCTAGGAACAAAAGATGGGATGAGAGGAAATGGCCTCAAGTTGCACCAGGGCAGGTTTAGGTTGAACATTAGAAGAAAATTCTTGACTAAAAACGTGCTCAGAGACTGGAACAGGCTTCCTAGAGACATGGTCAAATTCCCACTCTTTGAGATGTTTTGAAGATGCAGGGATACAGTGCTGATGGACAGTTTAGCCCCAGATAATAGAGCTAGATAGTAGTTGGACTCAATGATCTTAAAGGCCATTTCCAACAAAAGGATTCTATGGTTCTATGGTCTTCAGAATGTACAAGGAAAGTCATTAACCTCATATTTCACATAGAAAACAACCAGTCAGCATATTACTCTGGAGAGGGTAGTATATACTCATATATTATTTATTTTATAATATACAATATGTATGATAGATGTACTGCATATATGCATAATATATCATATTATTTCTCAGGTTGGGAGAAAGAATCAATTGAAGTGTGCTCTATAGAGAGAAATGAGCAGCATGATTCTGTCAGTGACAGAGCAAGGAAATAAAAGGTCTGCAGGAAAACACAGTTCTTTGTTTCCTACCACTTCTATGAGATTCCCTTAGGTCAACTCTAGTATGTATTTATCAGATATATGTTGATCTTTTCAAAATATTTTCTGATATGGAAATATTCAAGTCTGGAGTAGCTGAGATTGGGTTATTGACATGAGTCTTTCATCTCCATGACTATTTTTTAATATTTGCTTTATCTGCTAGAATAAACATGTTATTTGGCAGAGAGAGTAGAAGAAATAGAGCTGTTGCTTTATACCTTTCATAAGAGCTCCAATAAGGAAAAATATTGTATGGAAAACCTAGAAAATTTCAACCAGGATAACATTTTAAAGTCAGAACTATTTCTTAGTTCCTGATATTTTAAGGATCTTATAAAGAATCCACTGCAAAGGGGAGTTAAAGGCAACGTATAAAACAGCATACAGATGCCTTCATAACAGAAACACTTGGCAGTGGTGGGTTAATGACTAGACTTGATGATGTTAAAAGTCTCTGCTGGCCAAAATGATTCTATGATTTTGTGTGAAAGCACAAAGGTCCTAAAGAGAATATTGCATTTTCTAAAGGAGAAATTGAGATTTTGTGTTCAAAAACATTGAGAACTAGGTAGCTAACCCTCATAATTTGCTCTGTAAATAAAATAGGTTCCATTTGGTTGCACAGTAGACAAAAATACGAACATGACCTATAAAGACAAAGAGCAGAGTCTTTGTATATTAGCCCTAATATATGAAGGATTTGACCATGAAAGAAAAGTTTATCCTGATTTTGAATTAAGTCCTCAGTGTATACTTTTGACATATAAAATCCATTTTGTAATTTAAAGGCAACCTTCTTTATCTGATGGGAATGTTCATAAGAAGAAAAATGCAGCTAGCATCTGAAAAAAAAATATTGGAAGTTATTATTTGAGACTTCCATGCTCAGAAGATTGAGGACAGAATTATCTAGTGTGTTCCATATCTTAATTTCTCATAAAGCTCTTGAGAACTATATATTCTTCTCCTTAGTATCAGGCCATAGAATGAGAGGAAATGGCCTGAAATTGCACCAGGGTGGGATTAGGTTGGATCATGGGTGTAATTTCTTTGCTGCAAGAGTGGTCAGAACAGGCTGTCCAGGGGGTGGTGAAATCTCTGTCTCTGGAGATGTTCAAGAAATGTGTAGATATGGCACTTCAGAATGTGGGTTTATGTCCATGGTTATGGGTTCACAGTTGGACCAAATGATCTTAGAAGCCTTTTCCAACTGAAACAATTCTATGATTCTAAATTTGTACATTGTAATGTATAATTTTAATGCATCATTTTAATGCAGTTAGAAATGCAAAATATATTTTGTAAAGCAGCAGTCTTGTGGGGTTATTTGGGTTTGTTTTGGTTTGGGTTTTTTGGAGGTTTTGGAGATTTTGGTTTGGGTTTTTTGGAGGTTTTGGAGATTTTGTTTTGTTTTTTACAGCCAGGAACTTCTCCCATACAAATCAATAACCGCAGTACATGCTAATTACTCCACCTGTGATATTACTATTATCATTATTGTTGTTGTTGTTGTTATCATCATCATCATCATCATCATCTTAAACTGGATGTTAGGAAGAAGTTCTTTACAGTGAGGATGGTGAGACACTGGCACAGGTTACCCAGGGAGATTGCGACTGCTCCCTCCCTGGAGGTGTTCAAGCCCAGGTTGGAGGAGGCCTTGAGTGACCTGTTCTAGTGGGAGGTGTCCCTGCCTATGGCAGGGGGTTGGAACTAGATGATCTTCGAGGTCCCTTCCAACCTAAACCATTCTATGATTCTATGATTTTTTTCTTCCTGTCTTTTCTGTAGAGTTTTTTCTATATATTGACATTTTCTTCAAGATTTCTTCACTTTCTTCTATGAAGAGTGTTTTTTTTCAGATTGTAGTCATCTGTAGAGGAAAACCAAATAACTCTGATGAAGTCTGTTGGAAAATACATCTGTTTGGTGACTTCTATCTTACTCAATAACAGTTCTATCACAGTTCTTTGTTCTTTCTTCCAACAGTCTGTAAAAATGCTTATGCCTAAGACATAGTCATGTATTGTAAATTCTTACATTCAATAGAAATTTTCATTCACTTCACACCTGTCTGTTTTTAACAATTTTGTTGAATTAAGGACCTTTCCCTCTTGGGAACCTCTTAGGAGCATTTTTTTGCTTTATATAAATTGTCACAGTACTGCATTCAATGCAGCTGAGGACTGGCACTGATGCCCATTTATGTTTTTGCATTTTTACAAGGCTAGTTTCACATTGTTGCTTGATAACAAGGAAAATTATGTGTGTCCTAACCCACTACTATGAAATTCCATTAAAATCATAAATATCACAGCAAAATATAGACTATTTTATGCAAGCAAGGAGGAAGAACACAGCTGTGACACCTGCTGCCTGGAGAAAATAATTTGTATCACCTTTTGCATTCCTCGCTTCCTGTATGATTTGAAAATTATACTAGCCTACTGATATGCTGCACTATTATTCTTTTCTCCTGTTCTTTTTTATTGGGATTTGTGTAATTAATTCCTTCAAAAGCTCTATTACAAGCTGCTTATGAAGGTAACTGCTTATGAGCAGTCACTTAATATGTCCCATTTTTCTCATGGCTCAAGGCTACTTGCTGTGAAAATATATCACTGATTCACAAACTCTGTGTCTCAGAAAAATGCAGGAGAAAAGCAGGACAATAAGATTCTCTCTCTATGAATTTACAAACATTGCTCAGAACGAGCCATGGTTCTGCCGCTAGACAGCAACAGCTACTCCAAAAATTAAAAATGATTATAACCAAAATTACTTGTTGCTCTTCTCAACATAATTAAAGCATAGAATCATAGAATGGTTTGTGTTGGATGAGACCATAAAGATCATCTACTTTCAACCCTTTGCTATGGGCAGAGACATCTTCCTCTAGGCCATGTTACTCAAAACTCTGTCCAGCCTGGCCTCAAACACTTCCTCAAATTCTCTGGGAAATCTGTAACAGTTTCTCACCATCCTCATTGTAAAGAATTACAAGTTTGGATGTCAGCTGGGAAGATACTACTGCACAAGCATAGAATGTTAGGGGTTGGAAAGGATCTCCAGAGTCCAAACCCCTGACAAAGCTTGATAAAATAGAGGAGACCACACAAGAGCACCCTTTTGATGGGATGTGGTGAAGGAGCTGGGTCTCTTTAGCTCAGAGGAGACTGAACTGTGACCTCATTAATGTTTATAAATATGTAAAGGGCAAGTGCCAAGAGGATGGAGTCAGGCTCTACTCAGTGATGCTCAATGACAGGACAAGGGGCAATGGGTGGAAGTTGAGACATAGGGAATTCCTTGGAAACATGAGAAAGGGTTTTCTCCCTGTGAGGGTGACAGACCCCTGGAACAGGCTGCCCAGTGGTGGTGTGGAGCCTCACTCTCTGGAGACATTCAGGACCTCCCTGGATGTGTTCTTGTGTGATCCAGTGTAGGTGATCCTTCTCTGGCAGGGAGTTGGACTGGGTGATCTTTTGAAGTCTCTTTCAGCCCCTAACTTCGTGTGATTCTGTGAATTCTTCTTAGTGCATTACTTGTTAACACAGCTTTTAATTTTTTGTTATAGACTCGTTAAGGATGGAAAAGACCTCTAAGGTTGTTAGGTGTAACTTTCAACTCAACACCACCATGCCCACTACCATGTCTTGAAGTTCCATGTCTCCACTTTTTCTTTTTTTTTAACAGGTTCAAGAACGGTGACTCCACCATATCCCTGGACAGCCTATTCCAATCACTGACCACTCTTTCAGGAAAGAAATACAATGCCCTCAGTATTAAACTATCTTCATCCCAATCCATAAGTCTTCTTGCCTTCCTTATGTTTGCTCCTTCTCCTCTAGGATGGGGAAGTGAGTGAGAAGTCAGATGACTGTTTAGCTGTTGTTTGAATGTTCTTAAGGATGGGACACCTACCATAGCCAGCTTATACACACCACTTATTTCTAACCCTTTTGCTGACCATGACAACAACTGTGTATTATTGAAAGAGCGACTCTGTCCCATTTTCACTTATATCAGTGGCATCTGGTTTATAATTTCCGTGTGTGGGCTACTTTCATTTTTATGAGCATCTGATATGAGCAGCATCTAGGTTTAAACCAGACCGTATCTTTTCCTGGATAATTACAGTGAGAATTCTTCAAGTAGCTATTTAGGGTAGGTCATATACTTATTAAAAAACAGAGTACTTTGCAAGTTCTAATTGCTGGGAACTCTTCAGGAGTAGGGAAAATTCCGTGTTTTCCTTACAAAGGCAAGAGGATTACTTCTTTTAAATAATTCTATTTTTTTAAAGCTCAGGAAAAGGATAATAAACTGGTGAAGTCATAAGAAACAAACTTCACCAATAAAACTGCAAAATACTTTTGGTTCACCTGCTGTGACTGACTAAAATCTGCCTGCACCAGATGTATTAGTATTCCAAAATGTATCAGTATTAACAGAGGAATTCTACATACTGCGAACTTCATGAGCTCCATGGTGTGATAAAGATTTGTTTTCCTCTAATTTAATGGTTCTATTTACTAAATATTTGCATATTTCTTATGCATTTTGGATGATGAAAGATTGGGTAACTTGCAAGCTGAAAATAATGCATGCATTCACCATGTACATTATTCCTTATTTACATTTGTTATTAAAACAAGATGCTAAAAAAAAAATAAATAAAAACAAACCCACAATGAGCTTGTACAGCTTGACATTCAGAAGACATAAAATAGCAAAATTAAAGTTACATAAGCAAATTTCTCTTTGTGACTGCATCTTTTGGAAATGAAACAATTCTATGATTTTATGATTTTATCACAGAATGACAGAAGCACAGATTGATTAAGGTTGGAAAAGAGCTCTAAGACCATCAACTTCAATCATCAACTCACCGCAACCAAACCCATTAAACCATGTCCCAAAAAAACATGTCTACACATGTGAACACCTCTAGGGATGGTGACATCACCACCTCCCTGGGCAACCTCTTCCAACTCCTGGCCATTCTTGTAGGAAATAAAGCTTTCCTAATATCCAACCTAAACCTCCCCTGGCACAATTTCAGGCCATTTCCTCTTGTATTAATGCATAACATATAAAGGTGGTATAGTTACTTCCAAACTCAATTAGGTGGTAAAATTCCACACTTGTGAAATCTATCATTGCTGTAGGTTATAATTTCTTTAGATTGTAAGATGCAAAGGGGTCTGTGACTCCATATTGTGCAACCTAGAAAGCTGGAAACCAGTGATAAATAAGGAGCAAAAATGTTCTGCTGCACTGGAATGGGACATATTAAGTTGACCAAGTGCATGTGGGGAACATCTCGCTCTCCCCATCTCTGTAGATTGTTCATTGTGACAAATGTGGGAGGCTTCTTTGCAGATGAAGAACTCTACAGCACCTTCTCATGGCCTTCCAGTACCTGAAAGGGGCCCACAGGAAAGCTCAGAAAGGACTTTTACAATGGCTTGTAGTGATACGATGAGAAGAAATGGATTAAAGCTTGAGAAGGATATATTTGGACTGGAAATTAGGAAGAAATTCTTCACAGCTAGGGCGGTGAGACACTGGGCCAAGTTGTCCAGGGAGGCTGTGGATGCCCTATCCCTGGAGGTGTTCAGTGTCATGTAGGATGAGGCCTTGAGCAACCTGATCTAGCAGAAGAGGCTTCCCTACCCATGGCAGGGGGGTTGGAACTAGATGATCTTGAACATCCCTTTCAAACCAATCAATCCTATGAAGCTACGTTATGTTCTATAACTCTTACTATGAGAACTTAAAAAAAAAATAATTGCAACTATTATAATTTTAAATAAGTTAATTTTAGAGTTTTGTGTATTGTTCACAATAACCTCATGTTCACACATAAGAGTTTAGATAAATTGAAAACTCAGGTTCTTTGATATGGGTAAGAGCTAGAGGTAGCTCTTCTGCTACATTTGATTTTAGAAGATTAAACTGCAGAAGTCATTTTTGTCTGTGAAATGTGCAGTCATTCAGACACTCACAGAAGTGACACTGACTATATCTTAAGTGCTGCAATTTTACTGATATTTAGGGCCAAGTTTTAAAATGCAATGCAATATTTTAATAATAGGTGTGTATATAAATGTGAAGAGAAGCTGATCATTTATTTAGCATGTAAGTAGCCAAGCAGAGGTTGGAAAACTTCTTCTTAACCTCAAGTGGTCTCAGACGAATTACCTATTTCTCCTTATCTCTTGATGCTTCTGCTGCCATTTTAACCTAACTGCAGTTTCAGAAGTAGTTCAAAAAGACTGAGAAATATAATGTTTCACTTAATTTCTTTTTCACTATATGAAGTTCACACATTTTGACACTGAGGTGCACTTCATTTCTGGTCTGGACCTTATAATCTCTGGGAGTTATGCATAATTATGTCTAATCCTTTCTATTGCTGACTCAGTATTTTGTCAGTGTGGAGAGCAAGCTGCTTCTCCTGAGTTTGTTCTCAAGTCTTCACTTCTTTAAAAAGTGCAAGGGAGTAATCTGTATTTCAAAGAAAGATGACCTTTGCTTGATTTAAATGGAATCTTTCTTTCAATATCTGAAATGAGAAAGTGATTAAAGTTTTGGTTGATAGGTAAGATGTATTTTAGGAGCAGATAAGCTTAAAGGTCAGACACTGTCAAATGAAGGATTTTGACTTTTTAATATTTAAATACTTCATAAGAATCATGGTTTATGCATGCCTGGCACTCTTTTAAAGTCCTAAACTAAAATTGCTCTGCATTTTCATAAGATTCACCTTTCAGTGCTAGCTACATTTTGATCATATTGGATGAACAATTACTTTGCAGCATTTGGTCTTCCTTTGTCATCCGAGACTGGAATTTTCCCTGCCCTTTCTATCAAATAATTTTAAAAAAACATCTCAAAATTACACAAAGTGATGTCTGAATTAAAACACCAGCTCGTCTTTCTTAGATGAATTTCTTTTATGCCTACTCATGATTTCAACTCAGGAATTTTTAAAGTAACTGACAAACTGTTGTCAAACAAAGTGCAACTTTTCTTTCACAGTCTGTATCTTGAGGGTTGTGACTTTCTTTTACATCACACATTTCTGAATGTGCAGCAACAGATTAACAGAGGCCATCTGCATTATAAAACTAAATTTTGGAGAATCACAGAATGTTAGGGGTTGGAAAGGACATCAAAAGATCATCCAGTTCAATCCTCTTGCCAGAACGGGATCACCTAGGGCAGGTTGCACCCTGGTGGGTTTGAATATCTCCGAAAAAGAAGACTCCCCAACCTCTCTGGGCACCCTTTGCCAGTGTTCTGTCACCCTTACATTGCAAATTTTTTTCCTTATGTTCATGTGGAATCTCTTGTGCTCCAGCTTGCACCAGTTGTCCCTTGTCCTATCATTGGACATCACTTCAAAGAGCCTGGCTCCAGACTCGCACCTTCGTATGTTTATAAACATGAATGAGGTCGCCCCTCAGTCTCCTCCAAGCTGAAGAGCTCCAGCTCCCTCAACCTTTCCCTATAAGGGAGATGTTTCCCTTTCATTCATCATCTTTGTGTCTATGTACTGAACTCTTTCAAGCAGTTTGCTATCCTTTTTGAACTGAGAGGACACAATATTCCAGACACAACCTCACCAATGCAGAGTAGCGGTAGGGGGGAAGGGGGGAGAACCTCTCTCAACCTACTAACTACACTCCTGATACACCCCAGGATGTCATTTGCCTTCTTGGCCTCTTGCCTTCTTGACCACAAGGACACATTGCTGTCTCATGACCATCCTTCTATCTATCAATATCCTCAGGTGTGATAGTTTGAGGCTAATTGGAATATTTTAATGGAGAATATTGTATTATAGGCAGTGAAAAGCAAACAATGGTGATGTCTACTTCACTCATAGGCTTGCTGAGATGTATAAGAACAAGGACACAAAACATAGATAAGACACTCTCAGTCTTGGAGAGTCTCGGGCTCTCTAGCTTCTTGTCTTCTCTCTGCTGAATATTCTAACTAACCACTCTGCTTCTAATCCCCCTGGCTGATCCTCCAAACTCACTTGCAAGTAAGCCAAATCCTGGGGTAAGGTATAGGGGTGGGAAGAAGGTGGAAGGGTGCTTGGGAGGCCCTCCTGTGGACTCATTTCTGGGAGGGGTATTGTGTTTCTGGATTACCTTTAACTTGTATATTTCTGTAAATATTCCTGTCTATTGTGTATATATTTGCTTGTTCGTTGTGCTAAGATGTAAATAGAGCTTCAGTCCTTAACTTCCAGCTGGCTGAGTCCAGTCCGGGTCATTTTACAAAGTGTGGAGGGGCAGGGAACTCCCAAACCATCACATCAGGCATCTTTCCCCTACTTTGCACTCCAACAAATCCCCAACCTATACTGGTCCATGGTGTTCTTTCTCAGATGCAAGACTCTATACTCTTCCTTCTTGTATTTCTCCCTGCCCCACTCTCCAATCTGTCCAGGTCTTACTGAATGGCAACATAGCCTTCAGGTGTGTCAGTCACTCCTCCCAGTTCTGTGTCATCAGCAAACTTGCTGGCAATGCCCTCTGTTCCCTCATCCAGGGTCTTGAATAGTACTGGTCCAAGTACTGACCCCTGAGGGAGTCCACTACATACAGGCCTCCAACTAGACTCTGTCCTACTGATTACAACTCTGTGACTTCTCTCCTACAACTGGTTCTCATTCCACCTCACTTAACAATCATCCAAGCCACACTACCTCATTTTAGCTTCAAGGATTCTGTGGGAGACAGTGTCAAATGCGTTACTAGGTTTTAACTAGACACCACAAACTGTCCAGAACTGTAAGCCACAATGACACTCTTTAAAATAAAGATTAAACAAACAAACAAACACCAAGCCATCTAACCAACCAAAAAACAACCAAACGAAATCCCCAAACCTAGTGATGTTTTCTCTACTGCCAAAGTATTGTAGACTTACAGGAGATTTCCCAAAATCATATCTGGATGATGCTGGAAAGTAAGAAATCTGATTTTCTTACCTTATCTCCAGGAGTAAGATTCTATTTTTAAATTTTTAACCTATAATAACTTTACCTAATCCAAGGTAGAGTAATATTAAAGTTCTGATGATTATAACTTATGAAAACTAAAGGAAGATTTATCACTGAACTCCTGAGAAACATTTTTATTGATAGAATCAATTTATCCTCCTTTCTTTAAGTTGAAGTACCATCATATGTGTCAGAGGGAGTAGGCATACATGTTGAAAACATTGAGACAGAAAAAAGAATTCAAACAATTTGACAAGGAAAAAAAAAAAAAAAAAAAGTATGATTAATGTGTAATGCACCAAAAACTCAAAGACCAGATCTCATTTAATTTGAGTCACTGCATGGGGTTGTTGTGACCTAAGGTTTCTCATTTTGACTGTAAACATTTCATTGTTTCTAATCTCACATTACCAATTTGGTGGATGAAATAACTTGCTGATTTCTGTTGATGAATTTCAGTTATTTCCCTTAAATTTTTGCTCTTTTTTCCTCCAGGTTTACGTTGTCATTCACATGGTGTGTATTTATTCCAGATCTAACAATTCTGTGAGATTCTGCTTCTGTTCCTGACTGTAATGATTAAATGTTTTTTGTTTGTTTGTTTTTTTTTTATTATTTTAAAACCTAAAGTTTTCTCTTTCTCTCTCTCTCTGTTTTTTGTTTGTTTGTTTGTTCGTTTGCTTTAATGCTGGGTTATTCTGTAAGAATATTGCTGATGACTACTTACTTGGAGTTCAGCACTTGACAAAATTAATGTCTTAAGGGTAAATACCTGAGGGGGAAAAATAGGCAGTTTTGTTTTTTCAGCCATTTGTTATCTTCTGTATTTTGTCATACCCTCCCATCCTCCTGTGTCCTGAGGACAGGAAAAATCTCTCTAAGATAACTTTTAACTTCTCTGACTATTTCCCAGGTTGAATTAAATGCATCCTTGATCCATTTTAAAAAAGAAAAAAATAATAAAAATAAAACCCATCATAACTCATACTCTGAATGCAAAATTATTCTCTTTCTGCCACTAGGTTTCTTTCCAACCAGGGGATAATATGATAAATAACAAGTCCCACAAGACAAGTAATAGTCATTTAATTTATTGTAAAACATTGAAAACTCGATGTCAAAACAAAGTCATAACTTTGAACAATTAACTCCTGCACAATTAACAATTTTAATGGAGCTCTAATTCAGTCATTTCCCATATGGGCTTTTCAATTAACCCCAAACAAGAGACCCACACTTCAGATTTTCAAATAAACAGAGACAGAAAAAATATATATGTAAACTCTTTGCAAGTCTTAAGAATGGACATCATATCCAGTTCAAACTCATCTAATGAAGTTTGTTTGCAATTCTGAAGTTGCATTCAACTGTTAAAGCAGCTGCCCTTCAGATGACAGGCTGAGAAGGACACTGATCACAGAGAGAGCGCCTTGTTGTGTCACTGGGCAGCACTGAGGAGTGTGACTCCATCCTTCTGACTTCTACCCTTCAGATATTGATAAATATTCATGACATCCCCACTCAGCCTCCACTTCTCCAGATTAAACAACCCCAGGTCTCTCAGCCCTTCCCATAAGGCAGTTGCTCAACTCCCTGCTTCATCTTTGTGACTCTCTGCTGGTCTCTCTCCAGTAGTTTCTAATCCTTCTTGAACTGGACACAATACTCCAGATGAGGCCTCATCAGGACAGAGCAGAGGGGGAGAACCTCCTTAACCTTCTGGCCACATTTTTCTTGGTGCACTCCAGTATACCATTGGCCATCTTGGCCACAAGGGCATATTGCTAGCACATGATGAACATGTCCATCAGCTCTCTCCGATCCTTTTCCCCAGAGCTGTTTTCCCACAGGTCAGTCCTTAACCTGTACTGTTTCAAGAGATTGTTCCTCTCCACATGCAGGACTCTACACTTGTCTTTGTTGAATTTCATTACATTTCTTCCCACCTAACTCTCCAGCCTGTCCAGGTCTCACTGGATGGCAACACAGCCCGAGGAGACGTCAGCCACTTCTCGCAGTTTGGTATCCTCAGCAAACATCGTATGAGATATTGAGCTGTATGATTTTTGTCTTTTACAGGAATTTTGTGGGTTTGCAGTAATTGGATACACAACTAATTTATTTGAAAGAACACAAAAGTAATTTCCCTTAATTTGCTTGTTTGAAGTTCCTTTAGTTTGCATTTCATGTTTGTTTTCAAAGAATCATCGAACCACAGGGGCTGGAAGGGACCTCAAAAGATCATCCAGTCCAATCTCCCTATTAGAGCAGGATCACCTATACCAGATCACACAGAAGCACGTCCAGGTGGGTTTTGAATATTTCCATAGAGGAAGACTCCTCAACCCCCCTGGGCAGCCTGTCCCAGTTCCACACTATTGCAGCAAATAGGAATCAGGCTATTTGGAAGGGATTTTTATTGTGGTGTTTTGTGAGTTTGTAGAATGCTTACTTTCTGGTGTCTAGAAGTAATAATGGAATAATTGACCTACCCATGAAGAATCATTATCAAGTACAAAATTGATTATTTCAGTTTATAAATAGGCAAGTTGACTCTATTAATTTGAGTCATTTTGCAACACTTATCCCTGATGAAATTTTTTATCTTTTATTTTAAATCCAAGCATCAGGATGTCAAGAAATAAATGAGAAATCTTTAAAGACAAAAAAAACTCCAAAGAAAATCCACAAAACCAAGCTAAAACTATAGTTCAAAGAAACCTGCTTTAAGAGGCCCCCTGAAAAGAACAGCTCCTACAAATTAACAGCATGGAACCATTATCACATCACCTTCAAAAAAAAAAAGGAACAGTTTTATTTACTAGCAAAATTGTTACAGATCAAGAAGTAAAGGTTAAAGCCCTTCCCTTTCCTTTACAGATTAAAGGCCAGGACAGTAAATTGTTCTTATTTTCAGTGTCACTTTAAGTAACACTAGACTGCTAGGACTGCAAAGAACTGTAGATGGGCTTTAATAGCCCATAAAAAGAGGAGGGCCACGAAGATGATCAGAGGGCTGGAGCAGCTCTCCTATGAGGACAGGCTGAGAGGGTTGGGGCTCTGCAGCCTGGAGAAGAGAAGGCTTCGAGGGGACCTGATAGTAGCCTTCCAGTATCTGAAGGGGCCTACAGGAAGACTGGGGAGGGACTACAGACAAGGTCTTGCGATGACAGGACAAGGGGCAATGGGTTTAAACTGGTAGAGAGGAGATTTAGACTGGATGTCAGGAGGAAGTTCTTTCCAGTGAGGGTGGTGAATCACTGGCACAGGTTGCCCAGGGAGGTTGTGGCTGCTCCCTTCCTAGAGGTGTTCAAGGCCAGGGTGGATGAGGCCTTGAGTGACCTGTTGTAGTGGGAGGTGTCCCTGCCTATGGCAGGGGGTTGGAACTGGATGATCCTTGAGGTGCCTTCCAACCTTACCATTCTATCATTCTATGAAAAAAAAAAAAAACAAAAAGAAAATTTAGGAAACATTTTAATGTTTTAGTTTGATTCTTCATTAATCCTGATATTGGCCAGGATGGACTTTTTGACTGAGGTACAACTTGTTAGCTTATTAGTAAAGCTTAACTAGCAGCTCGTTATAGGTATTTCAGTGATCAGAGGAGTGGATGGCCTGCCAGATGAGGAAAGGTTGAGAGAACTGTGTTTGTTTGACCCTGAGAAAAGAAGCCTAAGGGGACACCTTATCACCAGGTGCCAATACTTAAACCATGGCTTCCAAGAGCAGAGAGAGATTCCCTTTTACAAGGAGTCTCATGGAAAAGATAAGGAGTAATGGGTACAATTTACTCCTGGAGAGATTGCAGAAGAAAATATTTCACCATGAGAACAGTCAGACATTCGAATCACCTCCCTAGGGAAGTACTGGGCTTCCCTACCTGCCTTAGACAGTTTTAAGACTCATCTTAACAGGATGTTGGGCCATCTCACTTCAATTACATTATCACCTAGAATAACGTGTCCAATGTTAGAGTCCCCAGTTCAGGTGAGACAGGGACCTTCTTGAGAGAGGCCAGTGGAGAGCAATAAGGATGATTGGGGAACTTGAGTATCTCCCATGTGAAGAGAGACTGAGAAACCTGGAGGTGTTTAGTCTGGAGAAAGGAAGACTGAGATGAGATCTGATCAATGTCTATAGATATCTGACAGATGGATGTCAAATGGATGGGCCCAATCTCTTTTTGGTGGTCTACAACAATAAGACAAGGAGTAACAGCTACAAATTGGAACATAAAAGGTTTCACTTTAAGATGAGGAGAAACTTCTTTACTGCAAGGGTGGCGGAGCACTGGATCAGGCTGCCCAGAGGAGTTGTGGAGTCTCCTCTGGAGATTTAGTAGCCTTCCAGTATCTGAAGGGGGCCTACAGGAAAGATGGGAAGGGAATATTGACAAGGTCTTGCAATGACAGGATGAGGGGCAATGGGTTTAAAGTGGCAGAAGGGAGATTTAGACTGGATGTTAGGCGGAAGTTCTTTCCAGTGCGGGTGGTGAGACACTGGAACAGGTTGCCCAGGGAGGTTGCTCCCTCCCTGGAGGTGTTCAAGGCCAGGCTGGATGAGGCCTTGAGTGAGCTGTACTAGTGGGATGTGTCCCTGCCTATGGCAGGGGGTTGGAACTAGATAATCTTTGAGGTCCCTTCCAACCTTACCATTCTATGATTCTATGATTCTATGATTTACAAAACCCACCTGGATGCATTCCTGTGTGAACTATCTTAGGTGATCCTGCTTTGGCAGGGGGTTGGACTCAATCTCTGAAGGTCTCTTCCAACCTCTAAAGTCCTGTGATTCTGTGATCACCTGAAAAGGTTGGACTAGATTGTCCTTGGGATCCCTTCCAGCCTGACATTCTATGATTCTATGATTTCTCTTCCAAAAAGTTCTGTGAAGTCAAGACTATCCTTGCATACTGTGACACATTTTGCTGTAAGCATCTCCATTGATGCCATATGTGTTAAACATGGGAAATGATTAAAGAATTTCAAAATACTACAGGCTCTACATAGCTGACATAGGTCTGGGACAAGTGGTTAATTGGGATGTCTCCTGGGAAAATGATTTTGTATTCTGGCAGGCAATTATTTTCATCCTAGAAAGAAAGACCAACAAATTCAGTGAGGGATATATCTATTATCAAAGGGTTAGTGAAACTTAATTATCTCAGTGAAAATTGGTAGGGAATTCTAAATATACATTAGGAAAAAAAAAACCAAAACCAAACCCCACCAAACAAAAAAAAAACCAGCAAAAAAATCCCCCCAATAAGCTAATTGAAGACTAGCAAAGACATTGTTTGAAGAATTTAGAAGGGAAGGTC
>VWZE01000037.1:21799-127085 GCA_013396675.1 Eubucco bourcierii
AAGGACACCGTAACTTTGTGAATACTTGATTTTGATGTCGATTGGTGTTGACACTTGATCGATGCTTCTACATTTTCTTGTTTGCCATCTTTTTCAATTAGTTATTTTCTTTCTTTATTGATTTTAATTAAGATTATTTCATGAGTTTCCACTCTTCCCAAGCATACATCTAAAAATAAATAAAAGAGCAGAGACCTTCATCACCCAGACCTGCAAACCACTTCCAGTCATTAAGGCATATCTAGCTATTATTATTTATGAAAAGCAACTTACCTTTCTTTTTTTTTTCTTTTTGTTTTTTTTCTTCTTTTTCCTTATACTTTGTTTTGGTGTCTTTCCATCTATAGCTGGATCCACTCATGCATATCTAAAAGTTAAATCAAATTCAGTAGGTGTTAGAACTCCTGTTCCAGTTACTATGATGATCTACTCTAGCTTTTAAAACATTGAAATAAAGAGATGTGTATGAGGGGTTGTTAATTTGTTGGGTATTTTTTTGTCTTTTTCTTTTTTTTCCCTCTGTTCTACACAATCAAGGTCCAGGCACAGGGACAATCATGGAAGTATTATTTCAGTCCCTACTCATAAAAGCATTTTTCTGATTTGGGTTAGACCAGAAGTTTTTTAGCTTTAATTTTGTTGTTTGTTGTTTTGTTTGCTTGTCTTTTGTGTTGTTTTGTTTTGCTTTAACAGAATGCAATAATAATGTCCTGGTTTGAGCTAAAGCAGTGCTAGTTCTACTCAGTAGTTTTACTTCTAAGCTGAGGATCTGCTCAGAGCTGTCTTTTTCTGCAGCTCATAGGCTTGCATAGACAAGGGTTGCTGCTACCAGTGAGAGCTCTGATGAGGAGAGTTAGTGCCAAGGGCTGGGCTGCAGAGCAAGGGCACTGCTACATCCTGGGTGCCACTTAGAATGCTAAGGAATGCAGAGGAAAAGGCTGCAGCTGAGGGGAGGAGTGGACAGTTCAGGTGAACCTCAATTGACCAATGAGGGATTCCAGTTCATGGATGGCATCTTTGGTGTAAAGCTGAGAGGTCACCAGAGTCAAAAGTCTTCTACAATGGATGGTGTCAGACAAGGCCTTTGTCTCCTGCCCCTCTACTCTGCCCTGATGAGGCCACATCTGGAGTACTGTGTCCAGTTCTGGACTAGCCAGTTCAAGAGAGACATAGAACTGCTTGAGAGAGACCAGCACAGAGCCACAAAGATGATGAAGGGAATGGAACATCTCTTGTACAAGGAAAGCCTGAGGGAACTGGGGCTCTTTAGCTTGGAGAAGAGGAGACTGAGAGGTGACTTCATCAATGTTTATAAAATGTAAAGGGTGAGTGCTAGGGGGATGGAGCCAGGCTCTGCTCAGTAATGCCTGATGACAGGACAAGGGGCATTGGGTGGAAGCTGAGGCATAGGAAGTTTCATTTAAACATGACTAGGATTTTTTTCACTGTGAGGGTGACAAAACACTGGAACAGGCTCCCCTGGGGTGTTGTGGAGTCTCCCTCACTGGAGATACTCAAACCCCACCTGGATGCATTCCTATGTGATCTAGTGTTAAGTGATCCTGCTCTGGCAGGGGCGGTTGGACTGGATGAATTTTCCAAGTTCCTTCCATTCACAAAATGTCACAGCCCCTGACATACTGTGATTCTGTGAGTTTGTGATTCTGTTCTGACATTGTTCCCAATCTGTGAGTTTCTGAATCCAGTTCCAGAATCCAGCGAACCTATTTCCCATCTGCTGCTGAGTCCAGTCTAAGACTTCTGCCACAACATCAGTGGTGATCATGGTGACTAATTTTTAACAGGGTTGGGTTCAATGTTGGTTTGCATCTGTTTGTCTCTAATTTTATTGTTATTATTTCCATTAAAGCTGATTTAGTTTTCTTTCCCAACCCATCAATCTCTTTCCCACATTCCTTTGCTTTCCTTTGGGAATGGTTTATAGAGAGCCTTTTTCCCTTGCTGATATCTGTCCAAGCCCTAAGCCTTCACAAGAACTTACTGATTTTCTAACAATGCACATTAAAAATTGAAGTCTGAAGAAAGGCCAACAATAATTTCTCTGATGCCAAGGATAAGTCAGTTATTAATAGGGTATTAATTTCTGATCATAAATCTGAGAAACAGAAGGAAAATTAAAAATCAAAATGGAAGAACCTGAGGAGTTTTCCAAAGATTTCCATTTTAAAGGTTCAGACTTTCCTCTTTAAACTTTAATTTGCAAAGCAAAGGTGGATGGGGAAGTGAAAAAAAAAATAAAAATGCTCCCACCACCCCGGATGCTAAAGAAAAAAAAAAAAAAAGAAAAGAAAAGAAAAAAGAAAAGAAAAAAATAAACAAATGACAGAAAATACTGCCCCTTAAAGTTTTTCCCTACTAGAACCAGTCTACTCAGGTTTGCAAGACTGAGTCCTCAGAAGCCATCATTCATGAGATGTCTCACAATGTTTGACTCAGTGATTAGTTGGCTTTAAGTCATCAGAAAAAGATACCATATATTCTTCTGGGACACTGACATCATTCTCAAGTGGTCCAAAGACAGCCAAGGTTTGAAGACCTGAACTCTTTCTCTAAGAAAAGGGAAAGGTTTGACAGCTATATAACAGCATTAGGGACACTTTTCCCACTGATTTATGTGCTTTTCCCTTATTTTTTTTATAGAAATGTCAAGGTGCAGAGGGGCTGAATAGTCTTCATCTTGATGTTGTGACAGGTTAAGAATTCTGCTCTTGTAAACAAAATTATTTGTGCCATAGTGCAAACATTTATTAAACCCCCAAAACTTTGACAAACTAAAATATCATAATTCACCAACAGAGCATTAGCTCGTGCCACGAGAAGCCTAACTTCTTTTAATTGACTCTGATGTGTTCTTCGATGACTTTGAACACCAGGCTTGACCTGTCATGGCCCAGTTTTTGTTTTCTGTCTTTATTTATGTTACAAGACCAGGGAACTACTGCAATGACTTTATGCGGGACCTAGAATGGAAAGTCTTGCAAGTCATGTAAAGTAGTTGAGGCAAAAGAGTAAAGTGAAAAGGTAAAGCAAATTTAAAACATAAGAAGTAAAAGAAGTAAAGAAGTAAGAGAAGAAGTAAAAGAAGTAAACTTCTCAATTAAAAAAAAAAAGTGAAAAAAAGAATGAAGATTTTAAATATTTCATCATTAAATATTTATCTTTCTGATAGAAAAAGGAGCAACACCTAAAGAATGGAAAAAAAAGAAAAAAAAAAAACAAACAAAACTCATGAAAAACCCCAACCAACCAAATAAAAAACTCTCCAAAAAACAAACTAAAAATTAAATAAGCAATGTTTACAACAGATAACAAGAAGCTTGACATTTCTAATTGCACTGATCTCTCCTTTAATTCCCCTGAGAAAAGTAAAGCATTTTCCATCTTTGCTGATATGTTTTAAGACTGACAGCTTCCATACCAGTCCTGCTCATATTTTTATTACTTCAAAAACTCATCTGAAACCTCTTTCCAACTGTTACACATTTCTTCTGCAAAGACCTTTAACTTCCACTGTTCCCTCCAAGTTTGTTATTATTCCAAACTAAAGAGGTGAAACTGCTTAACTATTTGATTCTTCCAAATTTTCTGTAGAAAACACATGATTGGAAACTTTTTTTTCAGTTAAAATAATAGGCTGAGGAAGCATAGCATAAAAATACAGCAAGTTTACCTTTTGATCAGATCATACCTAAAGTCCCAGTCAAAGCAGTGTTATGTCTACTGTCCTACTGACAGCAGGCAACAGATTTGGTTCTTTTGGTTTTGCAGCTAATACTGAGATAGAATTGAATCAGTTGTGGTAATTATTTTCTTTTCCATGATACTTCTAAGGTTTTGAAATAAGAAATAAAGCACAAAATACTTTATATGTAATATTTCAACTTCTACCATAATTAAGGTCTTTTCCAACTGAAAAATTCTATGATTCTATGACTTTTTTCACAAACACAAACTTACAGTAATTTCAAAAGTTAGAATCCTTCCCAATTATTAAATGTGATACACACATCTTCTTCCCTCCCAAGCACAACATATCTCTACTTAATCAGCAGAAGATAAATTACACCACATGTGCAATCATTGCCAAAGTTCTGTGAATGCCACCTATGGATACCTAAGGTAATAGCAAAAAGTTTCTACAAACAACAATTGGATGAAGTCTGGACTGAAATGATCATGAGGAGAATGAACAATACTAGAGAATCATAGAATGATTGGGATTGGAAAGGATCTCTAAAGATCATCTAGTTCAACTCCCCTACTAAAACAAGGTCACCTTGATAAGGCTGCCCAGGATTTCAATGTCCAGGTTGGTTTCAAAAAACTCCAGAGAAGACTCCACAACCTCTCTGGATAGCTTGTTCCAGTAATTCATCATCCCAAAAGTAAAGACTTGTTTTCTCTATGCTTAAGTGAAATAGAAAATTCAACTGTGCAGTCATTCTGACTTTCTGAAGATATCCACTCTGTGCATATCTGGGCCTATTGCTCATATTTGGGCAGAAAAATATTAATTTTGCCTTTTTTCAGCTACTTGAACTTTGATTCTTTTTCCTCAGTTTTGACTGTATGGCTATTTGTCAGCTAAATAGAGAATTATAAACTAAACTGATTTCACTTGGAATCTCCCTGATGATTAGAAGGAAGATCGGTGGGTGTTGTTCTCTTCCCTCAAGTAACTAGTAATAAGACAAGAGGAAATGGTGTCAAGCTGCCCTAGGAGAGGCTTAGGTTGAATATTAGGAAATGCTTCCTTACCGAAAGAGTGGCCAAGCACTGGGACAGAATGTCTAGGGGAATGGTGGAGTCACCATTCCCAAAGGTACTCAAAATACCTGTAGCCATGGGACCTTGGGACATGATTTACTGGGCATGGTGATGTTAGGTTGACTGTTGGACTTGATGATCTTTGAGATCTTTTCTGACCTTAATGATACTATGATTATCACAGAATCATAAAATCATCTGGCAGTTCAGGCAGAAGTGTTTGTGCAGCTCAAAACCATGTCAGCTGCAATTGCCTCCAGACAACCAGTGCAAACTCACTGATGTCCAGCACCAGCAGATCAGTGAAAAGACTGCCTTACATGTAGGCAAAATGCCATATGAACAGATGGACAAGACTAAAAATATCTAAAGGACCATCTACACTCAGAAAATGTGTTTGTGAAGGGCATGAGTTTAGCCAGGAAGTACCAGATGGTTGTCTGTCCTGAGGTTATAAGAATAGAGCTATGGGAATGTACCATACTTAAACCTGCTTCTGGCTATACAAATTCCTGACATTTAATAAAATATCTCCATGATCAATAAAGCAAAAATGTATTCTTGAAAGTATTTTTTAAGAAATATTTTCATACCTCTTAGAGGAAAAAAAGAAAAGAAAAAGAAAAGTTTTGATTTTCAATAGGTAGTTTTAACTCTTGAATTCGTTTGAAACATTTGGTGCCAGAATATATTGCAAAACTGATGCAAATTAAGAGTTTTAGAGAACAGACTCAGTCCCTCTCTTGCATAGTCATAGAAGGAACTGTCAGGAGCACACAGTAAAGATAACAATCCCATCCATGTTTTCAAGTCAGATTTTTGGCTAAATGCTAGTTCGAAAAACCTAAGAAAATTTGCTTATATATTTGAAGTTATTTTGTAAAGAAAAGGAATACTTCAGGGATACCCTTAGTACAATTTAATTAGAATTTTTTTTTAATCAGGTGAACCCCCATTTTAAGTGGAACTTGTGAAATGATAGTAAACTTCAGAACCATAGAATCATGGAACTGTTGAGACTTTTGAGATCGTCAAGTCCACCCATCTGCCTAGAGATCACAATCACAATCCCACCACCACTACTAAGCTGCTATCACTAACCCATGTCCCTCAGCACAACACCACCTCCACACATCTTTTAAATACCTCTAGGGATGGAGACTCCACCACCTCCCTGGGCAGCCTGTTACAATGCTTTATAACCCTTTCTGTGAAGACTTTTTTCCTAATATCCAACCTGAAGCTCACTTGGTGTAAGTTGAGCCCCTTTCCTCTTGCCCTGTGACATGCTAGGTATGAAAAGAGACTGACCTCCTCCATCTCATTCCAACCTTCTTTGAGGCAGTTGTAGAAGCCTTGATTTCAGCCTTCTCTTCTGAAGGCTAAACAGCCCAAATTCCCTTAGTCACTACTCATAAGACCTGAGTTCAAGGCCCCTCACCAGCCTCACTGCTCTTTGTACACCCTCCACTGCTTCAATGTCCTTCTTTTATTGAGGGGCCCAAAACTCCAAAACTGAACCCAGGACTCAAGTTGTGGCTTCAGCAGTGCCTAACAGAAGGGAAATGCATATGAAATTCTGTTCTTTTTAAAAATCTCCAATACAGCAGTCTGGTTCTGATGCTGAGTCACATTATGTTTTCAAGTATATTTGAAAGTTAGTGACAGGTAGTGAGGCTGGAGACACTGAGATTGTTTAGTCAAGACGAGAGTGAGGGGAAATCTCACCTCTACAATTCCCTGAAAGGAGGCTGGAACAAGGTGGGGTCAGCCTCTTCTCCCTAGTAACAGGTGATAGCATGAGAGGAAATGGCTTGAAATTATACCAGGAAAGGTTTAGGTTGGAGGTTTTGACTGCAAGACTGTAATTGGAACAGGCTGCCCAAGGGCATGGTGGAATCACCATCTCTGGAGATGAACAAATAATATCTGGATATACCACTTTGGGACATCACTTAATGTCCCAGTGCACATGGTTTTACAGTTGGACTTGATGATCTTAGAGGTCTTTTCCAACTGAAACAATTCTATGATTCTAATTAGATCAAAATAAGATTTCCCCATCCCCCCTTTTTTTTTTCTTCTTGTATTAAAATTATCGTTATTATTGGACAAGAAATGACATTATATTGTCTGTACCAACACTTTAGACCTGCACCTGAATACATTTGGCACATTTTAAATATTTCAGTGCCTCCTTTAGACTTCTAATAACATGTGGTACTTTAAAGCTACCATTTGTAACTCACTTAGGGCATAATTTAGCTACATATAAGTCTGCACAACATTTCAGAGTGAAGAATCAGGGAGAATTTTTTCATTCATTGCGATGACGAAGATGATCATTATTATTACTATTATTTTTATCGTCTCCCTTCAATTTTTGCTCTTCTTCAAATTATTGCAGTTTTATTATTGCTAGATGCATCTCTTCCCTTCAATGTGTATGATAATATCCTTGCAAAAAAAATGCAAAGCAAGCTGATATGAATATTTTTTTCAGCTTTTCTTTTTATAAGAAAGGAAGATTTCATTTAGGAAATCTTTTTATAAGCAGATCTATCTGAGCGCAAGTGATTTTCCCTGTTGTCCTTTGTTGTAGACTCTTTTTCCAATAGGAAAAGAAATTATTATTAGAGAATAAGATCTACAAGTCCATTTCTCTCTCTGACAAATGCCCAGATCAACATTTCTATAAAGGAAGCAAAACCATGAATGCATAAAATAAGAAAGTAAAACCATGAATACTCACAGATACAGAGCAGCTTTGTGTTATTTAATTCAATTTTTAATTGATTTTCAGTAATAATTCTATGTGTTTATCATTATAGGTGTTTATTTTTAAATGTCTTTATAACATATAGTTATCTATTTCTGTTTCATTTTTGTTTTTTATGTTTACGACATGAGTAATTTAGTGATATTTCTTCGACCTTCTATCACTGCAACCAATAATTCTCCTTTTTCTCCTTCGCTCTTCAGCATTCTGAAGGCTTCAAGGAGACCTTATAGTAGTCTTCCAGTATCTGAAAGGGACCTACAGGAAAGCTGGGGAGGGACTATTGACAAAGTCTTGCAATGACAGGATGAGGGGCAATGGATTTAAACTGGTAGAAGGGAGATTGAAAGTGGATGTTAGGAGGAAGTTCTTTCCAGTGAGGGTGTTGAGGCACTGGAACAGGTTGCCCAGGGAGGTTGTGGCTGCTCCCTCCCTGAAGGTGTTCAAGGTCAGGTTGGAGGAGGCCTTGAGTAACCTGTACTAGTGGGAGGTGTCCCTGCCTATGGCAGGGGGTTGGAACTCGATGATCCTTGATGTCCCTTCCAACCTTAGTATTCTATGATTCTATGATTCTGTTGCAACTTTCTGCATATTTTGTTTTAGGTCTGCTCCTGCAAAAGTAAACCTCCACCAACACAGACTGGATATGTTGGGCTTCTTGCTGTTTTGGTCTGGTTTGGGACTGTTTGTTTGCTTGTTTGTGGGGTTTTTTAATTGTTTGGTTTGGGCCTTTTTTGTCTTTTCTTGGGTTTTTTTTTTGGTTGACTGTTTGATTCCGTGGGTCTTTCAGAAATCTCTTCTCTCAGTGGTCTTAACTTTCTACAGATCTTTAGGCCTTACAGAAATTCACTGACAAATTCTGTGGTCAGGAATATAACACATCCTATATTCTAAAAGCACAGCTAAAAAAAAAAAAAACAAACAAAAAACCCAACCCAAACCACATACAAAAAACTGCTGATCTAAAACATGCTATGAGATATTCTTTAAGCTTTAAAATGGACAGGGATGAACCTATGCTGTCAATACACATTATACTGCAAAGTCATCAAGCCTTAACCTTGGGGGAAAAAAATATTGTAGCGCTTATGATCCAACAGTTTGGCAAGTACTTTTAATGCTTCTTTATGTCTCTGAAAGGGATTTAAAATTCTTGCTGCTTTTATAAATACTCTGCCACTCTATCAAAATGTTCTTGAAAGATTTCCATGCTCTGTATCATTCAAGGTTTGATCCAACTGACAAGACAATGTCAGGGGTAATTTTCAGCTGTTAAAGACCTTGCTTTATTAGATGGCGGTCAGTGCTGACTGTAGCAGGAGTGGAGAAAAGATGTTCATTATGTCAGGGAAAAAATGTTAAACAGAAAACAGGATGCCAGTTTCTTAACCTTCACCAATATAACCTTCTCTGAAATGACAGAAACATGTCAAATTGTGAGATGAAGAGAAAGTAAGGAAACTTAATGTCAGTAGATCACAAACTAGACAAGCAGGAGGAGAAGTCTTGACTTCTAAGAAAAATCAAAAGTAAGCTTGATATCTTTTCCTTTCTTTGACAGTTATCAGTCAATTATTTTAAAAAACCTGTTTATTAAAACAACAAGCAAACAACATGACCCAAACACAGAAAAAAGACATCAAAGATGTGTGCTTTAGCTTTTGCTTCACGTACCTGTTAGTTTTAAATTTCTGCTAACTGAAAAAGGAAAGGTGAAATCAAGCACATGTAGCTACATATTTTTGTCTTAGATAATTTAAACTTGAAACAAATTTAATTTGTTTCAATTAAATTTAAATTAATTAAATTAAAACAATTTAAACTTGAAACAAAACCCATAAGACATATAAGATATAATTTAGAACAAGCTGCTATATCAAATCATCTAAATTAATAATTAGAAATTGTGCCTACACAAAATATTGGTAGTGTTGGTTTCGTTTAAATCCATATCTATATGAGACACTCAGGTGTTGTTATTACTACTGAAAATGCTATGCTCAAAATATTTCATTATTATGACTCAAAATCCTATGAAACTGGCTTCATTTAAACACTTCCAGACATTCAATAACATAGAAAAACACCTTCATGAGTAAATAGCTGTGATTCCATAGTCATTGGCATTGACATCTGTTGTTCATTGATTTACTTAAGACTAGCTAATTTTCATGCATCTAATCCCACTTTCTTACTGCCTTTTTTTTCTCCCTGGCTTGACTGAGTATACCATCAAACACCAGAATGCTTCTAATGGATGTGCAGAAAGTATTCCACTGTTTTGTTAGAAATTGGGAACTGTAAATCTGAACTGAAGCAACCCTGACCACCTAAGGTAGTTTTGAAAACTTCGTAGTATCTTGGGATTGAGACACTCTCAGCAAGTTCGGCAAACACATGGACATGGCGCTTTGGGACATGGTGGTCTTAGGTTGATGGGTGGACTTGATGATCTTAGAGCTCTTTTCCAACTGAAACAATTCTAAGATTCTATGATCTTAAATGAAATAAATTACATAAGTAAGTACACCTTTAAGCATGATGTTTGCCTGATCAGAGGATAAAAGGGACTGTTTTAAGCTCTGATGTTTATGATTATAGTCATCTCCTTAGAAATACAAGAAATGTTTGAGTATAACAAAAGTGGATGAAAGACCTTTTATAGTGTGGTTTCTGTAGTAATAGGGATATTAAACACAGATATGGACACTATTCAAGTAGTCTAGCAGCTTTTAACTGCAATGCAACATAAAAGTATAAAATCACTACATATTGTTAAGTGAAGCACTAAACATGTTCTGCTCCGAGTATTTCTAGTCACAAAACAATGTTTATTCCTATATTGATTTCAAATAAATACTAAATGCCAATTGATATGCAATTTTAAAAAAAAAATATATATTTTAAGTGGCATGTGGAGTATTTGTTTGGAGTTTGAATCACAAAAATCAGCCTGTTTTTATGCTCACGTAATAAACACCTTCTCTTACACTGTCTCTTGCTCCTGGGTTAAATTTGTATTGTCATAGCTGGCAATAAAAAATAAAAAAAATAAAAATAATTAAAAAAAAAAGTTATAATGTAAAAATGATAGACTGCATTTACTTCTAATTAATACAAATTTTTATTTCACAGTATCACATTATCACTTTATCACCAGGGTTGGAAGAGACCTCAAAGCTCATCAAGTCCAACCCGTCACCACAGACCTCAAGACTAGACCATGGCACTAAGTGCCACGTCCAAACGCGCCTTGAACACCTCCAGGGACGGTGACTCCACCACCTCCCCAGGTAGCCCATTCCAGTAGCCAATGACTCTCTCAGTCAAGAACTTTCTCCTCACCTCCAGCCTAAACTTCTCCTGGCACAGCTTGAGTCTGTGTCCTCTTGTTCTGTTGCTGGTTGCCTGAGAGAAGAAGGTAACCTCCCCCTGGCTTGAAACCACCTTTCAGGTAGTTGTAGACTGCAATAAGGTCCCCCCTGAGCCTCCTCTTCTCCAGGCTAAACAATCCCAGCTCCCTTAACCTCTCTTCATAGGGTTTGTGCTCGAGGCCTCTCCCCAGCCTCGTTGCCCTTCTCTGGACACGGTCAAGCACCTCAATGTCCTTCTTAAATTGAGGGGCCCAGAACTGGACACAGTACTCAAGGTGTGGCCTAAGCAGTGCAGAGTCCGGTGGGAGAATGACCTCCCTGCTTCTGCTGGCCACACTATTCCTGATGCAGCTCTTGAAGGAGAGTGTCCCTAGCTTCAGTAATCTTATCCCTATGTCCTGGCTTGGGTTAGACCAGCACTGATTATGCTCAGTGGTTCCCCTTCCCACCTGTGAGGAAGAGTGAACAGTTCAAGTGACCCTCAACTGACCAAGCAGGGATTCCATCCCATGGATGGGATCTTCAGTGTAAAACTGAGTGGCCTCCAGGGCTAAGCCTCTTATTCAATGGCTGGTGTCAGAGAAGGACTGTCCATGCTGCCTTTGATTCTGATTTGTGAGTTCCTAAATTCAACTCTTGAATCCAATTCCCATCTTCTACAGAATCCAGTCCAGGACTTCTGCCACAGCAACAGAGGTGATGGTGACTATGACATCAGGGATTTGGTTTCATATTGGGTTGTATCTCTTTGCCTTTATTTAATTTTGTTATTATTATTTCCATTAAAGCTATTTTCATTTGTTTTCCAACCCATCAATCTCTCCCCTTCATTCTCTCTCTCTTCTCTTTGGGAAGGCAGATAGCATCTCTCACTTGTTTAGTGTCTGGCCCAGCCTTAACCTTTGACACCTTAACTCAGCTTGAATGAAGCCTTGTGTCTCAATTCATTCTTTTTTTTTTTTTTTTAATACCAATATCTGACCACATCAGGTTTCTGTCTTGTGTGGGAAAAGTTGTGTGGGGAGACTGAGTTAATGCCTTATTATTTTTTTCACTCAAACTAGTGAAAGCTGTTTGATAAGTTTTTTCGTGTTAATAGCCATTTTCTGTTTAGGTTTTCTTTTTGCATTACATTTTAGTTTGTCCTTCATCCATAACAGTAATGCTGAATTATTACTATTTTTTCCCACAGCATGTCAGGCAATAAGATGTATTTCCCTATCTGCCCTTTTAATTACTTATGGATTAGAAATAAATTATGGATGCTTTTCTTTCACAATGTATACCACAAGAATTGCAGTTGTTGGTTTTATTCTGGTTAAACACAGCAGAACCTAAGTTCAGATCTTTCTATTAGTCAAAAGCTATGCACAAAATCTTTTAACAAGTGGTAAACATTACATCTGACAGATATGGTCTACCGCTTGTTACCTGGTTGAAGAGTAACTATGAGCAGGTTTACATTCTTTGCAAGTCAGAGCTCAGCATCTGGCCTAAGCAGGCCAAAATAGGCTTATACATGTCCTGGGTTGGCCAGACGTGTTTTTTTGTTCTCCCTTCTTCTGGTTTGTGAAGAAGCAACCACGGAAAAGAGGACAAAGAACCTGGAGTCACTGAGTCTAAGGACTCTGGCCTGCCCAGGCTTGTTTTGCATGCTGTGGTAAACAAGGCACACAGGCTCAGCTTGCGTATGCCTTGTGCAAGGCCTGTGTTCTGCCCTAAAAAGGGTAAAGCAAGCCTGTGGCTTCACCCAATATGGTCAGGCTTGGCTAACTGCCATTCTGATTGGCTATTTTGTGTCCAAAGGCCCATTAGTCCCCAGCTGTATTGAGAAAAGGAGACGAGCAGGTGACACAACATGCTCTGCCCTTGTATCCTTGCTCTGCTGTTGTATTTGTGCTTGCTACTGTCTCATTCTATCTTGAACTGCCTGGAAATCCCACTGCCTTGAGTTTACCAGGAACAGCTCTAAATGCCTCCACACAATCAGCCTGCATAGCCAGAGTGACACCGTGCTGAGACTGCACAGCATCACAAGATATCCTGCCTACATGTGAAAGTCTCCTGGCAGGATGGGAAGTACTGGAGATAACACAAATCATTCAGAGAGCCAGGACCAGGTCAGAGATCATCTGCCTCCTTTCCCCAGCAGCCTGAAGCCTGGGAAGAATCAGAAGTCTCAGCAGCTGACAAGACACTAACAGAATCCCCTGAAAGCGATTGGGTACTGTCTGAAGCTGCAGCCAACCCTGTGAACAGGAGATATTTTGTGAGTAAATACTTAAAGTCTCTTGTAATTCACCATTACCGTCTGCCATAAGCAGAAAGGAGCTCCTTGAGTCCATCTAGTGGGTATGTGGTGTATTGACCACATACGTGGTCAATAGCAACAGACTAACCACGTAAACTTCTCTTGCAGTTCAATTGAGTTCAATTTGTTGTGTATTATCAGTAGTTATTTCTAGAACCTGTATTATTACCTGTATAAAGTTTTGATGACTGATGCAAATAACTGATTATTATTAAAGGTAGTGATTGGGATCGGAAGAGTTCTGAATATTGAATATCAATAAACAATATTAAGTTTTGAAAAAATATCATCTTGCATTAATTAATTCCCACGTCCATTACAGGCTTCTATTTTAATAATGACAAATCTCCCTACTGTGTAGTCAATTGTAAAATATCCATAATGATTTGATAATTAATTTAATGTCCAACAGTTTGATTTTATTACATCAACATGTTATGCTAGCTCACTATTGTCAGGTATCCGAAAATAGAAGCCTGCGTATTTGGACGACTGTGGTGCCATGCACCATGACTCCTCATGGTATAGGTTCTAGCTGTCATAGAATCACTGAATTGTTTTGATTGAAAAATACCTCTGAAATCACGAGGACCAACCATTAACGCCATCATGGCCATTAAATCACATCCCAAAGTGCCATATCCACAGGTTTCTTGCACACCTCCTGGGATGGTGACACCACCACTGCCTGACCACTCTTTCCTTTAAAAAAAATTATAATTCTCTATGTGTTTTTTGTTTGACAGTTCTAACCAAACTCTTCCTTTGGGCTTGGGTTCTTATCTTATTTCTAATCTGATGAAGAGAGATTTGCTCCCGTCAGACCCCACCTACGGTCCTGTGTGCAGTTCTGGAGCCCCCAGCACAGGAAGGAGATGGAAATGTTGCAGCGAGTCCATAATAGAGCCATGAAGATGATTAGAGGGCTGAAGCAGCTCTCCTATGAGGGCAGACTGAGAGAGCTGGGGCTCTGCAGCCTGGAGAAGAGAACGCTTCGAGGACACCTTAGAGTAGCTTTCCAGTATCTGAAGGAGGCCTACAGGAAGGCTGAGGAGAGACTATATACAAGGTCTTGCAATGACAGGATGAGGGACAATGGGTTTAAACTGACAGAGGGGAGATTTAGACTGGTTGTCAGGAGGAAGTTCTTTCCAGTGAGGGTGGTGAAGCACTGGCACAGGTTGCCCAGGGAGGTTGTGGCTGCTCCCTCCCTGGAGGTGTTCAAGGGCAGGTTGGAGGAGGCCTTGAGTGACCTGTACTAGTGGGAGGTGTCCCTGCCTATGGCAGGGGGTTGGAACTAGATGATCCTTGAGGTCCCTTCCAACCTTACTATCCTATGATTCTATGATTCTACAATTATTTTTTTCCCCCCAATTCATCTCAATATCCTCAAAGTTTTCACATTTCCAAAACATGTATAAAAACTCAAATATCAACACGAATGCAGCATAAAATATAGTAGGCTATGAAACTGGTAGCTGTGGTCCAAATAGTTACAGAAGCCTCCACTTTCCAAAAAGCAGTAGGCTAATTCTCTGTTTAGGTTCAGATCAGTCATATCTTTACTTTTTAGTTGTAAGTAATGCCTACTGTAGGAAATATCAGCTTGTAACACAGTTCTGATATAAGAAGGGATGCTTACCAAAACATACCTTATTCATTCTTTCTATTTGTCAACTATTATTAATGTGTTTTCAGATGTGTTTCATCAATCATCATTTTCCTCCTGTCTGTAATACAACAAAGTTCTGCCTTCTTACAGAATACTTTCTTCCTGCAATCATTTCATCAACTCTATTCAGACCTTAAGTGAGCTGAATTACCATTTGGAGACACCTAGGTTTTTTCCTATTTTTGTAAAGTGTCTGAAAACTCTCCTCCTAAATTGGATAGCTTTGTTAAATGTCTGAAGTTAGACAGGGATGATTCACTTCTTTTCTGTATGATGCAAGGCAAACTCATTTCTATTCTGTCAGCTCTTGCAACACTAGTCACTTGCAGACCTACTTAGAATCAGAAAATTGTTTGTTTTGGAAAGACCTTTGAGATCATTGAATCCAACTTTTACCTGACTCTACCAAGTTCTGCTGGTTTGAGGCTAATTGGAATATTTAATAGAGAAAATTACACTCTAGGCTGTGAAAGGAAAACATCATGATGTCTACTTCACTCATACGCTTGCTGGAGAATTGTTTGGGAACAATAACCAAAACAATAGATAAGTCAGTCTCTGTCTGGCTCTTGCTGGAACAGGAGCTGCTGGGGCGATCTAGCAGCTTCTGGGCTCTGACTCCTCTGCTGATTAATCCTCACTAACCACTTTTCTTCTAACCCTCCTGACTGATCTTCCTAATTTACCTTGCATGTAAGGCAAACCTTGGGGTAAGGTACACGGGTGGGGAGAAGGTGGAAGGGTGGTTGGGAGCCCCTCCTGGGGTCTCTGATTTCTGGGAGGGGTGTTGTGTTGCTGTATTACCTTTTACTTGTATATTTCTGTAAATATTCTGTATATAGTATATAAATATCTGCTGTACATTGTGCAAAGCTATATTTACACATATATATTCCAATTAGCCTCAAACCAACACACAAGTGATGTGCTAAACCATGCCTCTTAACTCCATAACTAGCCATCTTTTAAACACCTCCAAGGATGGAAAATCAACCACTTCCCTGGGTAGCCTCTTCCTGTCTTAATAACACCTTCCATCAAGTTGTTTCTTCTAAGATCCAACCTGAATCTTCCCTGGTGCAACTTGAGTCCATTTCCTTTTGTCCTATCTCTTGTTATTAGGGAGAAGAGACCTACGCTCACCTCACTACAACCTCCTTTTTGGGAAGCTGTAGAGAACCAGAAGGTCTCCCCTCAACCTCATTTTCTCCATGCTAAACAACCCCAGTTCCTTCAGCTGTTCCTTATATGACATTCTCCTCATAATGACCTTCTCCACCACCTTCTTGAGCCATGTTTTCCATTGCTTGACCAGGAACAGATACTCACTATATTTTGGCTTGCTGATTTAAAAAAAAACCAAACCAAACCAAAACAAAACAAAACAAACTACAAAAAAAAACCCAAACCCCAAGTTTTCTCCAAATCTCTTGAAACTCCATCCTGATCTGTTTGCACAGTGTTCTCCCTATAACTCCCTGAAAGAATGTTGTAGTGAGGGGGGAAGTTGGTTTTTTCTCCCAAGTAACTAATGACAGGACAAGAGGTTATAGCCTCAAGCTGCATCAGATGAGGTTTAGGTTGGATATTAAGAAAAAAATCTTTAATGAAAGAGTGGTCAGGGATCAGAACAGGCTGCCCAGGGAAGTGATGGTGTCACAATCCTTGAAGGTGTTAAAAAATACAGTAGATGTGGCACTTCAGGACACGGTCCAGTGGTCAGGGAGGTACTGGGTAGAAGGTTGGACCTGATGATCTTAGGGGTCTTTTCAAACTTTAATGGTTGTATGATTCTATAATAACAAGAAAGAATGTTACTGAGTCTTTTTTCTAAAGAATGTTTTCACCCTGGATAAATAGTATTAAAAAAATAGACTGAGGGTTTGGATTAACAGAAAGTCTGCTGAAATGATACTTATTGTACAACAAGAAACAAGATGTAGTTTTATTCTTAGGCATATTATTGTGTTTTAGGTATGTGGAAATAAAATTAGTTTGCTTTTCGCCTGCAAGCACGCTGCAGTTTCTTTATTAAATCTACAAGTGGCTGATATTTCAGTGCAAACTGTCAATGGGCATCAAGCCATAAGCTACTTTTATTTTCACTTTTATAAAATGAAATAACAATTTATTACCAATTTAACTTGAAGGGGTGAAATTCTGTCACTCGACATGAAAAATTACCATACTGAAGCTTAATGCAAGTGCTTGAAGAATTTTATGAGTTTTCAGTTCTTGGACACAAGTATTCCACACTTAAAAAAAAAAAAAATCTATTAAATATCCACTTTGAAATGTCATACACCTTACACAAGACAGTGAAAATTGCAAAGGAAACACAGATAGATGAAGGACATTGAACTTTGTGTATTGTCAACTTCAACATATCTGATTTTTCTTCTATGAAAAGTATTTCACACTCATGAAAATATCATCAGCTTTTCAAAATGAATCCTAAAGTATTAATGTCCACCCCTTGTCCTGTCATTCCAGACCTTTGTAAAAAACCTGTTTCTACATCTCCTAGATGCCCCACTCCAGTACTGGAAGGATGCTGGAATGTCTTCCTGGACCTTTCTCCTCCCCATGTTGAGCAACCCCAACTTTTTCAGCCTGTCTTCATTATAGAAGTACTCCAGACCTCTAATTATCTTAACGGCCTCCTCTGAACCTGTTTTAACAGTTTCATGCCCTTGTGTTGGCGACTCCAGAGCTGACTCCAGCACTGCAGGTGGGGTCTCAGCTGAGCGCAGGAGAGGGACAGAATCCCCTCCCTCCACCTGCTGTCCACGCTCTTCTGGATGCAGCACAGGACACGGTCAGTTTCTGGGCTGCAAACGCACATTGCCAGATCATGCTGAGTTTCTCCTCACCCAGAGCCCCCAAGGCTTTTCTCCTCAAGACTGTTCTCTGTCAATTTTTCTTCCAGACTGGATTTATGTTTGGAATTACCCCAGTCCAGGTGGAGGATTTTGCACTTGGCTTTGTTGAATTTCATGAGGTTGGCCATGGCTCACCTGCCAGGCATATCCAGGTTTCTTTGGACAACATTCCTTCCCTTCAGAGTGTCAACTGCACCACACAGCTTGGGTGTCATCAGCAAACTTTCTGAGGCTGCCTAAATTCCACTACCCCTGTCACTAACTTCTACTAACTTCTATGGTTTTATGACATTGATGTAGTATTAAGAAAGTTGCTTGAAATAACCAATTCTCACTTTAAGGGACAGATTTGAAAATTCTTTTGCCTCCACAAAAACAAGTTCAAGGGGACATAAAATGTTCACAATATACACACTGCTTTTGTCAGCTTTATTAGTGCTGAGGGTATATTTGCCAAACCTAGGATATCTGAAGTAGACTCAAAATGCAAATGACAGATTGTGAAGAGGGAGGAAAAATCGTAGAATTATAGAATGGTAAGGTTGGAAGGGACCTCAAGGATCATCTAGTTCCAAACACCTGCCATAGGCAGGGACACCTCCCACTAGTACAGGTCACTCAAGGCCTCATCCAACCTGGCCTTGAACACCTCCAGGGAGGGAGCATCCACAACCTCCCTGGGCAACCTGTGCCAGTGTCTCACCACCCTCACTGGAAAGAACGTCCTCCTAACATCCAGTTTCAATCTCCCCTCTGCCAGTTTAAACCCATTGCTCCTTGTCCTGTCGTTGCAAGACCTTGTAAGTAAAGCATCCCCAGCTTTCCTGTAGGCCCCGTCCAGATACTGGAAGGCTACTATAAGGTCTCCTCAAAACCTTCTCTTCTCAAAATAAATGGCACCTTGTTTTGTAGCATCAGCTCGAATGTTCTGAGAGAAAAAATGTTCATGGGTTGAAAGCAGGTTACAGAACCTCTTCCAGAAAGCAGTACAAATTTAAAAGCAAGGCTTTACAGGTGATCTGTGAATTCTAAAATGTTCAGTTTTGTTCCTCTCTTGACTGTCTTCCCCCCAACTCCTAAAGTTAACATGTAGTGAAATCACCAAATTACAAAATGGTAGCAGTTGCTAGGGAGCTCTGAAGATCATCAAGTCCAATCCCTCTACGAGGGCAGGATCACCTAAAGCATATCACATAGGAATATATCCAGAGACAGAGACTCCACTACCTTTCTGGGCAGCTTGCTCCAGTGCTCCATTAACTTCGATATAAAGAAGTTCCTTGTCATGTTTAGATGGATCTTCCTATGTTCAAGTTTATACATGCTATCACTTGTCCTGTCACTGGCAACCATGGACAGGACACCCACATCTTCCTGACACCCACTGCTTAGGTATTTCTCTCAGCCTTGCCACATAGAAGAGAGGCTGAGGGAGCTGGGATTGTTTAGCCTGGAGAAGAGGAGGCTCAGGGGGGACCTTATTGCTGTCTACAACTATCTGAAGGGTGGTTGTAGCCAGGGGGAGGTTACCTTCTTCTCTCAGGCAACCAGCAACAGAACAAGAGGACACAGTCTCAAGCTGTGCCAGGGGAAGTTTAGGCTGGAGGTGAGGAGAAAGTTCTTTACTGAGAGAGTCATTGGCTACTGGAATGGGCTACCTGGGGAGGTGGTGGAGTCACCGTCCCTGGAGGTGTTCAAGGCTGGTTTGGACGTGGCACTTGGTGCCATGGTCTAGTCTTGAGGGCTGTGGTGATGGGTTGGACTTGATGATCTTTGAGGTCTCTTCCAGTCCTGGTGATACTGTGATATGCTAGATGTCCCTTAAATAACTCAGAAAAGAAGGTTCTTTTTTTTTGTTTTAAGGACCTCACTCTGATCCTTACATGCCATTGTGTGAACTACCGGTCAAAATGTACACCATGCTAAAAACCAAAACCATCTGATTGCTTTTTATTGCAGTGGATAATTAGGGTATTCTTGGAAAAAGAACCACTCTGGTACATCCTGTATAACAAGCCACAGAGCTGTGATGGCATAAGTAAAATATAAAACTGTTAATCAAAAATTGTAGCTTTCAAAAGGAACACTTCTGTGCAGAATTGTTTCTATAGTAACAATTCAGTCTTTTGGATGAAATTTTGCATCCTTAAATTCATAAAATTAAGTCTTTATTCATAAACCTGCAAGTTCTTACTGTGCTGTTAGATTTCTGTCTAAATATGTCTGTTATAAAAACCACAGAATCAAAGAATGGCTCCGATTGGAATGGACCCTCAGATCACCTGGCTGCATCCTCCCTGCCATGGACACAGACACCTCCCACTAGGCCAGGTTGCTCAAGGCCTTGTTCAACCTGGCCTTAAACCTCCATGGAAAGAGCACTAACTCCAGGGAGGGTCAATCTAGACATATATTGATTAAATTAAATAGATTTAGTTATATAATATACACAGTTATGTATATATACTTACATAAACACAAGGAGGACATGAAACTGTTAGAGCAGGTCTAGATGAGACCTTCTTGCTTTCTGCAACCCACAGAAAGGAGGATGGAGCAAGACGGGTGTTGGTTTCTTTTCCCTAGTAACAAGTGATAGGTGAAAAGGAAATGCCCTCAAGTTGTGCCAGGGAATGTTTAGGCTGGGCATTGAAAGAAATTCCTTTACTGAAAGAGTGCTCAAACACTGGAACAGACTGCCCAGGGAGGTGGTTGATTCCTTGTAGTTGCAGGTGTTTCAAAGCCAACTTATGATGCTGAGGGACATGGCTTAGCTCCAGACTTGGTAGAGTTAGATAATGGTTTGACTCAATATTATATACATATTTAGTTTGTTTTTTTTTCCAACCAAAATGATTCTGCAGTTGTATTATAACCCTGCAAATTAAAATATGTTATTTAATTATATGCATTTCTCTTTGTATGGAAAACATCTTTAAACTGAATGTGGTGTGACTCAAAGCTCCAAAGAGTCAGCTTCTTTCTGAGAATCTATTGAATGTATGGTTCCTCAAATGGTAAAAACACTAACTGAGATTCTAGGAGACATTCCTGTTCTGTTCCTTGATTACTTTTTTCAGTGATCCCAAATTCTGCGTAGCAATGTTTGTAATGACCAGGAAGAACTGAGGAACGTGGCTTAGCACCAGACTTGGTAGAGTTAGATAATGGTTTGACTCAATAATATATACATATTTAGTTTGTTTTCCAATCAAAATGATTCTGTAGTTACATTGTAGCCCTGTCAATTAAAATATGTTATTTAACTATATGCATTTCTCATTGTATGGAAAACATCCTTAAACTCACAACTGAATGTGGTGTGACTCAAAGCCCCAAAGAGTCAGCTTCTTTCTGAGTATCTGTTGAATATATGGTTCCTCAAATGGTAAAAGAGACATTCCTGTTCTGTTGATTACCTTGATTACCTTTTTTAGTGATCCCAAATCCTGCATTGCAGTGTTTGCAGTGACCAGGAAGAACACAGAGCTAAATGCAAATAATAAATCAGAAGCTCTGGAAATCTCGGAGCTGCACATATCTAAAAAATGCTTTCAATTATTCTCACTAAATGTTAATCTATGACAGGATGTGATCACAGTGCAATAGATCTGGTTTTGATGCTTGAAATAACACATATTAAAACCATGGATCTCTGATGGCTTATTTTCTAGACACTCAGCATCTGTTCCAATTTACCTTCTAAGATTAGAAAAACAAAACAGAACATCCTTTTACAGTAATTGGGCAGATGGAGAGGACAGAATTTGAAATCATAACACAGTAATTGATTAGAATTGTAATTATGTTAATTCCAATTAAAAGAACAGTGACAAGACAAATGCTCATTTGGAATCAGTATCATGGTAATGAGAAGTCTATATCTTGCCATCGTTGCTGATGTATTTCTGCAACCACTGACTTTTCAGACTGATCTTACCTGCCAACAGGACTACTCAAAATAACTGATGATGCAGATAGGTAGGTAATTAAACAAATGTTTCAGAATTATAGTCAATCATAGAAATGACACCACTTAAGAGAACAAAATATCTATTTTCATGTTAGTTGTAGTAGTTGTAGTTCTGACTTAACAGTTATGCAAAGATGCTGTTTCAGTTTCAAAATAATAATCAAAATTGAAAATAAAAATCAAATGGCTCTTTCTCCAAGGTAAGAAATTTTTGTACAGTAGTTAATATTAGATATCCAGTGATTTTAGTATCAAATTGATTAAAATATTTGAAAATTTAAAAATAACAGAATCACAGAATAAAGTGACTTCTGGAGATCATCTAGTCCATGCTCTGGCATGTTCACCCAGGGAGGGTTGCACAAAATGACATCAAAGAATGAGACTCCACTCTTTTTCTGGGTACCCTGTTTCAGTGCTCTACCCACCTCAAAATAAAGAAGTTCCTCCTCATGTTTAGATGGAACTTCCTATCTTCAAATGTGCCTGTTTTGTCTTGTCCTGTCACTGGGCACAAATGAAAGAAGACAGGTCTCATGCTCCTCACCCACACTTTAAGTATAGAACAGCATTGATATAATCCCTGCTCAGGCCCCTCCTCTCTAGGCTAAAAGGACCCAAGTCCTACAGCTTTTCTTCATAAGAGAACATATTTCTTATTTTGCTTTCCTGAAGGATGTTCCATATGGGCCTCATAATGCGGTGCTTTGGAACTAGGAGAGGATTGAAACCACACCAGTGATTTGATTACTGGTGAACAGTGTCCTCCAGGCATCTTTCCATTGCCCCCTCCAGTCCTCGACGAGCAGTCTGGGTGTGGGCAAGAGGTTAGGAGAGGATATAGCCAGGACTACTGACCCAAACAGACCAAAGGGGTATTCCATAATGTATGAGGTCATGGTCAGCAATAAAATTGAAGAGAAAGGAGGACAAAGGGTATTTCTTATTAAGGCATTTGTCTCCTGAAGTAACTGCTATGCATACTGAAGCCCTACTTCTCAGCTCTGCAGACTCTCAACATTAGAAGGAAATGGAGCTCTTACAGTGGGCATAGATGATTCTGTGGAGATGATCAGAAGGCTGGAGCACCTCTACTGTGAAGACAGGCTGAGAGAGTTAGGCTTGTTGAGTGTGGAGAAGGCAAGGCTCCAGGTAGACCTTCTAGCAGCCTTCCAGCATTTGAAGGGGGCTTACTGGGTCCTTTCCTACCCAAACTATTTTGTGATTCTGTGCTCAGTTCTATTTTATTCATTCGAAACATAGAAGTATAGATTTAACTTGAGAGCCTAGAAAGAAAGCAAAGAGTCAGCTCTGCCAACATGCCCAGGGTAGGACTGAATGACAGAATTGCAGAGTCACAGGATGTTAAGGATGTGAAGGGACCTCTAGAGATCGTTCAGTCCAATGGTCCTGCCAAAGCAGAATCACCTAGGGCAGACCACACAGAAACACATTCAGGTATGCTTTGAAAGCCTTCACAGAAAGAGACTCCATAACCTCTCTGGGTAGTCAGAATACACACTTGTAAACCATAGATATTCTACACTGCCAATTTACAGTAACTATGTATGCTGTAGAGCATTTTACACCACAGAGTTTACTTCCCACATTTCAACCATTTCTCATACAAACTACTTCACAATTCCTTCTGCAATAATTTCTAATTATTGCTGACAACTGGTGCATTAAATACAACTGTAGGTTTTCTGGAACTTAAAAGTCCATTTCTACTGTTAAGTGTAGGCAATAGCATTGCATTCACAGTCTGCAGTCTGCAAGTTTCAAACTCTCAGAAGTGTATGGCTTTGAGAACTAGAGCATTCATAATAAATAAATATACTCCCATGCTCTCTTGAATTGACTTTCCTTCCCAAATAAGCAAGTGCTTATTCAGAATTTAATTTGATTTGAAATGATAGTGTCAAAATACCAGTGCAACCTGGTTAGAAACATGCCAAGATGCATGTCCAGAAAAATAACAGGTCTAAAGTCTTTTTTTCCTTCAGGTATTGTAATATTCTGCCAACTAACATTTAGAAGTAGCATCACTGATATTTGATGTCATGCCAAAATTATATATAGGGCAGAATAGCATATAATGACTAATATATATATATGTAAAAGCAATGTTTGTTGCATGACAAAAGGGGATGTTTTGGGTAAAAGTACTACATATATATTATATATATATATATGCAATGTTTGTTGCATGACAAAAGGGAGTATTGAGGTAAAAGTATTACAAACGTCACACTAAAATTAAGCATAGGGCAGGATAGCACATAGTGACTAATCAGAACAAGGCTTTCAAGCAAAGAATTCTTCAATTTAGAATTTCAAACAATAGTAAATTACCTTCCTGCCCAAGGCATTTGTCTGTAGAGCTCTCTCCAGGATGAACCTCCAGTGAATTTCCCATACACAGTCTGCACTATGTACTTTTTTTGTGTCTTCTCCTGTCATTCTAATGCAGTGATGGTGCTGAGTCCAACTGGAAACCTCTAACTACTGGTGCTCCCCAGGGGTCAGTACTAGATGAAGTCTCATCCAGCATCTTCATCAATGACTTGGATGAGGGGATATAGTGTACACTCAGAAAGTTTGCTGATGATACCAGACTGGGCAGATTGGGTGATACACCAGAAAACTGTGTAGCCATTCAGAGATATCTGGACAGGCTGGAAAGCTAGGGGAACCTAATGAGGTTCAACAGGGATAAGTGTAGAAACCTGCAGATAGGGAGGAACAACAGTTTGCACCAGTACAGATTAGAGGCTGATCTGCTGCAAAGCAGCTCCGTAGAGAAGGACCTGGTGGTCAGTAAGTTATCTATGGGACAGCAATGTAGCCTTGCTGCCAAGAAAGTCAGTGGTAACCTGGGGTACATTGCAAAGACTGTGGGCAGCAGGTCAAAGAAGGTTCTCCTCCTTCTATTCTGCCCTAGTGGAGCCATGCCTGGGTTATCGTGTCCAGTTCTGGGCTCTCCTGGTCAAGAGGGACAGAGTTACACTGGAGTGTGTCCAAGAGTGGGCTACGAGGAAGATTGAGAATCTGGTACATCTGCATGATGTCAGGGTGAAAGACCTGGGGCTCTTTAGTGTGGAGATGAGAGATCTTACTGATGTTTATAAATATCTGAAGGGTGGTTGTCAAGAAGAGGACAGGCTCTTTTCAGTGGTGTCCTGTGATAGGACAAGGGGTACCAAGGGCAACACAGAAAGTTCCACCTCAACATGAGGAAAAACTTTTTTACAGTAAGGATGCTGGAGCCCTGGAACAGGATGCCCAGAAAGGTTGTGGAATTTCTTTCTCTGGAGACTGAAGACCCACCTGGATGCATTCCTGTGTGACTGGTCCTGAGTGATCCTGCTTTGCAGGGCAGGTTGGGCTCAATGATCTCCAGAGATCACTTACAACTCCTAACATTTTGTGATTCTATAATGTTAAAGCAGCTAAATATTGCAAGTATGAAAAACAGACATTCAAAACAATCCTGATACTCATTCATCTGGGATAGAAAACACAGATTCAATACTAAGAATTTCTCATGCTTTAAGGAGCACAAATCTAGGGTTTGCTCATGCTTCAGGAGCTGACAGTTACTTTCATAGCTAGGCTTATAAATGTTGTATGATTTGCAAAAGCACTAAATTCCATGAAGCATGATTTTAATATTACACCTATTAATATTTATTCCTTCTGTATTTGTAAATTACAGGATCAGAAAGCATGACTCTGATGATCTAGCTTTGGCCTCCTATGTTTCTTCAAAGTTTATGAATTTCTAGTAGCAAATTCATATTAAACCAATGACATTTCAGAATGAATCACACAGAACCACAGAATCACCGTGGTTGGAAAAACCCTCTAAGACCATGAAGTCTAAATATTATCTAACTCTACCAAGGATATTACAATACCATATCCCTGAGCACCATATCTGGTTGGCTTTATAATATATCCAGGGGTGGTGATTCAACTACTTCCCTCAACTGCATAATCACAGAATCACAGAAAAGTCCAGGTTGGAAAAGACCCTTGGGATCAGCAAGCCCAACCTATAACCTTCCTCTACAAAGGTCACTCTTAAATCATATCCCCAAGATCCACATCCAAATGACTGTTAAACACATCCAGGGTTGGTGACTCCACCACCTCCCTGGGTAGCCTATTCCAGTGCCTGACCACTCTTTCTGTGAAAAAAATTCCTAATGTCCTGCCTAAATAATAGCTTTTTGTTGCTTATTTGAGAGGTAGGTGAAGATGTTTATACACCAACAAAGCCATACAAATCATAAATATCTTAATTAACCTCAATTTTTCAGATTTCATGCAACAAAGAAGATGAAAAAAAAAAACATATTATGGATTATTTATCTATCCAAGGTATTGAGCAACTTGGTCTAGTAGGAGGTGTTCCTTGGGAGTTGAAACTTCATGATCTTGAAGATTCCTTCCAAACCAAACCTTTCTATGATTCTATGATGTATGAAAAAAAGAAACTAATTAGAGGTAAATCATAAAATTTACTGGACAGTTAGGCAGTAGGGAAAAAAAATTACAAAGACTGTCCTTTTTTCTCATTGAATTTTAAAGTAATCTCACTCTTACTTGTATATTTTGATATATATATGTATTTTTTTTCTAAATTACAAGTTTCATTGCTTTACTAAGCTATCTGTAGGAACAAGTAATGTACATGTTAATGAGTTTTTATTTTAGTTGCTATTTTTTTTTCACATGAAGGACTGTTATCTCTGTTTCTCATTGACTTTGCTAATGCTTGTTGGCATATTAGTATGTAGTTCAGTCCTAAGGCTGTCTTGAGCTCTTGGCTATATATTGATACATGACTTGAAACAAGATTTATTTATCAGGCAAAGCACTTTGCTTCACAAATAGAATCTGAGTACTTATTGATTTTTTTTTTTTCTCCTTTTCATGTGGAAAATAAACTTTCCAATTCTTACTACTTTTTAGTGGTTAATCCTTTTCCACTTAGTATAACTTGCTTTCCAGCAGTATGGACATAGCCATGAATATCAAATGCTTGATCTACTTAGGTAGTTTTCAAATCTTACTAAACATCCTTTTAAGCTGAAAGAGAGTAGCTTCAGACTAGATCTTAAGAAGTTCTTCAGTATGAGGGTGGTGAGACTGGACAAGATTGTCTATTTACAAGGTCTTGCAATGACAGGACTAGGGGCAATGGGTTTAAACTGGCAGAGGGGAGATTTAGACTGGATGTTAGGAGGAAGTTCTTTGCAGTGAGGGTGGTGAGGCACTGGCACAGGTTGCCCAGGGAGGCTGCGGATGCTCCCTCCCTGGAGGTGTTGAAGGCCAGGTTGGAGGAGGCCTTGAGTAACCTGTACTAGTGGGAGGTGTCCCTGCCTATGGCAGGTGTTTGGAACTAGATGATCCTTGAGGTTCCTTCCAGCCTTACCATTCTATGATTCTATAGAGTTTGTAAATGACCCCTCCTTGGAGGTGTTCAAGGACAGGTTGAAACTAAGTCTAGTTGAGAAGCATATCTGCTGGTCAGGAAGGTTGAAGTAGATGATTTCTAAGGTGTCTTCCAACTTAAACCATTCTGCGATTCTATGATTTATAACATTTAAGCATTTATAAATGTACGATGCACAATGTAGTCTCAAATGCTGAAAAAAAAACCCCAAAACCAAAAAACAACAACAAAACCCAATGTCTAAACCAAAAAATAGCCTAAAAAAACCCCAAATCCCAACACAGTAATGTGGAAATATGAGCGACTTTCTCAAAAACCGAAGATTTTTTCTTCCTTAAAGAAACTGACATTTATATTTTTTTAAAACACATTTAATTCAATAAATAAATAAATAGAGAGATAGCAGGAAGAGATTCAAAGTTACCTGGAACTATTCCTAATTCTTGTAGATTTCTGACAGGTTCTGCACACAGATCTATCAGTTCTACATTCCTGTGCAAGCAACTGCTGAAAGAAAAATCTGTCAACTTGAGCTAAATAACACATTTGTAAGACTGTATGGCTTATACTGGTATCTGAGAAAGCAAATTCAGAACCCACCCAGACTTCTCTCTGGCAAGCAATTCTTTTATTGCTTCAGATTTTTTTTAATCTTACTAGGATAAGATCAATGCTCCTTCCCTGGAGGTGTTCAAGACCAGATTGGATGAGGCCTTGAGTAACCTGTACTAGTGGGAGGTGTCCCTGCCTATGGCAGGGGATTGGAACTAGATGATCCTTGAGGACCCTTCCAACCTTACCATTCTATGATTCTATGATTCTATGATACTTCTAATTAGTGGAGTGCCATCTTCTTGGGAAGATAATCATTAGCCATTGGCAAACTGGTTATGTACTCACTACTCCTTCAAAGGGGGCTCTGGTCACTAGACCAATCAGGATGATACATAGAATCAAGAATCATTTTGTCTGGAAAAGATCTTTAAGATCAAGTCCAACGACTACCTAATTCCACCAAATCTGTTGCTAAACCAACCATGTCCTTCAGCACCATGCCTTTGCTTCTTTTAAATATCTCCAGGGATGAGGATTCAAATATCTCCAGGCATGAGGATTCAAACATCTCCAGGGATGAGGATTCAAACATCTGCCTAAGCAGCCTATTCCAATCCTTGAGAACTCTTTCAGTCAAGAAGTTACTTCTAATATCCAACCTAAACCTCTACTGGTGCAACTTTAAGCCATTCTCTCTTGTTATGTCACCTGATACTAGGGAGAAGAGACCAACATCCGCCTGTCTCCAACCTCCTTTCAAGGGAGTTGTAGAAAGCCAGAAGTCTCCCCTCAGCATCCTTCTCTCCAGACTGAACAACCCCAGTTCCCCCAGCTACTCCTCACAAAATCTATTCTCCAGACTCTTCATCATCATCGTTGTCCTTCTCTGGACACACTCCACCATCTCAATGTCTTTCTTGTAATGAGAACACCAATACCAAACCCTGTACTCAAACTGTGACTTCACCAGTGCCAAGTATAGCACATGTATTCACTATATCTGAAATCATTTATCATCTCCTATGTGAAAGTCTAATAGGCCTCAACTTTCTGACTTTTTTTTGGTTGGTTGGTTGGTTGGTTGGTTTAGGTTTGATGTTGTTTTGTTTGAGTTTTAATTTTTTTATTTGGTTCAGTTTTGGTTTTTTGTTTGTTTTATTTCTGTTTGGATTTTATAAAATATCTTCTAAAACTTTACATTTTATTTGGGGAAACTAGAGTATGTGTATTTTGTTTGAGTTTCCATTTCTTTTTTATCTGAGAGCTTTGTGATGAAAATATAACAAAATACAAACTCTACAATAATACTGCAAAAGGTCCTAGAGGAGATAATAGAGGCTTTGAGAACAATAGGTGATGTTTTTGCTTGCACTAATGAGCATATATACTGAAACACAACAAGAAGAATAAATGAGTAATCAATGAACAGCCAAAGAAGAAAAAAATAAACTACAAAACAAAGAACACACAGGGAAAAACAACAACAACAACAATACAAAACAAAACAATTTCCAGGACTCAAAAGACCTATTAAAAAAATATATCTGAAATAAATTGAGGAATTGACTTTAATACAATGCCTTTGACACAGCTTTATTTTACTTTTCTACAACCCTGACTTCTCCCTCATCTCAGCACCTAAGTCATAGTAGGTATGTCATGAAATAGGGAAAACAGAAAATATATCATGGAGAAGTAAATAACTTCAGCTAGAATTTCTCTTAATGGAATGTAACAACTCACAGAATTTTCTAACTTGGAAAGGACCTTTAAGATCATCTAGTCCAATCACCAGCTCAACACTGATAAACCCTTGACTAAACCATATCCCTAAGCACCACATCTACACAGCAGTTAAAAGCCTCTAGGGATGGTGACTCCACCACTGTCCTGGGCAGCCTGTTCCAATGACTGATAACCCTTTCAGTAAAGAGATACATCAAATGGTAGAATGTTATGGATTGGAAGGGACCTCAAAGATCATCTAGTAACAACTCCTTTGCCTTGGGCAGGGAAACCTTCCATTAGATCAGCTTGCTCGAGGTCCCGTTTCATCTGGCCTTGAACACCTTCAGGGACAGGGCATATATAACCTCCCTGGGCAATCTCTACCAGAATCTCCACCCTCACTGTAAAGAATTTCTTCCTAATATCCACTCTAAATTTGCTCTCTTCCAGCTCCAATCCATTCCTCCACATCCTATCATTAAAAGCCCTTGTTGAAAGTCCCTCCACAAAAAAAAATCTTCCCAATATCTAATCTAAACATCCCTTGATGCAACTTGAGGCCATTTCATCTTGTCCTACCACTTTTTATTCATTTGAACAATGAATATGGGGAGATTTACATTCTTTGTAATCCAGAGCTCAGCATCTGGCTCCTATTTTAATAATGACAAATCTTCCTCTTGTGTATTCAATTTTGAAATATTCAACATGGTTTGATAATTAATCTAATGTCTAACAGTTTGATTTCATCACATCAACATGTCGTGCTAGCTCATTGTTGTCAGGTATCTGAAAATACAAGCCAACATACTTGGATGGCTGTGGTGCTTGTGAATGTTCATGATATAGCTTCTACCTGTCATAGAATCACAGAATTGTTTTGGTTGGGAAAAAACTCTAAGGTTTTTTTCAAGTCCAATCATCAAACTAAGACCACCATGGCCATTAGGCCATGTCTCAGAGTGCCATGTCCACATGTTTATCAAACATCTCCTGGGATGGTGACTCCAACGTCTCCATGGACCACTTGTTCCCATACCTGACCCTCTTTTAAGAAAAAAAAAATAAAAAATTCCTAATATCCAACCTAAACTTCCCCTGGCACAGTTTCAGACCACTGACTGTCATCTGCTTTGAGGGACAGAACATAGTCACTGCCTGTACTCAGCAAGTACAAAAGTGACATTATGTCATTCAAAACTTCACAAGTGAAATACAGTATTTCTCTTTTGCAGAGTTCTGTTCCCCCCCACCACACACACACCTTCTTCTGACCTTCAGTTTAAAATATACTTTCAACAGAATGAATGCATGCATCAATCTGTAGCTTCACAAAGTTTAGATTTTTTTTCTCCCTCAAATAATCAAGGAAGGCTTATGCAAAAGTATCAAAAGAGAACAAACACATTGTGACATTTCCTCAGAAAACCTGTTTCACTCTCCAGTGGTTCTTAGTTCAGGGATGTCTTAAGCCATTGGCATTATCTTTTATTTAAAAGTTTTCAATGGATTTAGCACTTTGAATGGTTTAGAATACAAAGTATGGAGATTAGACTTTTGGAAATGAAAGCTGAAATTAAGACTAGATATTTTGTCTTTTTATTGTCAGTACTCTGAAAATCATGGCAATGACTGCGACTAGCTTAGACTGAACTTGTCTTTAACAACCTAAAATGTCATATCTTAAATGTACAAATTGCTTCTTTCATGAAAAATAAAAAAAAAAAAAAAGAAAAAAGTTGTTCATCAGAGATCTGCTTTTGAAGCAGACATGCTGACTAGCTTGTTCTCTACCTTGAAAATACTCTGACAAGTAATCTAAACAACTGATATTTAAACTAAAAACATGTATGATTTCACCATAAATATTAATGGTTTTGTTGACTTCTGGTATCTAAGGATATTGTTGAAAGCAAAGTTGGCGAGTTTTTAATATTGTATGACCATTTGTTATCATTCTCCTTAATGTTGTGTGACCATTTGTTATCATTCTCATCACTGTCAGTCGTAGAATCATAGAATCATAGAACGGTAAGGCTGGAAGGGACCTCAAGGATCATCTAGTTCCAATCCCCAACCCACCTCCCACTAGAACAGCTCACTCAAGGCCTTGTCCAGCCTGGCCTTGAACACCTCCAGGGAGGGAGCAGCCACAACCTTCCTGGGCAACCTGTGTCAGTGCCTCACCACCCTCTCTGGAAAGAACTTCCTCCTAACATCCAGTCTAAATCTCCCCTCTGCCAGTTTAAACCCATTACCCCTTGTCCTATCATTGCAANGCACTGCCCTTGATGGAGCCCAGGACTCAGTTGCTGTCTGGGCTGCATGTGCACACTGCAGACTCATGTTGAGCTTTTCATCAACCCAGGCTCCAAGGTCCTTTTCTTCAGGGCTGCTCTCAGCCATTCACCACCCAGCCTGTATTTGTGCTTGGGATTGTGCCTACCCAGGTGCAGGACCTTACACTTGGCCTTGTTGAATTTCATGAGGTTGGCCTGGACCCACCTCTGCAACCTGTCCAGGTCCCTCTGGATGGATCCCTGCCCTCTAGCAAGTTGACTGTGCCACACAGCTTGGTGTCATCTGCAAACTTGCCGAGAGTGCACTGATTCCTGTGTCCATAGTCACATCTTTACTTTGGCTGTGTAGCTAGGACATTTGATGTCAAGTATACAATGTAAGTGAAGAGTGAATAAAGAGGCACAAACCCACTTCTCAAAGACCACAAGTCCACTTTTTGAAGTCCACAAGCCCAATTTTTGATGAAATTTTAATATCATCTTTAACAATTGTGGCCACCATGACAATAAGATAGATGATCTCTTGAGAAAACTGGAGAGCTGGTTAGCCCCAGCAGCATTAGGGGCTTGTCCTTGTTCCGAATGCACAAAAAAGATGTGGAACTATTGAAACAGAGGAGGGCCTTGAAGGTGATTACATAACTGGAGCGTCTGTCCTATGAAGATTGGTTGAGAGCTTGGCTTGTTCAGCCTGCAGAAAAGAGATCTTGTAGGAGACTGTCAGTATTTGCAGGGGACCACAGGAAGGCTGAAGAGAGATTTTTGACAAAGGCATGGAGTAATAGGAAAAGGAGTAACAGCTTCAAACTGGAAGAATCTAGATTTAGACTGGACATGAGGAAGCAATTCTTCCCCATGAGGGTGGTGAGGCACAAGAACAGATTGACCAGAGAAGCTGTGGAACTCCAAGCCTGGAAGTGTTGAAGCCAGGTTGGAAGGGCCCATGAGCAAGCTGGTCTAGTAGGAGGTGTCTGCGCCCATGGCAAGAGGGTTGGAATTAGGTGGTCTTTAAGGTCCCTTCCAACCCAAACCATTCTATGATTCTATTACAGTTTTGCATCTCCTATCTTAATTCTGTATTAAATATATCTCTATTGAAGAGACACATATTGTCTCACTAGAGAAACTGTTAGAGCACCTAGATTTATGTCTTTGGAGAAAGTGATTTACTTGGACAGGTAATTAACTATACCTATAAAAAAATGAACAGAGCATTACAAACACAGCAATAAACACTTTCTAGCATATCCATCAAACCTCTTTCCTGTTCACACCCTGATGGCATTGGAATGATTTTTAGTCCAATCCAACTAAGTTACTCTTTCATTTCCTTATCAAAACAGTATGATAAACAATGCTGAGAGATCAAAGGATCCTACCATCAATTTTTGATTTATGACTTAGTATCAGGCTCCTAATAAGCATTACCTCATGTTTATACAATATCAGTTTACTGCATCTGAATCTTATTTCATGAGAGAAATTCCTGGTAAACAAATCTGCTAGAACCTTCAATGATAGTAGCCTTCCAGTATCTGAAGGGGGCCTACAGGAAGACTGGGGAAGGATTATTTACAAGGTCCTGCAATGACAGGACAAGGGGCAATGGGCTTAAACTGGCAGAGGGGAGATTTAGACTGGATGTTAGGAGGAAGTTCTTTACAGTGAGGGTGGTGAGGCACTGGAACAGGTTGCCCAGGGAGGTTGTGGTTGCTCCCTCCCTGGATGTGTTCAAGGCCAGATTGGATGAGGCCTTGAGTAACCTGTACTAGTGGGAGGTGTCCCTGCCTATGGCAGGGGGTTGAAACTAGATGATCCTTGAGGTCCCTTCCAACCTTACCATTCTATGATTCTATGATTCTATGATATACAACAAAAAATGGGGGAAAAAAATGGTCTGAAAAAAATACTCTGCATTACTGCTGAATTTTTTTTGTTGTTGTTGTTCTGTACTCATTGCATCACATTTAGTTCACTTTTTCATAATCTCTACAGTCATTTGATATTTCACTACAGAGAACAGACAGATCAAATTGTAATATTGCAAACTGTCTATCACTGCTAATTTAGAAAACTTTTACCTCCTCAAAACGGCCTTAAAAAACCAGAAGAATTGGTAGCAGCAGTGTTGGAAGAACAGTTATGCTAATAGTCTCAAATGAAATAAAATATTAACATAAACTTAAATACATTCCAGAAGCTATTAATATATAATTCAGACAGTGATATACAAACAGCAGCAAGAATGAATTACTTCTCCTGAAGATGACCACAGGGCTGGAGCACCTCTCCTACAAAGATAGGCTAGAGAGCTCAGGTTGCTCAGCCCAGAGAAGAGAGGGCTCTTGAGATCCAGAATGAACTCTATACCATATCTCTCTATTTCTAATCTTTCCCTCTCACTCCCTCCTTCATCACAGAAAGGCTTTGCTTTCCCAGCTTTGCTACAGAGATCTTTAAGGAATGGAAAATCAAAGATAGACTAGAGAGTGGTTTAGAAGTAATGAAGTTCCATGACTGAGGAACTTCTTTTTCTCACAATGATGTTGTTATCTCTATCTTTTTAACTTTCCCCCATAACTATTATGAAACTTTAATTGCTTGAATAGTCTCAACACCTGATAAAGTGCAGCATAGAGTGCTTACAGTCTAAATGTCAACACCTCTAAATTTCCCTGATTTCCAAGCATGCAAGAAGGCAAAGAAACTTTATGTAATGAAATAGGTATTAACGTTGTCTATTGTCCTCTTGTGTTGGGAAATTGTAGAAGCTCCTCCGTTTTCCTCTGCAACCTCATTAAATCAAAGACAAATTCACATAACTACTAATTATATGAATACTTATGTGCATGTAGAGGTAGACTTTTTGTGTGTATTTAACATGTTCATTTGTGGAGAAAATCTTTTATTCTAGTAATAAATATCTTGAAGATCCAATACTCTGATATACAATTTTCACTGAAACTGAGGCATGGTTCTATGATTTCATGATTCTATCATTTCACAATTTTATGATTCTGTGATTTCACAATTCTGTGATTCTATGATTCCACAATTCTATGGTTTCATGATTCTACGATTTCACAATTCTATGATGATAAAGCAGATCACCACAGCCCATGCATAACCAGTTGTGTAGGAGACTGTTTTGTATCCCAAGAGGAATATCTTATGTGCCTATTCCTAATTTAACATATTCTACTTCTGATATTAGACCAGCCTGCTATCTATGTCCATGCACAGGTGACAATGATAATTATGGTTCTTCTAGCACCCATAGTAGGGGAGGGCTGGAACTGAGTGATCTTTAAGATCCCTTCCATCCCAAAGCATTCTATGAGTCTATAATTCCTTAGCCTAGTACTAAAAAATAAACAATAATTAAAAATATCCATAAAGGTCCTCCAGTAAGTTCAATAACAACAACAAAACAAACAAAAAACCCCACCTCAAAACAAAACAAAAAAACCCCAAACCCAAACAAAAACCTAAACAAACAGTATTGCTCTTTTTAAATTCTTTTAATGTATTATTTATTTATTCAACCAAAGTACAATATCTGTTATTAATAAAGTTGTTAATAAAGTGATGTGAAAAAGAAGACCTCTTATTTCTTTCTGCAGAACACATGACTGGAAAGCTAAGTACTGAGCAATGTAACTAAAGCTACGTAGGGAAGTGGAGGAGTCACCATACCTGGAAGTGTTAAAAAAATGAACATATGTGGCTGTAAGAGTCTAAATTGTTAAAATCAACAAAGACAAAAATTACCTTTGTTACCTTCCCGGACTCAGCCCAGGTTCCTGGACGAAAGCTCAGGGATGCAAACAGAACCTTTGTGGACTTCCTGGGCTCAGCCCAGATTCCTGGCCAAAAGCCTGGGGATGCGATTCAACAGAGATCCAGTGTCTTTGTGGACTTCTTGGACTCCTGGCTTGAATGCCCAGGATGTGGACACCTTACACCAGCTACCCCAAAGAGAAAAAGCTGATGTGTATTTGGGGTATGGACAGATAAGTGGCTCAGCGAGGGGGTGGAGGCCCTCCTGGGTGCCACCACCCGACCCCTGCAGATACATGAGAATACAGAGGAAGATGTCCTGGGGAGCTGCACCTGGACACCGGCCTAAAAAACTGTATAAAAAGACATGAGCAATGCCTGCTAAGATGAGCACCTCTATCGGAGCACCTCCACATGAGCTCCACCAGAACACCTCCAGATGAGCATCTCCACCTGAAGAAATCAAGGAACAACTTCCCCAGAACAACTCCACAGAAGAACATCGCTGGACCAGGCACACACCTCTCTCTCCTCTCATCTTCGGCTGATGGTAACATAACCCTTGCACTTTTCCTTCCCTGCTCTTCTCTTTTTCTTCATTGTTCCTTCTCTCCCCTTCTTCCTCTCTCCTTCTGTTTTGTTCAACTTTATCTTTTAATAAATAGTTCTGTGGTGCTATCTGGTCTCGCTTGCACCTTAATTTTACAACATGGAAATCTAAATAAATAAATCTTGCTCCTCTGGACAGAGATATTGTTAATCTCTGTGCTCTGGACTGTGGCAGTGGCACTTCAGGACATGGTCTAGTGGTCATGGAGTGCTGAGCAGAAGTCTGAGCTTGATGATCATACAGGTCTTTTCCAACCTTAATGACTCTGGATGGGGCCTTGAACAGTCTGGTCTAGTGGAAGAGGGGAAGTTCCACACCCCTCTCTACCACCTTGCCTGTGGTGGTAGAGAGGGGTGTGGAACATTCTATGAGAATCTTCTACCAGTCAAAATGGGTTTGTCTCTGCTTTCAGCTCCATGTTTAAAAAAAACCCAAAAAAAACAACCCAAAACTTTTGATCTTCATATATTCTCCTGCTGAGTAAAAAGCTTGATTTGAACACCATGGCATTACTGATGGCTTCAACAACAGAACTGCACTTAGTCTGTGATAGGATTAATAGTGTCGCTGTGTAAGAGCACTTCACAGAAAAGATGAAGCAATTTACTACAGGTAAATTGAACACAAAGCATCAGTTTTTAACCTGGTCTCAGAACATTGCTTTACCTACACTAGGAAATTATCCATTGCACTATGGAAGAGTAACCACTCATGAGATTAAAGGAATGAGGGACTAGCTGTGTGCAATTTAATACTGAAATATGTTTGACCTCTTTTACATGATACAGTATGTGGGAGTACTTCCTTAGGTTCTGCCTGACATCTTAGAGGTAGATCTGTCAGGGTATGGCCTAAAGAATCATAGACTCATAGAATGGTAAGGTTGGAAGGGACCTCAAGGATCGTCTAGTTCCAACCCCCTGCTATAGTCAGGGACACCTCCCACTAGTACAGGTTACTCAAGGCCTCGTCCGACTTGGCCTTCAACACCTCCAGGGAGGGAGCATCCACAACCTCCCTGGGCAACCTGTGCCAGTGCCTCACCACCCTCACTGGAAAGAACTTCCTCCTAACATCCAATTTAAATCTCCCTTCTGCCAGTTTAAACCCAATGCCCCTCATCCTGTCAATAGTCAATAGCAAGACCTTGTCAATAGGCCCTCCCCAGCCTTCCTGTAGGTCCCCTTCAGATACTGAAAGGCTACTATCAGGTCTCCTCGACACCTTCTGTTCTCCAGGCTGCAGAGCCCAAACTCTCTCAGCCTGTCCTTATAGCAGAGCTTCTCCAACCCTCTGATCATTTTCGTGGCCTCCTCTGGACCCTCTCCAACAGTTCCATGTCCTTCCTGTGCTGGGGGCTCCAGAACTGCACACAGTACTCCAGGTGCGGTCTGACAAGATCAGAGTAAAGGGGCAGAATCACCTCCCTTGCCCTGCTGGCCACACTTCTCTTGATGCAACAAGTAGTCTAAAACGTTTTATCCAGAGACATTTTATTTAGTCAGGTTTGTCAAGAGAATTATTATTCAAAAATACTTCACTGAGTAGATTCTTTTTGAAAGGCTTCGGGTTTTTGAGGACTTCTTTTGAAATTAAATTTTAGCATTTTTTTCAGTCACTATTGTTATTTTCTTTCTCTAAGTGAAAATGATCACTTATGGCATATTTAGCTTAAAAAAAAAAAAAAAAAAAAAAAAAAAAAAAAAAAAAAAAAAAAAATTTCTGTTATTACTTGTAGTAGTCCGTGCAAGTTTCACCAGCGAACCTCCTGTTTCATAGTGGAGCTCCTGTTTCATCACTTGTGAACTCCTACACTCTACTACACATCCAGTTACAGGTCAGAACATGTCTGGAGTGTTATCAAGGCATGTAAAAAACTTTTAGCATTTCAAATTATTTTACATGATTGTTTAAGGTAATCTGAAAATATTACAAAAAACAAAACCCAAACAATTTTACAAATCATTTATGATGTAAAGAAGATAGGATTTTTACTGATGCATGTTTTCATTAGCAACCACCAACCTGGACCATACTAGGATCTATACCGGTAATTTGTCCGCTTTGCCATTTCCATCATGTGACCAAATCACTATCAGAAGTCAATGACAGTTATGTAGATATAATTTCTTTTCATTAAGAAATAAAGTACAGCAGTTTTAAAAACTTACTACGTTTTAAGAGGTGCAAATGATCACCTTTGTGCTTTGACTGATGTGATTCTGGGTGGCCTGGAATGTTGGATTTATGTTGTGAAACACCTAAAATGCGATATCTTCTTGTGGCTGTTCTCAAAAGAAACATGCTCAAAGCAGGGCTGATGACAATTTTAAAGTTATGATACTGAAGATTCCCATCTGACTGCTCATTTGAAAGATTAAATTCTGGAGGCATTGAGGTGTTATCACCAGAAGTCCTAAAGACATCAAAGTACTTCTGAATATAAGCAAGAATTTCCATCCCGTATCTCTTATTTGTTGAGAAGATGCTATAATCACTCATCCTAGAAGAAAGAAAATCAGGTATAACTCTGAGGACAGGAACAAAGATTTAATTATCTTGCAGATATTTTTATTGCTATAAGCAGCTAAGAATCCTGTCCCTACTGTCACGATGAATCTTCCACTATTTTCCCTACAATGATACAAATTTAGCTGATTATAGTGCACTACTATTGACCTCATGCCTTTACATCCCACAAATACACCCCTGTAGCCCACTAATACAGTTCTGTCATAGCTAGCAAGAAGCCCCAGGCCTTGTACTGAGTTTGTAAGGTCTGAGGATGGAGAAATGTCAGATTTGCTCAATCTGAACTTGTCTTGACCTGCCTGGAGGTTTGCTTTCACTTGGTTTGTCTGGAACAGCATTTTTCCTAATGACCAGGTGGTTATGGCAGATTTGGCTTATTTTTCCTTACTTTAGTATGGCAAAATCCTATTTTTATAGAGTAGCAAGTAGCTGTTATGTGTAAAGAAGGATGGTTTTGACTGCACAGTAATGTCACAGGACAAGTACTTTACAGTAATCATGCTACTATGATGCAACCTGGCATGACAGTAGAGACCTTAAGAGATGGGCAGAGGATGCAGTGTGCAGGACTACAGGCATGAGAGATTGGACCCAGGCAGACACCAAAGACCTTGTGGCTAAAAACAACTTCTCAGTGATCAACTGAATAAATGAAGGTGTGGAGTTGGAGAGAAAAAATGTATACAGTTAACATAGAGAATAAAGTAATATGATTAACCACATAGAAAGTCTATATCATAAAATCATTACAGTTGGAAAACACTGCTAAGATCATTGAGTCTAACCATCAATCTAAGACCACTATACCTCATAGTGCCATCTCCACATGTTTTTTTAATACCTTCAGGGACAGTGAATCCACCACCTCCCCAGGCAACTGATATGGTAAATTAAAATGTAGTATGGACTTGCAGATCAATAAAGAAATAAGAAAGTGTAGAAGTGTGTTAGCTTACTTTAAAAATCAAGATGCGTTCTCAAGAAAGCTAGTCTTCTTCAAGGAACTGGATAACTTAAAGACAGGATGTATGCCAATTAGATGTGAATCACATTAGATTAGACAGAGGAAAGAAATTCCTTGCCATGAAGATGATAAGGAAGCATTGAAATAAGTTGTCCAGAGAAGTCTTAGAGGCTTTAATCTTGGTAGTGTTCAGAGGTCTAAATAGATGCAGCTTTGAGCAAGCTGATCTAGTAGGAGGTGTCGCTGTCCATGGTAGTGAGATTGTAAACGGGTGCTCTTTAAGCTCCTTTCCAAACCAAACCATTCTATGATTCTAATATTATTTTATTTTAAAGTCATCGACGGATTTTTAATGACCCAATAACTAATATTCATGCTTTCTTTCCTCACATTTGTTGTTTGTTTCTCGTTGTTTTAAAATTTATTTTCACCTGTCTTGAAGATGTGCCTTCTTTCTGGTATTTTAGGAATACTGTTTTCTTCCTTAGAATAAGATGAAAATACACTATGGAAAATCAAGTCATGTCATGATGTTTTATGTAAGAGAAATAAGTGTGTATATCATGAAGTGTTTCAATACCTTATAATTTTGAAAAAAACTTGGCCTACCCTAAAGCGAGGCATAGACCTTAATAAAGAATAACTCTTTATGACTGTTTCACTTGATTGCTTTTGAGCAGAGGAAAATGAGAAATCATTATGTGCACTAGTAGAAGCTTTCTTTAAGTGGCAGTTCAGTTTAATTCATGTCACCTTTCTCATGACAGCGATAACAAATAAAGAAACTGAGGATAGATTCCTAGGGATAATTAAGCAGTGTTGATCTCTGGAAAGTTGTCTTTTCAATGAAACACTGATTGCATTGTTCATAACAAAACTACCTCAGCATGACAGAACTAATTAGTGACCATCTGAACTTACTTAGCCAAACGAAAAAAGCAATTAAAAATGCCGTCATCACTGAATCTACCGCTGAACAGCTGGTTATATTGATAAGCAATACAGCAAGTTAAAGCTACTTTGGAACACAATGGACCTTAATCTGCTTTCTAAGTAGTAATTAGAAAGCAATAAGAGAATATGAGATTACTGTTGAGGAACTGTTGTGATGCAAACTTCTTGCGAAATACAGTTTAATTCACACACCCCAAAAAACCAAAACAAAACCAAAAAAACCCCACAAAAACAAAACACCAAAACCAAAACAAACCCACACCAAAAAAACCCCACCAAAACCACAAAACAACAAAAAAAAAAAAATTTTTTTTTTTTAAATTCATAGGTGAAAATTTGCATTTCTCAAGAATGAAACTCATAAAACCTCAAGGTTTTCACTGACTACTTGTTCTGTAATTTTAAGAGGTCTGTGGAGTGCAGATTGTATGATAGAATATATCTTCCTTACCTTTAGGAGTCAGGATGGACACTGAAATAAATTGGAGCACAGAGTTCAGAAGTTCTTCCAGTACATTAGTCAGTCATATCATTACCTTTCCTAGGCATTGTGTTGCATCGGTAGCAAAAGAAGAAAACAAAGAGAAAAAAAACCACAAAAACAAAACAAGAGAGAAAAAAATTAGAAAAGCCTCTCTTAATGTTTTGAAAATGAAAAATTTACCCAAAAAATGAGGAAATAAATAGATCATTAAGTGATGTTTACAAATATTATTTGCATTAGTTTTTCTAACTACTATTGTTAAAATACATGCTAAATAGGATTTTAACAAACATTATTCATTTTATAGTAGAGAGGGGAACATGGAAGAAGTGTGAACCTTCAGTAAAAAAATGATGTAATAACTTGGGTCAAGATAACCCCATGCAAAGCCTCAGACTCGGGCAGAATGACTGGAAACTGCCAAGCAGAGACAGACCTGGAGGTGTTGGTTGACAGACACATGGAGGTGAGCCAGTGTGTGCCTGTTGGCCAAGAAACCAAAAGCATCCTGGCTTGAACTAGCAATAATGTGACCAACAGGACCAGAAAAGTGGTTGTCCCCCTGGTCTCAGGAGTGGTGAAGCTGCACCTGCAATACTGTGTTCAGTTTTGGGGCCCTCACTACAGAAAGGACATTGAGGTGCTGGAACATGTTCAGAGAAGAGCAATGAGTATGGTGAAGAGTCTAGAGAACAGGTCTGGTGGGGAGCATCTGAGGGAACTAGGATTGTTCAGTCTGGAGAAATGGATTGTTCAGTCTGGAGAAAAGACATCCAGGAACTTCCAGCTGGGAACTGGGAGCCAGGTGAGTGTTGGTCTCTTCTCCCTAGAGGCAAGTGATAGGATGAGAGGAAATGTTCTCAAATTGCACCAAGGTAGGTTGAAGCTGAATCTGAGAAGAAATTTCACAAGTGAATGAGTTGTCAAAAACTGCAACAGTCTCCCGAGGGAGTCAATTGAATCCCTATCCCTGAAGGTGTCTCAAAGCCTCAGAAATGTGGTGCCAAGGGATGTGGATTAGCCCCAGGCCTCGTAGAATTAGATTATGGTTGGACTTGATCTTAAAGGCCTTTTCCAATGAAAACAGTTCTATAATTCTTTGGGTCTATGACTTTAGGCTTTCTTACTGATAGGACATACTCAAATGTACAGCTGTTATGACTTTTCTCTCCAGCAGATCAGTCTTTCACTGTTCTTGTAAATATGAGGAATTTGTGCCTTAGTAACAGAAGCATTGATTACTATCAACAGCCTTATTCAAAAGGTATTATTTGGAAAAGATGACGAAAAATGTTTCAAAATACTGCAACATTAAGAAATGTGCAATATTTGCATAATAAGAGTCTTGTTTTCTCACCATATTCAGCATAGTTTTGTCTGTAAGTGTAGAGATATTTAAAGAAAACACTAACCATTCATTGAAGTCAATCCATAATCAAGGGAAAATTCGATGTGAAATATACACTTAAATCCATCACAGAATATTACTTTGCAATATTGGATGAGTAATTCAGTACTGATTGTAGAGGACTATGTTGAGACAAGTTTATGGTTCAGACACCTTTTTGCCACGCTCCAAAAAACTACTTTGTTCTATCCCTATGTCTAACCACTTCTTTTATGATAGAATAGTAAAGTTGGGAGGCACCTCAAGAATCATCTAGTTCCAACCCCTTGCCATAGGCAGGGACACCTCCCACTAGTACAGCACACTCTCAAGGCCTCTTGTAATCTGACCTTGAACACCTTCAGGAAGGAAGCAGCCACAACCTCCCTGGGCAACCTGTGCCAGTGCCTCACCACCCTCACTGAAAAGAACTTCCTCCTAACATCTAGTCTAAATCTCCCCTTTGCCAGTTTGAACCCATTGCCCCTTGTCCTGTCATTACAAGACCTTGTCAATAGTCCCTCCCCAACCTTCCTGTAGGCCCTCTTCAGATACTGGAAGGCTACTATAAGGTTTCCTGGAAGCTTTCTCTTCTCCAGGCTGAAGAGCCCCAACTGTCTCAGCCTGTCCTCACAGCAGAGCTGCTCTAACTGCCATGATGTCCCCTCATTAGCCTTGGACTAACAAACCATTGCCTGATTCTGATAGACCTCTAACTTTAGGAAGCATAGCTGTCAATACCAGCATGGGTGTAGCTAGATTCTCTTCAACCTCCCTTTCCAGTCCAAATCGTTCTATGAATCTATGAATTACTTTTACCCATCACAGTAATAGAAGAGCACCACCAGAACCTGAATAAATCCTGTACAGTAACTACTGGAGTCTTGATAACAGTATTAGGATTGCCTTGAGCCTTTTGTAAGGAAAGTGTAAATCCCCCCAAAAATAGGAAGGATGTGCAAGCAGCTCTTCAGATGCAAGTTTGTTAGATCTAGAGCATGCTGTGACAGTTTTTGGAAAATAACAGCTTGTTCAGCTTATCGCAGAGATAAGAAGTAACCTTGAACAGAATTCTATCCTTCTCTTCCAAAATTCATTATTTTTATTTTCTGAGTTTCCCATGTCTGATAACTATATGCATAGGTAGTTCTTCTCTAGGCTAGGTATCTTGGAAATAGTTAAACCTGCTTTCTGCATAACCAGACAATTCATATTGGCCTGTAGTTCTCATTAAAATTTCTCATCTTATTTAAGGGGTTTCATTTTATACCAGATTTACTATATTTGGGGCATGCAGGTCTTCACTGCAATGTTGGCCTGACCAGTTCAGGCTCACATTCCTAGAATACAATCATAGGATTGTTTTGATTGGAAAAGATCTTTTCCCAGACTTTTCCTAGTCTGGAGAAGAGTGAGAGGAAATCTCATTAATATTTGTAAATAACTGAAGGGTGGGTTTTAAGAAGAAGGGGCCTATCTCTTTTCAGTGGTGTCTTAGAACACAGGAAATTCTACATCAACATGAGGAGAAACTTATTAACAGTAAGGGTGTTGGAGCATTGAAGCAAGCTTCCCAGAGAGGTTATGGATTCTCCTCTAGAAACTTCCAAGACTTGTCTGGATGACCTCCTGTGTGGTCTGCCCTAGGTGATCCTGCTTTAGCAAAGAAGTTGGACTCAATTATCTCCAGAGATCCATTCTGACCCCTACCATTCTGTGATTCTGATTCTCTGAATATTGAGTCCTACCATTACCTAACTCTACCAAGTCTGGTGCAAAACCATATCTCTTAGCACCATATCTGTATTAGGTTTTTCCTCTGCACAGTTTTCTCCTCAGCACCTCCAGCAACTACATTTTGAAAAAAGGGGATAAGCTATATAGCTGCTCTCTCATGTTCTATCAACATGGGAACAGAGAGGTACAGGAAGATTGTGTAGAAAGCTCAGGCACAATGTGCCTTCTCTTTGATTATCACTCTAAAGCAGTGGTGCCTAGTATTGGAGGAGACAGGGCACTCATTACAGTTTAGTACAGGGCAACAGGGCAATTATCTCAATTTAATACAAAGTAATGGACTTTGACTCTCTCAGTGACATAAACCAGACACATCTAGAGCAGCAGGATAAATGGCCTGGCCAGCAATAGGGAGAGTGATAAAACAAGGAAGCAAATCTAAGAGCAATAATCGGGATCTCGAGGACAAAAAGAACACACAATTCTGAGCACTCTCAGGAACCCACTTTTTGCAGAATCAAATCAGCAAAAGAGGATTCCTGCCAAGAACAGATAAGTGAATCAATTAGCTGGGTTGTCTGCAAAAAAAAGAAGTCAAGAATAGCGAAATGAATGGTCTTTTCAATCCGTGACATGCAAATACTGTATAACTGTTTAGCTGTGAAGGTCTGTCATATAGCTTTGGTAAAATTGCTTTGTTTTCCTAAAGACTCCCTATAAATGTTTAATTTGGATGTTAACTTTTTCTGTGCTGTTGAAGCACACATATTTTTGAGGATGCCTCTACTGCTGAACTTATTTCTGGTTTTTTGTTGTTGGTTTGTTGTTTCCTTTTTTTTTTTTTTCCCTGTTGACATTTTTGTGCTTTCATTTATATTATGAAGCCATTAGAATTCTTGCAATCAGGTTCTTCTTTTCCTAGATGAAAACAAAGAAGTGTAACGACAGCCATAATTTAGTTTCATCTTTCAACCACGAAAATGAAGAAGTGTAACAACAGTAATAATTCAGTTTCATCTTTCAACTACAGTTGTCAGCTGAGTTCTTTCTTTAGAAATTTTCCACCAGACTGTAATCTGAAAATAATTTGGAGGAAAGACCTTGTGTTTATTCTCCAGCAATTGACTGACTTTTATTTTAGCATGAATTTAAGCTTCTGTTTATGATTTATATGTAAAACTTTATGCTGTTTTGTCTCATTGAGGAAAAGAAAATCACTCACATTTGTCATACAACTTAGAAAAAGTATTGATTCTCTTTTGTCTGCTTGAAATATCTTAAATGGAACAGATTAATTTTCATCCCTGTATGGGGAAAAACTTTCTGCTCTCTGCTTCACTTCAACTTCATTGATTTTCAAGGTTGAATATGTGTCTATTTAAGCATGCAAATAACCAACACCCTATAAATGATATCTACTTTTTCCTAGATTTTAATCAGTGAAAAAATACTGACCAGTGCCCATTATTTTTGACAGATGAGAACTTAGAAAATGTCTACAAACTCACACAAATAAGAAATTTAGGTAAAATTGCAAATATTTCAAACAAACAAAAAAGTCAAAAGTAGTATATTTTTTATTTCTGTATTGGTTTTGCTACTGCACAGAATCCCAAAGAATCACAGAATGATAGTGGTTGGAAGGGAACTCTGGAGGTCATCTGGTCCAATACCCCTACAAAATCACATTGGTTTAATTCATGGTACCTGTCATTCTATGAGCATAGTCTGAAGCAATTATGAAAGGGTGTTTCTATCAGATGATATTAAACATTCACACATAATAAAATCTGGAATTCAGGGCTGGAGGGTTTGTGCCCTTTGGACAAGGCGGTCTCCACAGTGGGGGTTCATTGGGTTGTTTGTCCCCTTCACACTGGGATGGGGCAAGCAGAGCAGTGAGGATCATTCGGTTCCACTGGGAGAATGCCATGAAGTTGTTGATACTGACTGGACAGAATGATAATAGAAAAGCAAGTTTAAGGTTATCAAGGTTACTGCCTACAAGAAAGTTGGGGATGTTCTTTCGGCATGACTTGTAGTGATAGGATGTAAGGGAATGGCTTTGAGCTGGAAGAGTGGAGATTTAGACTGGATGTTAGGAAGAAATCCTTACAGTGAAGGTGGTGGACACTGAAACAATTCACTTGGGGAAGTTGTGGTGCCTCCTTCCCTGTAAGTGTTCAGGGCCAGTTTCGATAAGGCCTTGAGTAAAATGGTCTTATAGAAGACGTCCTTGTGCACGACAAGTGGGGATTCAAGCTAGATTCAACCCAGTAGCCTGTGCCACCCTGGGTATCAGGGGAGGTCATATTAAGATTAAAAATAATTCCCCTGGGGTAAATTAATGCAAACCAACACCAAATGTCTGATGAGTTGGTTTTATTGGAGCCTATGAAAACTCTCAGTAATGGAAAAACAAGAAGGAAAAGGAGATGGAAAAAGCGTGAGAGAGACAGAGACAGTCAGAGAAAAAGAAAGATATAGAATCATAGAATCATAGAATGGCCTGGGTTGGAAGTAATCTCCAAAGATCATCTAGCCCAACCCCCTCTACAGTCAGCAGGGACATCATCAACTAGATCAGTCTGCTCAGAACCCTGCTGTGTCTCACTTTGAATATGTGCAGGGATGGGGCCCCAACCACCTCCCCATTCCCCACCTCCCCAGTGCAACCTGTTCCAGTGTTCTGTTTGGATTCAGAGACGTTTTCACAGGCATAATCCAAGTCCTTCAGTGGTGGGTGTACATTTCAACAGGGTCTCCTGTGGTAGATGCTACATGTAAGCCCTTTTGTGGTCCTTTTATACCCTCTTGGAATGGGACATGAGCTCTTACCTGTTAAACCTGCAGTTCTCCTCCAGAGCTATTAAGGTCATCACCCTGTCTGCTCAAGTCCAGGTTAGGTCACACCTTGTTTGAGACAATAGGACAATTAGGGACTATCAAACTAGATTGTCTTGAATGTCCTTTCTAAGCCAAATCCTTCTATGAGTCTGTGATTTTCATAAAAGTTCTTCATACAATAATAAAAGTCAGAGAGAGACCTCTGAATGCCTTCTAGGAGTAAATTACAAATAAAAAAGCATCACAGATGGTTTGTCTAGTCCGACTTCAGAAATTTCCAGGTAGCACAGTAACACTGTCATAGCCACCAAATATATAAACCACTAAGTTCTAAAACTACCTGCAGGTTCTCTTTTTTTTCAGGATTGCATTTCCAAGTTTAGCTTTGAAGAATGTCAGTAATCTGGCCTGTAGGTCATGATTGCATTTTAATGTGTTTAAACCTGAGTCTCACAAGACATAGCACTGTCTTGTCAAGAACTGGACAAGACAAATAGAGCTGCAAAGTCTTAGGCAATTATTGATTTCTATTTATTTATTTCCTTAATATTCAAAAAAAGTTAAAGTGTTGAAGTGTAAAATTTCAACACATTCTGTAAATGAAAATGCAAATAATACTTTAAATATAGTACTTAGCTGGGATAAAATGCCCAAGATCCACTGAAGACAGTGCTTTGTAGCAGGAAGTTGTTGATATTGGCTGAGAAGGTGATAAGATATAAATTATGTTTAAAAATACAATACATAAAGAAAATAACAGGTTGCCCAGGGAGGTTGTGGCTACTCTCTTCTTGGAGGTGTTCAAGGCCAGGTTGGACGAGGCCTTGAGTGACCTGTACTAGTGGGAGGTGTCCCTGCCTATGGCAGGGGGTTGGAACTAGATAATCCTTGAGGTCCCTTCCAGCCTTACCATTCTATGATTCTATGGTGGTGATAAATTACAAATTATGTTTAAAAATACAATACATAAAGAAAATAACAGAAGGGATAGCATCTTTTTCAATAGAACAAAAACTACAAAGAGAATTGGTTTATTTAATCACTATTTTTTTAAAGTGTTTTTGAGAGTTAAAAATGAGTATGACACAAAAAGGATTTAAATGGAGTTTCTCAGTGGGAAAGAGGCATTTTTTCCCTGCTTACTGGAGTAGTCCAGCTCACCCTGTATTTATTTGATTTCCCTGTCTCTTTAGAACAATATAACTAGCTTGTTAACAGGCAAGGTGCCATTTTAACAGATGGTTGGGGGTGTAGAAACCAAAAAACCATAAATGAACATCATATGTGTTTGCTGAGAGCATGAGTCCCAGTTGGAAACACCCAAACATCTGCCTGTCCTAAGGTTATCAATCTATGGTTGAGGGGATGTGCCATCATTAATCTATTCATTTTCAAAAGAGATGTTTTATATGAAAACTCATCACTCAACAGCTAAATAAATAAATAAAAACACAGAATTCTTCATTAGGAAGAAATAAACAATGAATTAAATGTTTCCCTTAAAATATTTTGTAACTATGTAAAATGAATGGTGCCAACAACTCCAGCTTTTTGCAGATTAGTGACTTGGAGTTTTCACAGGAGCTTATTGATGCTTTACCCCAAACAACTGTAAGCTCAAGATATTGCTGTGTTCTTCCTCCAAGGAGCTCCAACCAACTCATTTTCCGTCCATTTAAAAAATGCTTTCAGCTATAGTAAATAAGAAGCTTTTCTCAATGGTCAAATGGCACAACATATGGGAATGAGGAGAGATTTTTGCCACAGGAAAGTTATTACTTTTAAGGCTAAGTATATTTGTAATGCACTACAACAATTATTTCTAGCATTTTTTTTCTCTTACAAAACAGTCTCAAATACCATTAACTACACTAATATTTTTTTGTCTATTTAACAGATAACAGCAGAGGATGAGTCTTTTCTTAATCAACATATAGAATTATATCCATATTATTTTTTAATTAGAAAATTAATCAGAGCATAATTATTAGGTTAATATCTAACTCATTTATACATTTCTCAGCTTAGAATTTTGATTTTTTTTTTTTTTAAATCTGGTAATTAAATCATTTTACCTTAAAGAAACAAAAACTTTCACAAGCATTTTATTTAATAATATTTGTATAGCTATCTGCTTATTTTATAGTATGTTCAATATACAAACCACATTACTTTATTGAAATTATAACTTTTTATGTACTCCAAGAATTTCTGTATAAAATGCTTAGTAATAATATACTCTAGACAATACATATTTCTATTTATTATTCTATAATACTACAAAGGCTTTGAGGGCACCTTATAGTACCCTTCTAGTATTTGAAGGGTGCCTATAGGAAGGCTGGGGAGGGACTATTTACAAGGTCTTGTAATGACAGGACAAGGGGCAATGGGTTTAAACTGGCAGAAGGGAGATTTAGACTGGATGTTAGGAGGAAGTTCTTTACAGTGAGGGTGGTGAGACACTGGAACAGGGAGTTTGGTGCTGCTCCCTCCCTGGAGGTGTTCAAGGCCAGGTTACAAGAGGCCTTGAGTGACCTGTACTTGTGGGAGGTGTCCCTGCCTATGGCAGGGGATTGGAACTAGATGATCCTTGAGGTCCCTTCCAATCTTACCATTCTATGATTCTATGATTCTGTGATAATATATATAAAACATTATGAGTGATAAATGCAACAATGGAAAATGACATTATTAGACACTTGAAAGGGTCAAAAAAAGTGTTACTCTATATTTAACCTTTGTTGTGCATGACGTTATAATATTTATTGAATGATTAATGATGAGCAGGTTGTTGTCTAGGATATATGCATATAACTTTAAAATACTTTGTGACTATTTGTCATCCTTCTTTTCTTCTTATCTTCAGTCTATAATACTCCTCTCTGAGAATACATCAGATTTAAAAACAGACTTCAAAAATATGAGTAATATTTGAGTAATGTTATGAGTAATATGAATAATATTAAGAGTTAAAAGCTAAAAACCCAGAATTGGATATTTTCATTCAAGAAATTAGATCTATATACCAACTAATTTGTTGCATTGTAGCTTTTATAAATTATACTTGCACCAAACACATTTTCAAAGCAAGCAAAGTCTAAAAGCAGCATTTTCAACACTGATGGATATCTAAATCATTATGAATGTCAGAACGCGGTCTAAAAAGCTTTTGATTATTTTTGGTTTTTTATAATCTTAGCGAATACACATTTTGAGAGAGGATTACAGTAGACTCAAAGGAGATAGAGGTTTTTTTAAATAACCAAGACCTAAAACCAACTGAGGTTTCACAGAGCCAAAGGCGGTGTTTCGAATGGCATCTTGAACAAGAGCACAGATGTAGCAGCCTTAATGCATATGGGAAAGATTCCAGTGTAATCAGCATTCCCTTTTTAGTTAAATTACAGATGTTCAACCCAACAATAAGAACAGGTAGAGAATTTTACTTATTGCTAAAGGTGTGCAAATATATCAGTGCAGCACGAAGTAAATAAAATTTATTTATGTAATTTGAACTACTTGCCTGAAATAAGAGACTATTCTTGATAATGTTAAATTTTCTTGTTTTCTTTTTGCTTGTAGAGATCATAGATAATGTGCTACTTGTAGTCATGGCAATAGTGCCTTTGTGAGTTCATTTTGGAAGCATTTACCTTTCATCTCAAAGTTTACGTTGACATTCACTTTCCCGTTCACGGAAAAAGGAATTGCACTTTTCAAGACAGGTAACAAAAATTAACTACTAAAAGAAAGAGTCATGAGTAATCAATAGGCCAAAGTGTGCTTGTAATGATATAATTTAGAAATAATTATGAAGAGAAAGAATAAAAAAAAAAAAAAAGGAAACATCTCATGTAAGGCAAAGAATGACAGCGTATTTTGAAAAAAACCAAAGTTTACTATTCCTGTTTATATCACTCAGTCCATAAAACTTTCTCAATCACTTAAAATAACAATTTACTTTACAACTAATAGACTTTTTCTACTTCATTTTCTCAGTTCACTCAGAAAGGTGATAAAATGTATATGTAACTTTAAAGGACTACAGCTCTTGATTTCAGTAGAAATAAGTAAGCATATAACAATACTTATGAACATAAATGATTTATTGAAACCATGTTATCTGCAAGTGATCTTCACGTAAAGGTTTAAAAACACAATAATTAATCCTAAGCACAGCATTACCCAGTTAACAGAGTTTAATTTTGATCATCTGGATTGGTTTGGAAACATCAGATATATAAACCAGTTTTCACTGGTAAAGTTGTTACATATTTTTTGTTACTGAATACTGTGTGCAGTTCTGGAGCCCCCAGCACAGGAAGAACACTGAACTGTTGGAGTGGCTCCAGAGGAGGAACACAGAGATGATCAGAGAGCTGGAACAGCTCTGCTCTGAGGGCAGAGAGAGTTGGGGTTCTGCAGCCTGGAGAAGAGAAGGCTTCCAGACCTTAGAGTAGCCTTCCAGTATCTGAAGAGGGCCTACANAACCTTACTATTCTATGATTCTATATTATTATAATCATAATAAGTATCAGAAGCAGAAGAGAAAAAAATCCCAATGAAATAAATAAAGAATTAATAACCTGAAATGCATTCTAAAACTTTATTTCAAAACTGTATTAGTTAACATTTTTATGCCTTGATGGTCGACTTCAAGGTAAAATTTTGGATTCGTGCAGTTTGTTTTAACAAACTAATGGATCATCAATAGTTTTGAGAAACTGAGTTTTATGAATACAAGTTAACAAAGCAATTGTCTGGAGCAATGACATGTTTGGGGAAGATTGTTCTTTAGTTGTGTTAGATCAATCTCTATTCTTCATTTATGCTGAAAACTTATGCTTTTGGTAGCAAATGGAAGTCTTCAGATGTTCATGAGCAGCTGCTGCAGACCGACAGATATATAGAGAACTGCAATATGTGTAGTTTGCTGCTCCAGAGGGGATTCTCAATTAGCTCTGAAAGACCATGCAAAACCCCAAAAGGCAAAGCAGATTAGAGCACATTTTCCCATGTAAGTACCTACTGATTAATAATTCTAGATATACTTACATGTCCAAAAATGATCTTTCCTACCAAATTTCTTTATTTTGTGATTTCTCTACAAACAGCAACATGATGAAAACCCTAAAGCTGCATCAGGAACATCACAACTGCTAATTCAAACAGTCCTGATAGGAATGGAGTATAACCAATGGTAATCCAGCCTTTGGGGCACCACTGCAGTTATTTACAGAGAGGTCAGGAAAAAAAAAAAAAAAAAAAAAAAAAGTCTTATTCTTGCTCTCTTCCATAGAATTCTACTAGTTTGAGATTTGAGTAACTTCAAACAAGAGAGAATTGATCTTCTTATTATGGTCTTTCTCAAGGAGATCTGTAGTTCAAAACAAAACAAAAAAACCCAAACAAAACAACAACAACAAAAAAAAACCCCAAATGGATCTAAATGCGATTAACATCATAGAATCATAGAATCAACAGGTTGAAAGATACCTCCAAGATCATCTAGCCCAACCTATCACCCAGCCCTAGCCAATCAACCAGACCATGGCACTGAGTGCCCCATTCAGTCTTTTCTTCAACACCTCCAGGGACAGTGACTCCACCACCTCCCTGGGCAGCCCATTCCAATGCCAATCACTCTCTCTGTGAAGAACATCCTCCTAATATCCAGCCTATCCCTCCCTCAGCACAACTTGAAGTTGTGTTGCTGGTTCCTTGGGAGAAGACACTTACTCTCATTTGGCTACAACCTCCTTTCTAATAGTTATAGATAGCAATGATGTCACCCCTGAGCCTCCTCTTCTCGAGGTTGCACACCCCCACCTCCCTCAGCCTCTCCTCACAGGGCTGTGCTCTAGACCCCTCATCAGCTTCATTGCCCTTCTCCAGACGCGTTCCAGTACCACAACATCTCCCCTGAATGGAGGGGCCTAAAACATCATGATTAACTCCTTATTACCATTCCTGTAGTTTGTGTTCAGCAGTCAATAAATTGATTATGAATTTGCAAACTTAGCTTCATTCATTTCATGCTTGGAAAGAATTTGTTTTCTATGCAATAGCCAGTTATTGCAAAAATGTTTTATTTTCATCAGAACAAATACTTGAGCTGTTAATATTTTCTGCAAAATGAAATTCCAAGGACTCTAAATGAGTGAAGTAGAAATATACATTTTCAAAGACTTAGAAGAACATTAGGTTGTCTCTCTACTCCTGACCTTATGGACTCTACACCTTGCTCCCAGAACTAAAAAATAACATAAGAAGATCCATGAAGATAATTTATTTCTTATCTAATTGATAACCTAAATTCCTGCAAGGTTACGAAGCTCTAAGAAGGACCTGTTTTAGGCTGCAATTCTTCCACTTGTCAGTCTTCACAACAGAAGACTACATAAGAAAAAAATAATTACATGGAAGGCGAAGTGTTGGACTTGACGATCTCAGAGGAATGATTTCTTCACTGAGAGGGTTATCAAACAGGAAATAGTCTGCTCAGGACAGTGGTGGAGTCACCATCCCTGGAGGTGTTTAAACAACTTGTAGAGCTGGTGCTTAGGGACATGTTTAGTGGTGATCTTGTAGTGCTGGGTCAAAGCTTGAACTAAATGATCTGAATGTCTCTTCCAGACAAAGATATGTTGTGATTACCAAACCAAAATGCTTTCTTCTGAAAGGCCTCTAAAACTTTCACCATTGGCTGAGGGCAGGAACTCAGGCTTCTTCAACTAAAAAGTTCAGGAATAGCTCACAGTGATATTCAGAACTAGAAGGTAGAATCACATCACAAGGTTCTAGATTTTGTTTTCAGAAAAAAAAATACACCAAAGCATCTGATATATTGTGTAACACAAAAAGGAATTGATCTGTTAATCATATCCATTTAGTAGGGCCTACAACTTCAGTACTTTCCTGATTTATTGGAATTTTTATATAGACATAAATGTCTATTTTTATGTGTACAGCAAACATCAGCAGCTTTGGGGAAATATAGAAAATACAGTTCACAGACCACAAAACTGGCAAGAAATTTGTTATAGCTTGTCATGCAGAAATAAATTTGTCCTTTCAGCTCACCACCTCATCTCACTGCAAAATGTAAGACAGTCTTTTACATAGATGACAACATCTTCAGCATTGATCAGCCATTTTTAACTGGTACAATACATTTCTTGAATATAAACTCACAACAGCTAACAAGAAATCCCAAATGAAAATGTGGCAGCTACGAACACAAAATTTCTTCATCCTCATACTGAATGACTTCTTCCTAAGATCTAACTTAAACCTACTCTCCCTCAGCTTAAAACCATTCTCCCTTATCCTATCTCTCCTTTGGAAAAGTCCCTCTCCAATCTTCCTATAGGTTCCCTAGAGTGACTGGAAAAGGTGACTTTAAAGTACCCTTCCAGCACAGCACTTTCTGTGATTCATTCTAAGTGTCTCTGGCCTGTGACAGTAGATGGGAAGTGGCCTCCTTGTTTTTATCTTGATTCATTTTATTTTCTCCCCACCCCATTGAGGAGGTAGAGAGGGTCAACATATAGCAACCAGTCAAGGTCAACCCATCACAGGTCACCATTAATATTTTTAATATTTTGACATTGTCAATAAGTGGATGTGATAATTTTGTTGATGTTAGTTCTAGTTTATATATTTTTTTCATTCTATAAAAATGTTCCACAGATAAATTATCATTTTTTTATATGAAGTCTAGGAAACCACTCTAGAAAACTACCAAGCATTTAGAAAGTGCTAAAGTCTTAAGTATCACATAATAGACTTCATCAGTACTTCATCAGTACTTTCTAAAATGACTGGCGAGCCCAATTGTTCAACGCAAAACTAGGCATTTTGTAATTGTGATTTTAAAGACAGGATATAGAAGCAACATTTCTTTTCCCTTTTCTTAGCAACAAATTAATTTTCTCTGGTTCACCTCTCTGCTTGACCCTCCTTAGGCTTTTTGCATGAGATGGATCCAGGAAACTACTGGACTTTGAATATTAATGAAGATACCTCAAAATACCTAGCTCCTAAGAGATAATAAAAATATGCAGTATTGCAGCTAACAAGCGTGTTCCCATGGGCACTAAGAATTTTATTTAATTCCTTTAAATGGAAAATTAAAGGAAATAAAATTGTGATCCCCATGGGTAAAGGATTTTAAACAATATTCTGTTTGAAATATAACAAGTTCCATGATATAAACATAGACTAAAGCATCATAAATTGTGGGTCAGGCTGTAATCCCATTTGCATGGCAGTAAAGCTGGAATAACAAAGTGAAAATCAATAAAGTTACTTTGCAGTGTCCATTATCATACACTTTACATAAGCTGAAATACTTATGCAAGGCTTAAATGTCAGTGATGCTGCCAAGACATATTTAATCATCATTATTATTATAAACACAGTATAGAGATATCATCCTCAATACTGTAAATAACTTAAAGTGTGCATTCTTTTAGTGCTCTTTGAAATGTTCATCTACTAAAACCCAGTGTTTTAGAAATATTTTCATAGAATCATAATCATATCCATAGAATTATTAATGTTGGAAAAGAAGAACCCCAAGATCATCAAGTCAAACCATCAACAAAACATCCCCTAAACCATGTCCCAAAGTGCCATGTCCACACTTTTCGTGAAGACCTCCAGGGATGATGGCTCTACAACCTTCCTGAGGAGCCTGTTCCAATGCTAGATGACACTTTCTTTAGAGAAACATATTTATGTATATATTAAGCCCTCAACTACTTTCCTGGGCTTTTCAGTGTTGCAAACAGTGTCGCTAGATCTACTACAACCCTAACTGAAGAAAGTTGATGATCTTAGGGCTTTTTTTTTTTTTTCTTTTCTGCAGTATTTTTATCAGAGGTTAGATGTAACAAATGGTGGCCTCCATTTAATACACTATCAGACTGACTGTGAATTTAGAGGCTGTTTCCAATCTAGCCAATTCTGTGTGATTCTGTACCTAAATGGAATGAGCTGCCCAAGAAAGTGGTTGAGTCACCAACTCTGGATGTATTTAAAAGTCATTTGGATGTGGTGCTTGGGTATATGGTTTAGGGTGAACCTTGTAGAGTATGGTTATTGGTTGGACTTTGTGATCCTGAGGGGCTTTTTCAACCTGAATGTTTCTGTGATTCTGTGACTTTGTTCATTCTATAATCACTGAAGAACTTTAAGCAAGAAATTTCTGCAAAATAGATGGCAGTTAGAATATTACCAATGTAATTTTTTTTCCAACAACGTATCTCAGAGCTATTCAAATTCATAAAAAAGTCTCTGGGAAGAAATTCTAGCACCCTTCCAGTATTTATAGGGGGCTAGAAAAGAGCTGGAGAGTAATTTTGGGCAAAGGTATAGAGTGGCAGGGTAAAGGGTAGTGGTTTCAAACTGGAAGCAGCTGGATTGAGATGAGACATAGGAAGAAAATGAGGGTGGTGAGGTGCTAGAATGGGCTACCTAGAGAAGTTGTGGAGGTTAAGAGGCTGGAAGTTTTGAAAACCAGGTTGGACTGGGCCTTGAACAAACTGGTCTAGTAGGAGGTGTCCCTGACCATGGCAGGGGATTCAAACTGGATGATCTTAAAGGCCCCTTCAAACCCAGACCATTCTATATTTCTATAATACCTTCCCTCACTATAAGCAGAAATCAAATAAACATGTTCTTCAATATCAATTGACTATAAATTGCATTTAATTTTTTTCTCAAGTTTCAGTTTTTCTGTCTCAGTAAAAATTGATAAAACATGATGCATGCCTTAAGAATTAAATGTGGTAAGAAACAGCCGGAGAGTGATCAGCAGAAATTACAACAGTAACCTGAGGAATATTGAAATTACAACAGTAACCTGAGGAATATTAGCTGAAGGTTTATCTTTATCATAGAATCATAGAATGGTAAGGTTGGAAGGGACCTCAAGGATCATCTTGTTCCAACCCCGTGCCATAGGCAGGGACACCTCCTGCTAGTACGGGTCACTCAAGGCCTCTTTTTCTTAACGTCTCTACAATATAATGGTGAAAATAATTTAATGACATTTACTTACTTTTCTTGGGAATATTTGATAATTTCTCTTTATCCACAAGGACTTTGGTTGTCTAATTTAAGTCTAAAATTGGAGGATATTTACAATTACTATAGTCTAACAAGTCTAAAATTGGAAGATATTTACAATTACTATAGTCTAACAATTCTACATTTAAAAATTAAAAAGTTTTTCAGCATCTCCATGGTTTTACAACATTTAATCAACTCAGTATTGTAGCATGTTTTCTTCTTTTTGGAAAACATTTTTCAGGTTTTTTGAAACAGCAGAGCACAACATTTCAGGAGATTTCATCCTTTCAAGATGTCACTTTAACTTTGCTTCCCAAGGTGGGAATAATAAATACACTGAATTCCACTTTATGCACACATCATTTAGAATACTTCTACCTTTGCAATCCCACTATGTATACCTTTGGAAAGCTCTTCTATTTAGATGCATCTCTGGTTCTCAAATACACCAATATGTATGAAACTCACATATCCCTTGCATGTGACAATTCCCAGCAGCTTCTCACAATGTATTTTGTTATCTTAATGCTGTGGTTTTGTCTCAATTAGCTGCTCAGCACAACAGTGGTTCTGGCACTGACAAAGGAAGTCAGACTAATAACTTTTTAACCTCATCCTGACTGAAAATAATGGTAAAGTATTAAAAAAAAATTTAAAATGTGAATGCAAGTTCACCACAAAATTTCATAGAGAAGTTCAAGTACAATCATGTTGAACATTTAAATTGATCCTGACAATATTTCTCATTATATCACAGAATCATGAAATGGTTTGTGTTGGAAGGTACCTTAAAGATCATCTAGTTCCAACACCTCTACCACAGACAGGGACACCTTCCACTAAACCAGATTGCTAAAGGTCTCATCCAATCTGGCCTCATACACTTCAAGGGAGGGAGGATCCACAACCTCCTTGGGCAACCTGTGCCAGTGTCTTTCTATCTTCACCGTGAAGAATTTTTTTCTAATATGCCATCTGAACCTATCATAATCCGTTTTTCAGAAGATTAAGATGAGATATGACAGTAGGTTGTCTCTTTTAGTGACTCATAGGCCTTTGAAATAGGTCCTTGTAAGAAGAAAGATATATTTCCTAGATCATTTCCAGACATTGAGGTTTCTATCTATAAGTGCCCCTTATGTTTGGCACAAACTCTTTAATAAATACATTCAGATAAATAAATGTTGATTACTGTGACCAGCAGACTGAAGGAAGTGAGTGCCCTGGATTGGTAAGGGCAGACCTTGAGTCCTGGATTCAGTTTCATGACCTTCACTAGAAGAAGGACATTGAGGTACTGGAAGAGGTCCAGAGAAGAGCATCAAAGCTGGAGAGCAGGTCTGGAGAAGAGTGGCTGAGAGAACTGGGGTTGTTTAGCTTTGAACAAAGGAGGTTGAAGGGAGAACTTCCCACTCTCTACCACTATCTGAAAGGAGACCAGATGCGAGTGAGGGTTGGCCTCTTCTTCTTACTAACTAGGATGAGAATAAATGATCTCAAGTTGCACCAGGAGGTTTAGGTTAGATGTTAGAAAAAAAATCTTGACTGAAAGGATTCTCAAAGACTGGAGCAGACTCTCCAGGGAGGTGGCTGAATCCCCATCCCTAGAGGTGCTTGAAACACACAGTGTTGTGGTGCTGGGGGACATAGTTTAGCACCACACTTGGCAGAATTAGAGACCAGGTGGACTTGAAGATCTTAAAGGTATTTTCCAATAAAAAATATTCTATGATCTGCGAAATTCATGAAAATAAATACAATCATAGAACCACAAAACTGTTGAGGTTGGAAGAGACCTTTGACATAGTCCAACTGCTTGTTTAGAACTACTACTACTACTAAACTGCTAAATTGCCACCATTAAACCATATCCCTCAGTACAAGGTTTTATGCACAGCATTTCTAAATACCTGATGTCTTTAATATAGAGTGACTTTAAGTACCTGAGTTCAGCAAAAAGCTAATTAAATATCTGTTAAGCATATGAGTGATCTTTGAAGTGCTGTTTACTGATCCACCTACACTGCTAATGTCCTGCTCTCTGGAGTGTAGTAGGAAGATTTCTTTTACCTAAGGTAGCAGATAGAGATTATGACAACTGTCACTGAGGTTCTGCAGCCTGGGGAAATAGTAGTAAAGAGACTCAGGGAATACAGATTTAATAGTGGAAAATATCATATATTACCAGCCTACTCACACACAACTCTTTATTTACTCATAACTTCAACAAAATTATTCAATCCTGATAGATATTTTATATATATAATTTATAAACATGAAAGTGCCTATATGTAACCTAAATTTGAGTAGACACACACCACACACATAAACTCATATAGACACACATGGAGACATATAGATTTTTTTACTTAGAGGTAATTTTCAACCTAATGATTTATATCTTTACATATGATTTTGTTAGTTTATTTGTTTTTTTTCTGAATGAAACCATTTTGTTCTCCACCAACTTCGTACCAGAGTAATTCTGCAAATACTAGCAGTCACTTCTGATTTATATAATACTACTTACAAGAAGATCAAAAGAAGAATTTAGGTGTATGAAAGATTTAAACTCCTCACCTTACTGGTTCTAGGCTCATGATAATAATAGACTTATAAATATAAGATAACAGTTTACATTTCTAAATACATTGACTTAATGTTAAATATTTTTTCATGTTATGGTTAAAAAAAACTTAAAGTACCCCCCAGCTTCACTTTCATAGAATCATAGAATGGTAAGGTTGGAAGGGACCTCAAGGGTCATCTAGTTCCACCCCCCTGCCATAGGCAGGGACACCTCCCACTAGTACAGGTTACTCAAGGCCTTGTCCAACCTGGCCTTGAACACCTCCAGGGAGGGAGCATCCACAACCTCCCTGGGCAACCTGTTCCAGTGCCTCACTACCCTCACTGGGAAGAACTTCCTCCAAACATCTACTTTCAATCTCCCCTCTGCCAGTTTAAACCCATTGCCCCTAGTCCTGTCATTACAAGACCTTGTCAATAGTCCCTCCTCAGCCTTCCTATAGACCTTCTTCAGATACTGGAAGGCTACTCTAAGGTCTCCTGGAAACCTTCTCTTCTCCAGGCTGCAGTCCCCCAACTCTCTCAGCCTGTCCTCACAGCAGAGCTGCTTCAGCCCTCTGGTCATCTTCGTGGCCTCCTCTGGATCTGCTCCAACAGTTCAGTGTTCTTCCTGTGCTAGGGGCTCCAGAACTGCACACAGTATTCCAGATGGGGTCTGAGGAGAGCAGAGTAAAGGGGCGGAATCCACTCTCTTGCCCTGCTGTCCACACTGCTCTTGATGCAGCCCAGGACTCAGTTGCTGTCTCAGCCTGCACACTACAGGCTCATGTTGAGCTTTTCATCAACCCAGACCCCCAGGTCCTTTTCGTCAGGGCTGCTCTCCAGCCATTCACGACCCAGCCTGGATTTGTGCTTGGGATTGTGCCTACCCAGGTGCAGGATCTTGCACTTGGCCTTGAATTTCAAGAGGTTGAATTTCATGAGTTTTGCCTGGGCCCACCACTGCAGCCTGTCCAGGTCCCTCTGGATGGATCCCTGCCCTCTAGCAAGTTGACTGTGCCACACAGCTTGGTGTCATCTGCAAACTTTCTGAGGGTACACTCCATTCCTCTGTCCATACAAACTTTGTTGTAAAGTTTTCCTTACTGCGTATGAAATACGCAACCAATGTACAGGTAAGGACTTGTTCACTTTTTTTTTTAAATTTAGTTTGATCTCAAAAGTCTTTTCCAACTAAAATTATTCTATGACTCTTTTCACTGAAGTGACAGCAACCAACACATCAAAATAAAAATGTGGTAATTGTTCCAGGAAGCCACTGGCCAAAATAAACAATTTGTAATCTTTGTTTCTCTTGAACCTTTAATGCCTTTTTATTTAATCAAGTATATACAGAAATCTTTCTTTCTGGAGGTAAGCAAATTAAGATTCTGATTTGAAAATTTTAGCAGCATGTTTTTAATATTAAAACTAACAACATCCAGGGTTCTTCACTGCTACTGTCACCTAAGTGCTCAGCAATCATATTATGCTATATACGTAAACCTTTTGTTTCTCAAAACAGAGCATAAACAAGCTCTTTATTTCAATCTAATCATCTTCCTACACTTGAGCATAACATTACCTCTACCTTCAAGACATCAAAAAAACAACTTTTATACATCATTTCTTGAAGACGTTGGACTGCCTAAAGCGAAGCATTACTGGCACAGTAATAATGAGGAGGTACCTGTGGGTGTTTGCTGCAACATTCTAAGGAGGATGAAAATGCGCAGTAGCAATGTCAAGAAAAGTGAGTAAAGAAGAAAAACCCCACAGTGATTTTGTAAGTGGGATTCTTATGTTTATTACACATTTGCTAAATACAAAGTTACCTTCTGCCTTTCAGCAAACACCCAACCTTAAGAATACTATTTTTTCTCCCTGCTTTACACACAATAGTGTGCTGACAATAACACAGGACTGGAAGATATGTCCTGTTTGCTGCAGATTGTGAATGCATGGATATGTTAATAATCACAGAATCATAGAACGGTAAGGTAGGAAGTGACTTCAAGGATCATCTAGTTCCAACCCCCTGCCACAGGTAGGGACACCTCCCACTAGTACAGGTTACTCAAGGCCTTGTCCAACCTGACCTTGAACACCTCCATGGAGGGAGCATCCACAGCCTCCCTGGGCAACCTGTTCCAGTGTCTCACCACCCTCACTGTTTAAACTTCCAGTTTAAACTTCCAGTTTAAACCCATATTACTATACTAATATACTAATAACAGTATCTTAAGGGGCACTACAGGAAGGCTGGGAAGGGATTATTGACAAGGTCTTGCAATGACAGGATGAGGGGCAATGGGTTTAAACTGGCATAAGGGAGATTGAAACTGGATGTTAGGAGGAAGTTCTTTCCAGTGAGGGTGGTGAGGCACTGGAACAGGTTGCCCAGGGAGGTTGTGGCTGCTCCTAATATCCAGTCTAAATCTCCCCTCTTCCTGTTCAAACCCATATTACTATACTAATAATTACTAAGTAACTGAAAAATAATGCTAAACAATAACTACTAAAGGTACCGATCTTAGTAACTTTGATATTTTGTTACTAAACATTGCTTTGTTCAAATCAAATGCCGTAGTTTTATATCTTAAATATCTTAAATCCTTTGCCAACTGGGCAATTTAGTTAATTAATTCATTAATGTTTTTCCAATTACTTTCCAAAATCATTGGAAAATAACTAATATAAAAAATTAATTTCACTTCATGAGATTTTTAACTTAAAAGTGACTGAAATTGGGAAGTAAAAATTATTTGTTGAACATCTGAATTGCCAGTGCAGATGTTTAAAGCCTCCATCTAAAATTCATAGTATAAAATAAGAGTTCCAAGAGACGCTACTTGAAAACCACCTCTTGTTCTAAAAGAAAGAAGAAAGAGCTTTGGGATTAATCTTGAGCATCTCTGATCCTTCAGATAACAAGAGGAGTTCAGGTTTTCAAATTCATAGAGTTCAGTCCATAAGCACTTAGCCTAATTTGAAATATCCAGATGAGAAATCACCTTGGAAAAGGAAAATTTATTCTGTTACAGTAGAACTGGGCTCAGTGCCCAAAGTTCTTGACAAAGGTACAGAAGAGGTTTTATCTAAACACTTATGTAGAGACACATTTTACATTCCTGTCATTCTTTAATTCAATTTTTCAAAATATTGGCCTTGTATTTGCAAAGTCTTTATATACATCTTCTTTCCAAACAGCATTTAGTATACCCTTAAGTAACAAAATCTTCACATTTAGCAAAAATTCCAAGTAGTTTTGGAGAATTCTTATGGGAAACAGACTGACTTAAAATGTACTTTAATTTGAAACCCTGATTTTTATACAGGGCTATTCTGGAAGCACCATATGAAATAAAGCTTCAGAACAGGACTAGCTTTCTGCATATGATTAAAGAGACCAAAATTATCTTTCCCTTGGCACATCTGCAAAAGACAGCACTTAAAAAATAAACTCTCTCTGCAGGCTATTGAAATTAAGCACAGTGATCTCATACAAAGCACACTGCAGCTGGTACCATGGGATGAAGACAGTTGAATCTTTTCTAATGGAAAAATGAAGTCAGACCAAGCTTGCCTCCTTTCTTTCACAAAATATAATTATGCAAACTACAAAGCTCCATTATAGACAATGTTTATAATTCACAACTGTCTCTCCCTTAATTTGAAATAAAGCCTGTTAACGGTTGATGGCAAGCCAACATATTTCCTACAGATGCCACAAACAATGAACAATCAAAAATCTGTTTCTGTTGTTTCTTTTGTAATTACTTCAAATTGTGGCAAACTGTAATAAAAATCAACGTAATGAACAAACACCATTGGGTGTTGATAAACATTAGAGTCTTTCAATTTCAAGGGGAAAAAAAAGCATACTAACTAGTAGATAAATTAAACTCTTGCTCTACAATGATGCAAAGAATTTCATTCTATGAATTTTCAAGCTTAGATCATAGAATCATGAAATTATAGAATCACTCTGGTTAGAAAATACCTTTAAGATCATCAAGTCTGACCATTATCTACCTCTAACAAATCTGGAGCTAAACCATCTCCCTCATTACAACATCTCTGCAGCTTTTAAATACCTCTGGGGATGGGGATTCAACCACCACCATGGTGAACCTACTCAGACCATGCCGAGATGCATTCCAGCAAAGAAGGTTCTTCTAATATCCAATCTAAATCTGCCCTGGTGCAACTTGAAGCCATTTCCTCTCATCCTATAACTTATTTCTAAGGAGAAGAGACCAACAAGCACTTTGGTCCAACCTCCTTTACAGGTAGTTGTGGAGAGGCAGAAGGTCTCCCCTCACCCTCCTTTTATCCAGGTTGTATTTTATGATACAGAATATTTTCAAGTTCTGTTGATTTATCTAATATGTCTAAGTAGCTTGTGAATTTCTGCTTTCTGTTTAGACAGTGTTATACATAATTAAAATAGAGTGTTGCAATAATTGAAATGATGAATTGTTGTTTCCAACAGAACGATGAAAAAAATGCTTCTTTCTAGTATTCTGTGGCTTATGAAATTGTCAGGCATGTAACTGTGGTTCTACATTCAACTCTACTAAGGCAATCTTTTTAATAAATTAAGGTTTTATCAATCTCTCTGTATTATTGCATGAGCATGGATGTCTTTACTGCTGTGTCTGGCAGTAAAGCTAAAGCTAATTTATTAAAACCAGAAGGAATAAAAGAGTTCCTAAAAGTCAGGGGAAAAAATGTAAATTTCCTGTTTTAAGAGAGTTTCCTCTGGGTTAGATAAAGGTAAACCAGATAACTTACAGGGAATTTGCTTTTTAATTTCTCATAGATCTTTGTCCAAAGGAGAGAAATTAACTTTAAAATTACTTAAAAATTCCAATGATTCCTTTATTCTTTGAGATGCTACAGGACTGTAGTAAGTCTTTAACTGTTACTTTTCTCCCACCCCACCACCAAGTCTTCAAGACACTTAGCCTACTAAGAAGATAATCATACTTGATCTGCAACTGAAAAGGAATTTGCTAAGGAGCTGATTAATTTAAAATGCATATTTTGTTAACATTTGACTTACTTGGCTCCTAACATTACAGAAAAATAAAATCTAATATGTTCTTAATAACAGAAAATACAGTGGGTCTTCTTATTAGGACGGTCTGGTTTGTGGGGCTCCTTAAAGATCATCTAGTTCCAAACCCCCTGTCATGGACAGGAGGGACCTCCCACTAGACCAGGTAGCTCAAGCCCCTGTTCAATCTGGCCTTGACCACCTCCAGGGTGAGGACACTCATATCCTCCCTGAGCAACTTACTCCCTTATTCCACCACCCTCATTGTAAAGAATTTCCTCCTAATATCCAATCAGTCTAAATCTACACTCCTCAAGCTTCAATCCATTCTCTCATCCTATCTCTAAAAGCCTTTGTAAAAAACACCTTCTCATCTTCTTGTAGCCCCCTTCATGTATTGTCATAGAATCATAGAATCAGTCAGGGTTGGAAGGAACCACCAGGACCATCTAGTTCCAAACCTGCTGCTGTGGGCAGGGACACTTCACACTAGATCAGGCTACTGAGAGCCTCATCCAGCTTGGCCTCAAACACCTCCAGGGGTGGGGCTTTGACCACATCCCAGGGCAACTGATTCCAGGGTCTCACCACCCTCACGGTGAAGAACTTCTTCCTAACATCCAGTCTGAATCTATTCATTTCTAGCTTTGTTCATTCCTCCTAGTCCTATCACCACCTGACATCCTAAAAAGTTCCTCCTTAGCTTTCTTGTAGGCCCCTTTAAGATACTGAAAGGGCACAATAAGGTCACCTCAGGCCCTTCTCTTCTCCAGATTGAATAGCTTCTACTCCCTCAGTCTCTCCTTATAGGAGGGACGTTCCAGCCCTCTGATCATCGTCATGGCCCTTCTATCAACACATTCCAGCACTTCCAAATCCCTCTATTGGAAGGTTTCTAGAGTCTTCTTTTCTTCAGGCTGAACAGTGCCAACTTTTGGAAGGTCTCAACCTCATAAAAGATGTGTAGTATAAGAAATCTACAGTTTGAGGTATCAAACACCAATTTATAGTATATTTTCAACTCATTTGTGGGTAGGGTTTTGTTTTTAGCTTCCTGGAATTTCTTTCCAATGCTTTGTCAGCACTGAATGTGTACATAAGTATTGACTCTTCTGAACTCTTTCTATAGGAATATTCTTTGTCAGCACTGTGATGGTTTGGGACTCCCCTGCCCCCCTCCACACACATTGTAAAATCACCCAGAGTAGACTCGGCCAGCTGGAAGTTAAGGAATGAAGCTCTATTAACAGCTTAGCACAATATACAAGCAGAGATATATACAATGTACAGGAATAGTTACAGAAATACACAAGCTAAAGGTAATAAAGGAAATGGCCTTAAGTTGCACCAGAGGAAGTTTAGGTTGGAGATTAAAAGAAACTTCTTGACTGAAAGGGTTCTCAAAGACTGGAACTGGCTACCCAGGAGGTGGTTACATTCCCACCTCTGGAGGTGTTTCAAAGACATGGAGATGTGGTGGTAAGGGAAATGGTTTAGCATCAAACCTGATAAAGTGAGATAATGACTGAACTCAATAACCTTAAAGGTATTTTCTAATTAAGATGATGTTATGATTCTATACCATAATTAATAGTATACCATTATATTATTTCCATTTAAATAACAATTTTTCAAAACCACATCTTGTTTGCTTCTGAATTCCTATTTTTAATTCTATCCCATGCCTTCCTTGGACTCTGTGATGATCTGGGAGTTCCCTGCCCCTCCACACTTTGTAAAATCACCCAGAGTAGACTCAGCCCAATGGAAGTTAAGGGTTGAAGCTCTATTTACAGCTTAGCACAATGTACAAGCAGAGATATACACTATAGACAGGAATAGTTACAGAAATAGACAAGTTAATATAAAACTCCCTTCCCAGAAACTAGAGTCCCCAGGAGGAGCTCCCAACCACCCCTCCACCTTCTTCCCACCCCTCTACCTTACCCCAGGGTTTGTCTTATACATAAAATGAGTTTGGAGGATTGTCCAGGGGGTTAGAAGGAGAGTGTTTAGTTAGGTTATTCAACTCAATACTGAGTTATCTATGTTTGTGTTCTTGTTCTTACACATTTCAGCAAGCCTATGAGTGGACATCACCATTGTTTTCTTTTCACAGTCTATAATCCAATTTTCTCCATTAAAATATTCTTCCAGGCAGAAGATTCTTTTTTGTTTAGCAGGTAGATGTCTCTTATATTGAATTGCCTCTATTATTATAGCTCAGCAATCAAAGAGTCAAGACAAGTAGCATCAGCAGAGTTCTATGTCAATATGCTATAAGGCTTCTGGACCAAATGACTTGGACAGTTTTGAACTGCACAATCATTCCATCATCAGTTTTGGTATTGTATACCAGTGGTATTTAGGAATCATAAAGAAGAAATATTAACAAATTATGAAATATTCTGGCTATATTGTCAACCTGATTTTTCAGGAGATCATAGAAGGACTTTTGTCTTTTATTTAGTACAGGTTTAGAAGTCTTACCATTGCATCACAGATACCCAGAGCTTGAGATAGCTATTTCTGCACTTTTAGAATCATACAATGGTAAGGGTTAGAAGAGACCTCTGGAGATCATCTAGTCCTGTGCTTCTGTGCTAAAACTGAAGTCTGACACTTCCTGTGCTAAAACAGGATTGCTTGAAACAGGTTTCCCAGCAACTTGTCCAGATGGGCTTGGAAAATCTTCAGAGGAGGAGACTCCACATCATGTCTGGTCACATGATCCAGTGCTCTGGCACCCTCAAAGGAGAGAAGTTTCTTCTTAAGTTCAGGTGAAACCAGGGTTCTAGTTTGTGCCCATTGCCCCTTGTCCTGTCACTGGGGACTACTGAAAAGAGCTCAGGCCCATCTTCATGACCTCCACACTTTAGATATAGAAAAGCAGTGATAAGATCCCCACTCAATCTTTTGTCCAGGTTAAATAGCCCCTGGTCCCTCAACCTCTCTTTATAAGAGATTCTCCAGTCCTCCCAGCATCTTCATCTGTTGCAGATAAGTAAACTACGATGAAATAACAACTTTTCTCCTCAAATAGGATAAGAGACTTGATGAGTCTATGATTAATTTTCCAAATAGAGGTAATGATGATTTGACAACTGCAATAAGTTAGTGTGATGAGTTTATTTAAAGCTCTCAAGCAACAGGTAGAAAGTTTATTACAGCTTTTAAGTTTTACAAATCTACTAAATATAGCCAGAGCAGAAAATATCTCTGTGCAGGGAAGAACAGTATCATGCTTCATTTCACTTGGTATCTCAGGATGTTGAACTTCTACTCAAAATCTTGCCTGGAAGAAATTCATTACAGTGAGGGTGATGAGACACAGGAATAGGTTGACCAGGAAAGTTGTGGATGCCCACTCTCTGGAAGTGTCCAAGGCCAGGTGGGATGCATCCTAGAGCAACCTGGTCTGCAGAAAGGTGTCCCTGCCCATGTCAGGAGGGGTGGAATTAGATGGGTTTTAAGGTCCCTTCCAACTCATAGAATCATAGAATGGTAAGGTTGGAAGGGACCTCAAGGATCATCTAATTCCAATCCCCTGCCATAGGCAGGGACACCTCCCACTAGCACAGGTCACTCAAGGCCTTGTCCGACCTGGCCTTGAACACCTCCAGGGAGGGAGCATCCACAACCTCCCTGGGCAACCTGTTCCAGTGCCTCACCACCCTCACTGTAACTCAAACCATTCTATAATTTTATAACTCTATGAAAATGCAACTGATGCTAATTAATAATCATCTATCCCACTAATAGATTTCTGTTAATTTATATCTGAGTTGGAGCTTTTTTCATGGTTTAATTTTTTGTTTCCCAACTATAGGTTTCTCCTTGATGTTATTAATGTTGCTGTGTGAAGATTGAAGCTGAAATAAAATGCTCACCCTCCCAGCAAGCTCACATGAATAGCTGCCTGAAAACTAAGCTGTGTCTGAGATAACTTTTCATGTTTATTGTATCATGAAAAATATGGATGAAAAATATCTTCTGCCTGGAGACTAGAAGACAGTATGAAAAATAACATTTTAAATACCTTGAAATGATACTGAAATTGAGTTCTTGGGAAAGTGAATATGACCAGAAAACATATCTTTGAGAAGTAGGAGATTTTCCTAGAGCTGCTAAACCAAGAATTATATCTCCCATCCCCTTGTAATTACCAGGAAAGTAAGAATGATGAAGAACTGTTCACTATCCATGCTCTTTAAATCACATATCATAAGATGTATGAATCAAAACTTTACAGTGTTAACTGCAATATTGAGGCTATAATTTTTAGACTATATGCTTATTTGTACAGCAAAATGTGCTAACAACATTTTCTCATTTCTTTTGGCTGCACAGAAATATGTTATCTGTGAATTAATTCTCTACAATTATTGCAATGCACTGTGGTTAGTGGCTGTTATGATCTCAGTAAAAATGACATCCAAATACCAAAAAAATATGAATAGAATCATAGAACTGTTGAGGTTAGAAGAGACTTTGAGATCATCAAGTCCAACTGCTCACCTAGAGCTCACAATCCCACTACTACTGGTAAGCAATTACCACTAAACTGTGTTCTTAAGTACCACATCAATGTATCTTTTAAATACCACAGAGGATGGTGGTTCCACCACCTCCCTAGGCAGTCTACTCCAATGTTTGATAACTTTCTATGAGGAATTTTTTCCTAATATCCTACCTCAATCTCTTTTGGCACAACTTGAACCTGTTTACTCTAGTTCTGCCACTCGTTGCATTTGAGAAGAAGACACCATTTATTTGACTTAACACTAGAATTTAAAATAAATAAATAAAAAAAATATATATATGTTACTGCTGTGTTGTTTTGTATGCCAGGAGCCCTGAGCTGAGCACCATCAGGTGGTGAGGCACCTCTGGTTCAGGCAAGGGATGCTGCCGAGGTCATGGAAAAACAGAATGAAAGGGATCTCTGGAAATTACCTGCTCCAACCCCCTGCTAAATAAGGGTCACTTAGAGCAAGTTGCCTAGAAACACATCCAGATGAGTTTTAAAACTCTCCAGAGAAAGAGATTCCACAACTTGTCTGAGTAGCTTGCTCTAGTGCTCCAGCATCCTCTCAGCAGAGACATTTTTCCTTACGTTTGGACAGAACTTTCCATGTTCCAGCTTGAACTACTAGTCCTTTATCCTATTAATGGTCATCACTGAGAAGAACCTGTCCCATCCTCTTGATACCTACCTTCTGGATATTTATATGCACTGAGAAAATCACAGAAAAGATTCTGAAATAGAAGTTGCAGAGTTTTCATCTGGATAATAGCTCAAACGACTGACAGTGAGATGGATTTAGCATAATTCATTTTAGAAATGCTAGGTGTGTCACTATTAGGGGCTAACAAAAAAAAAAAATCAAGGAGAAAGCAAGAAAGGTCCTAAAAGGGTAAAGATTCAAGAAAATACCATGACAGCTTTAGAAATTAGTGTTCCCTTGAACATCAGAGCCATGCAGTGGAAGACTAGGTTTTGCATAGTGCAAATAAAATGAGATAGATGTGTCAGAAAGGATGCAGAGCAATTAATTCACTGACAAACAAATCAGAAAGGTTTCTTGAAACAGTTAATGGAAAACACTGAGCACTTCTTTGATTCAAGTCCATTATGCAGGTCCATTTTCCAGGTTCATTATACAAGCCTAATATTTAGGTCTTCATTCAGATCCATTGATGCATATATAGATGTACAAGTTTGCCTTTCAGAAACTGATCAGAGATTTGCTTAAGGGAGAAATGTAGAACTGCACTTACCTGTGGTGCTACTGTACACTTTCTCTGGTAACTTAAATATAGAAATTATTTAATATTTAAACAAATATAATGTGTTTACTTGGTAAGCAACAGAGAGTATTCAGTGTCCACAGTGTTATGACAAAATTTCTTTAATCCATGGGTAAGGATGTTTAATATAATTGCAGCTCTCCTATGAGGACAGGCTGAGAGAGTTTGGGCTCTTCAGCCTAGAGAAGAGAAGGCTTCCAGAAGACCTGATAGTAGCCTTCCAGTATCTGAAGGAGGCCTACAGGAAGGCTGGGGAGGGACTATTGACAAGGTCTTGCAATGACAGGACAAGGGGCAATGGGTTTAAACTGGCAGAGGGGAGATTTAGACTGGATGTTAGGAGGAAGTTCTTTCCATTGAGGGTGATGAGACACTGGAACAGGTTGCCCAGGGAGGTTGTGGCTGCTCCCTCCATGGAGGTGTTCAATACCAGGTTAGGAGAGGTCTTGAGTGACCTGTACTCGTGGGTGGTGTCCCTGCCTTTGGCAGGGAGTTGGAACTAGATGATCCTTGAGGTCCCTTCCAACCTTACCATTCTATTATTCTATGATTCTATGATAATATATGAAATGGAGTAAAAAAGAAAATAAGTATATTCAGAAGTGTGAATCTACAGTCTAAAGCTAAAGAGGTATTAGAGCCTAGATCTTTTAACTAGACATTTTCTATATAAAGTCAACACTCCTGGAGGTGTTTACAACACTGGTAGACAGGGCACTCTGGGACATGGTTTAATGGGTAGTGGTGTTGGGTTGATGGTTGGACTCAATGATCCTAGAGGTCTTTTCCAGCTTTAATGATTCTATAGGTTTACGCTGAAAGAACCACCGGTAAATTCCCATCCCACCTAGCTTCATTAAGTCATGCCTACTTTCTTAAGCACCTCATTAGTAAGCATTAACATGGAGAGCAGTAAATAGTCTTTTGTGGAGGTACTTAAGTACGACATGTGAATATAGACTGAAGGAATCATAGAATGGTAGGGGTTGGAAGAGACCTCTGGAGATTACCAAGTCCAACCCACCTGCCAAAGCAGGATGATGTAGGGAAAGTCACACAGCAACATGTCTAGAAAATTATTGAAATTCTCTACAGATGGAGACACTGTAATCTCTCTGGAAAGCTTGATCCAGGGCTCCATCACCCTCATGTTGAGCTGGATCTTCTTGTGTTCCAGTTTATGCCCATTGCCCCTTGTCCTATCACAAGGCACCACTGAAAAGAGATTCACCCCTTCCTCTTGACACTCACCCTTCAGATATTTATAAATGTTGATAAGATCTTCTCTCAACCTTCTCTTTTCCAGATTTTAGAGGTACTGCAGAGAATTTCTGCTGTTTCTTTTGTGATGGTTGTTCTGGTGTAGAATGATACAGTTGTGACAGCAGAACTTTGCAAGGTAAACCAAGCCCCAGGCTCTCCTGCAGCTGACCCAGTGTAATGTTGCTTTGCAGTAAAGTAACATTTGGAAAACTTTGTTCACACTTCTGAGGTCTAGAAACTTTGTGGCTGTTCTACAGGTGTGTCTACGGTCTCCAGGCATAACCTAGAGCTACTTTTAACTTCCCTTCTAAATTCAGACTTTTAATATATCATCAGACTCTTCCCTTCATACATGTGTTTAAAGGTCCGTATAACCACGGAGATACTTCACTTTTACAGTTCACCAGTATCTTCCAACCCTAGAGACAACAGTTCCTGGAATAAACTTATGAAATGTCTACTATCATTTCTGTTTCACTTCTACACCTCTCCCTTTGTGTCACAAGGAACCTTCATATGTAATGTTAGAAAATAATTTCAAATCATGACATCTTTGGAAGTTTAGGAAGTATTTTTTTTGTTATTCAGCAAAGCAGAAATAAACTCTGTAAGTATTTGGGTGAAGCGCAGTCAGGTTAAGGCAATTTTTCATATATATCTTTTCTCATACACCAACGCATATCAGATATGACCAAAAAGTGTCAGACCTTCACAAAATCTATAGATGAAAACATCAGTGAAATGGATTTGATGACTGATTGTTTAAAGCTAAGGCTGACATTGCTTACCTTAAGATAGTCTCAGAAAGAGAAAATAGTGAAGTTATGCTGATATTGTCTACCTCAGAAGTGCACTGATGTAAATGTTTCCAGAGGAACTTCAATAAGGATGAAAAGTCAGAGATCATAGTACAGTTTGCATTGGAAAGGGCCATAAAGATCATCTAGTTCTAATCTCCTGCTATGGAGGGGAACTAATGCCTCCTGCTAGACCAGCTTGCTCAAGGCCCCATCCAACAGGGCTTGAAGCCTCCACAGCATCTCTGGGAAACCTGTTGCAGTACCTCACCACCTCCATGATAGGGAAGAATTTCTTCCTAATGCTTAATATAAATCCTTCTTCTTCCAATGCAAAACCATTTCACCTTGTCCTGTCACTCTAGGATGCCTTTGTCACAAATCCCTATCCGGCTTTCCTGTAACCTCCTTCAAATACTGAAAGACTGCTGTATGAGTCTTCCACCACCTGCCTTTCCTTCACCTTTGTATTAAAACTGTTTCCACTTCACAAACTGTTTCATAAGTTGCTTCATCAACATCCAAATCACAGAATACTCTCTCTTGCACCCAGGAAAACCTGGTGTCCTCTTAGGCAAAACAATACTATATTTAGTTACCACTTGTGCTGGACTGTGTTCAATGAATTTTTTATGGTTGTTGTTTATGATTGGACTCAATGATCTTAAGAGTCTGATCCAGCTGATATGATTCTACGATCAATGAGTTACCAAATACTTTTGTGTGTGTGTATATATGTATATATGTGTATTATATATATATATGTGTGTGTATGTATATGTATTATATATATATATATAATATATATATATATGTATGTATGTGTATATATATGTATATATGTGTATTCTTTATATATATTTATATATATTTATATATGTATATTATATACATATATATATATATATGTGTGTGTGTATGTATATGTAGACATATACACTTGAGGTACCAAATCACTTGTTTGTGAACATAAGTCAGGTGCAGAGATAAAAAATACTGAACATACATCCTTTAAAATGAACATTGTTTGATAAAGTCAGGAGAGTCTCTCAAACTGGTGCCTTGATGTTGATCTTACCTCATTAGAACACAAAGATCAAACCTCTTCATGGAACATCTTGCACTGCTTTCTACTGAGAACTGAATATGTTTTGAGAGCATAGAAAGCTGCCAAAATGATTGGTGAGGCACTGGAACAGGTTGCCCAGGGAGGTTGTGGATGCTCCCTCCCTGGAGGTGTTCAAGGCCAGATTGGATGAGGCCTTGAGTAACCTGTACTAGTGGGAGGTGTCCCTGCCTATGGCAGGGGTTGGAACTAGATGATCCTTGAGGTCCCTTCCAACCTTACCATTCTATGATTCTATGACAGTATTAAAAAAAATAATATACCATTCAACATGTGTGGGCTGCGACCATTTTATTCAAAGAAGTTAATTTTTCTTTGCTTATTTCCAGGTTTGTAGAGCAAACATTCTGATTCAAAATTAATTTGAGCTTTCCTCTGAATTAATTTCTTCTGGAAAACTTGCAAGAATGACCTGATTATGTCAGGAACTGAGCACACACATTAGGTAACTATTCCATATGTTTTCATCCACTGTTACTTAACATCAGCATCCAGCATGTACTAAAACAACTGTTTGTTGGGCAGGCATTATTAGTTCCAAACAGATGAAGAGATGTCACATTCAATTTCTTGTTGTTGGGTTGGTTTTGGTTGTTTTGTTTTGTTTTTCAAACATCATTGTTCTAGAAGGATGAGAACAGAAGGTAAGATATCTAAAAGCAATTGTTAAACAAACAAAAAAAACCAACAAACAAACCAACCCCAAAAAACAACAACAAATAAAAACTCAAACCCAAAACCTATCCAAAAAACAACCCAGTTTAAAATGGAAAATGTTACTTGTAAGTATCTACTGGCAGTATGGTAAAAGACCTGTTGTCTCATTAAAAGTTCTACACAGTATCCAACTACCTCACAATATTTTGCCAGAAACTGGTAATACATTTTAAGAAAATATTAAACATTTTTAGTGACATTCCCAAGTGAATGTAACGCTTCATCTCAAAGTCAGAATAAGTACTGAGATGCATTAAAATTCTCTAACTGGTTGCATTGACCTGATTGAGTTTAAAAAGTATTTCCTTTTAATGAACAGGTTAGGCTTGTTTGCACCTTTGGACAAGTGCTCAAACTGGGAGTCGCAAATATACTTATCACGGAATTGTTGAAGTTGAAGGAGACCCTTGAGATCATTAAGTCCAACCACTCAGATAGAGCTCACAATCCCACCACTACTGTTAAACTACTAGCACTAAACAACCCCAGAACACCCTAATCAAGTTTGTAATGGCTTTGTTAGTGGGGCATTTGTCTTAATTCATTTTTATGTGTGTCTGTGAGGAAGATGGAGAGTGATAGCAGCAGCTCTAACAGAAATGAAAACCTGTGATTTCTCACATCCTCCTCCCCTCTTGTTCTTAGCATATGACTAGCATAATTCTAGTCAAGAACTATGAACATCCTGCACCTCAGTTTGTTCCTACTAAGGACTACTTTCATAGTTTCTCACATTCTAGAAATGAACTCAAGATTTCTACCTACAAGAAAGACTCTGGACTGCTGGAGATTCTCCAGAGAAGAGGCAAGTGAAGCAATTAGAGAAGAGGACTTGTGAAGAGTGTCTGAGGGAACTGAGGTTGTTTAGTCTGGAGAAGAGTGGACTTTCTGGAGACCTCCTTGCTCTCTATAACTCCCTGAAAGCAGGTTGGAATGACATAAATCTTGCTGTCTTCTCCCTAGTAACTAGCAACTGAATTAGAAGAAATGGCCTCAAGTTACATCAGGGGAGGTTTAAACTGGGAATTACGAACAAAAATTCTTTTATGAGAGGGTGATCAGGCATTGGAGCAGGCTGCTCAGCAGGGTGGTGGACTCACCATTCATGGTGGTGTTAGACAGAAAACTGTACTGTCTCTCACCTTAGAGATCATTTCCAACCTCAATGATTGTGTGATTCTTGGATTAATAGAATAGAGTATTCAGATGTTCTCTGCAAGTTTTGCTTCAGGCAAGGAAGTATTAAAATATAAAGATATTCCTCATACACTGGCAGGTACCATAACATTCATGAACAGATAGGTAAAAATATTCAAATATGTGAAATGAAAATACTTAAAAGCATACAACTATAAGATATATGCAATGCTTTATTGAATATTTTTTATGTTACAGTAAAAAAAACTATCAGAATTTATATTTTACATTATTTAAATGATAGAAAATATTTTTTTCCCCCTGTATCTCATCCATTTTTGTGTATTCCCTGAGAAAATGGCTCTCCAGTAAATTTGAAAATGCCAACTACTCTCTGAATTCACTCTATAGTTCCATGAAGAGTCTTAGGTCATAGTGCATATCAAGTGAATCACCAAATATTTGAAAGTGAAGAACAAAATTATGGGAGACTCCAATTTTACTTCTGCCAGCCTTCTTAAGATCACTTTTAGGCTGAGGAAGCTTTGACAGGGATGGCCAGAAGTGATAAAAATGTATCAAAACAATGATGGTGGCTATGAATAAAATAAAAGGGCTTTGCAATCACTGCAGTATGAAGGACATATAAAAACTGTCATTTCCAAGAGCCTAAGTGACATGTCAGTGACAAAATGGGTCATGCTAAAGCCTATTTCTGCTCAAAAGGCAGCACAGGTTTCAAAGCAAAGAGCCATTCAGCAGGCAAAAGGATTTGAGTTGCTCTGCATTTGAAAATGACCATTTATTGTTTGCAGTACTTTGGTCTGCTTTTTACAGGGAAAAAAATCCATTCAAGTAACCTCTGTCCTTACAGACAACAAAGGGAAAATGGAAACTGACACAGGGAAGTTCATCATTTCAACTCATAATAAAAACAATTTTAACAGTTTTCTTTGTTAAGAACCACAAGGACTCATTCTAAAGCAATCCCAGCTAAGAAGAATTTCTGACATCTGTCATGTTTAAATGTGTTATTGAAATGTGCTTTTATGGAAGATTCATCCATAACACACTCAGTGTACAAAGGTAGGAACTGCATTTTGGTTGGTGCAAGCATGTTGTTTGATAAGGACATTGAGGTGATGACAGTGTGTCCAGAGAAGGGCAATGAAGCTGGTCTGGAGAGTAGGTCTTGTGAGGGGCAGCTGGATGAACTGGGCTTGTTTTGTCTGCAGAAAAGGGGGACTGAGAGGAGAACTTCTTGCCCTACAACTCCCTGAAAGAAAGGCTGTTTCATTGTCTGTGCTATACCAGTATTAAAGGGTTAGAAACAGTATTAAAGGGTTCTGATCACTGTTGTCATACTATTTTTTATTATATTGATAATTACATATAAAATTTACTCAAGTGAAACTATTATCAATATTTCTTTCTGAGAGAGCATAATCTTTATATTTTTATTTTTTCCACTGTTTTCATTTATGCATATGATTAACTTCACTTACTTTAATAATTTTCCTTTTATCCAGCATCTTACTGACTTACTTTGTATTTTATAGGATATTCACCATACTTCTATTTTCCTTCTACTGTTTGATAGCATCCATCACAACAATTCTTAGCAAGTTAAAGTTTACAGATTGAAATTATATTTTTAAGGTGATCTGAGCCCTTTTGAACAGACCAATGGTGCTTTCTCTTTATGAAAAATTGGTTCCTTCAAAAGAATTAGTAAATAGAAAGTTTTAGTTCAGTTTCTTTTTCAAAATCTCTCATTCCTAAAAAAATTATTTCTACTCTTTCCATTAGCCTATTAGCCCAATTTTCCTTATGTTGCAGGTACAAAATATTTTCATAGAATCACAAAATCATTAAGGTTGAAAAATACCTCTAAGATTATCAAGCCCAGCCACCAACACATCACCACCATGCCCATTCAATCATGTCTCCAGGTGCCATGCCTACATGTTCTTTGAACACCTGGAAGGATGAAGATTCCACCACCTCCATGAGCGTAGTATCACAGTATCACAGTATCACCAGGGTTGGAAGAGACCTCAAAGATCATCAAGTCCAACCCGTCACCACAGACCTCAAGACTAGACCATGGCACCAAGTACCACCTCCAAACGCACCTTGAACACCTCCAGGGATGGTGACTCCACCACCTCCCTGGGCAGCCCATTCCAGTAGCCAATGACTCTCTCAGTGAAGAGCTTTGTCCTCACCTCCAGCCTAAACTTCCCCTGGCACAGTTTGAGACTGTGTCCTCTTGTTCTGGTGCTGGTTGCCTGAGAGAAGAAGGTAACCTCCCCCTGGCTACAGTCTATTAGACAGTAGTCTATTCCAATGCCATAACACTCTTTCAAGAAAGAAAATTTTCCTAATATACAGCTGTCCCACTGGGACAAAATAGGCCCAGACTTATTTTGCAATGCTGGTACCTGTTTTTTTGGCTGGGTTTCAAGTTTTTCTCCTGTCAGTGCTCTGTTTTGCCTAAAGGAGTGATTGAAGGGGGTCTGCTCTGGGAGGCCTGACTTCACTTGCTTCCAGGCTCTGCTCCCCCGCCTGCGGCCGGTGTTGTTGCAGCCTAGCCCCCCAAGGACACGTGGCTCCCCCCCAGCTTTTGCTTTTGATTTTAGCAGTGCACTCAGGTCCTGCTACCCTCTCTGCCTTGTGATTGCACTGAGAACACAATTTGGAATTATATTTTTTTTCGATTATTACCTTGATGCAGTGTCTCGGGCTGATCAGTGAGTAAATTTAGCTATTAAATCAATTGGAGTCTCAGGTTTTCCCACTAATAGCCCTGGTGGAGGGCAAGGGGAATCCATCTTATAACTGGCAGCAGCAGTTGCTGCTCCTCACTCTCTGATCTGGGTCGTATGTAGAGTATGGGTACTTATATTTCTTTGTCCCTTCCCTATATTCTTCTCCAAAATTCTTTTTATACCTTTTGTGTAAATAATTCCTGACTGGGTATTCAAAGTTTTGGTAAATTGTAAATAGTTTACTGTTTTGGGGTGTTTGTTTGGTGGGGGAATTTATTTTCCCATTTCTGCATATTAAATTTGAATATTCATAACACCAACCTAAACTTTCCCTTGTGCAAACAGAAAAAGGATTCACCATTCCCAGTTGAGAAAGCCACTTGTTAATTCAAAAACTTGTCAGCTAGCAAAAGTAAATGTGATAGCGTGAATATGGATTTTAATTCCAATCCAATATGCAAGCATGTCACATGCTGTAACAAAGATCACAGAGTGGTAGGGCTTGGAAGGTATCTTTGAAGACCATTTAGTTCAACTCCCCTTGCCGAAGCAGGATCCCCTACAGCAGGCTGTTAAGGAACATATCCAGATGGGTCTTGAAAGTCTATAGAGAAGAAGACTTCACAACCTCTGTAGGAAGCATGGTTCAGTGCTGCAGCAACCTCACAGTAAATAAGTTTTTCCTCATGTTGAGGTAGAACTTCCTGTGTTCCCGTTTCTGTCTGTTGCCCCTTATCCTGTTACAAGACACTGGTGAACAGGGACTGGTCCCTTCTTCTTGACACCTACCCTCCAGATATTTATAAATATTAATGAGCTCTCCTGTCAGTCTTCTCCTTTCCAGACTAAACAGCCCCAGGTAGTTTACTACATTATTTTTGTAAGCTCCTTAAAATAGTGGGTTAGGTAGTCAAAGATTATTAGTGTTTATCTTGATTAATTATTTTAACATCTCAGTATTAGCTAATGAATGGCATCTTAATACTGCTTACCACTGGTTTCTAAATATTTACTGCAGCAGCACTTTGCAGTTATTGATGTAGATGATGAAATCAACCATTGTCACTTGACTTAAATAATTCAAGCAATAAACATGACAGTTATTTTGGTGTAGGCTTATTTTTGTACTTTATTTATCAATGTACCTGACAGAATGGAGAAGAACTATTCCATGTTAGATCAGCCACAAAGTGACTCTTTCAGGTCCCAAGGAAGCATAAGTCAGACAACGTGTGCAAATTAAAACCTAGTGAAAACAATGGGCTGCTTGTGTTGACAGTTTTTTAAACACAATGTAATTTATTTACATTAAAAAAAAAAGTAAGTATGTAAAAAAAACCTAGGCTAAAATATGGATGAGAGGTGACATTAATGTCTTCTGAAAAGGCTTCATGAGTATCTGTTGACAGGAAAATAACAGATTCTGGCTGGGACTAGATGAATATTTTCACTAGTATTGGTGTTTTCTTCAGCCATAATTATTCATTTCATGTGGAACAGATTGAAAATACCTGTAGCTAGTAGACTGTTGTGAAGGTTTGGGAGTTACCCCCTTCCCCCCCACACTTGTAAAATGACCCAGACTAGCACTCAGTCGGCTGGAAGTTAAATGATGAAGCTATATTTACAGCTTTGCACAATGTACAGCAGATATTTACACTATATACACAATATTTACAGAAATATACAAGTAAAAGGTAATACAGCAACACAACTCCCCTCCCAGAAATCAAAGACCCCAGGAGGGGCTCCCAACCACCCTTCCACCTTCTCCCCACCCCTGTACCTTACCCCAAGGTTTGCCTTACGTGTAAGGTAAATTAGGAGGATCGGCCAAGGGGGTTAGAAGANTGTGGGGTTTCAAAGTGCACCCCAACTTCATCTTGGATTTGTATCACAATAATTCATAGACATACTTAAGTAACTCAGTTTTGTTTCTCAGAATCATGGAATTGGCTTCGGGTTGGAAAGGACCATAAAGATCATCTAGTTCTCATCTTCGTCATGGCCAGGGACACCTCCTACTAGAGCAGCTTGCTCAAGACCCCATCCAAAATGGCTTTCAATACTGCCAGGCTTGGACACTCCACAACATCTCTGGAGAACCTGTTCCAGTGCTTCACCACTCCCACAATGGAGAAGAATTTCCTTGTATCACCTAATCTAAGTTTAGCTTCTTCCAGTTTGAAGCCATTATCCCTTGTCCTGTCACTCTATGCCTTTGTCAGAAATCCCTCTCCAGCTCTCCTACAGCTTCCTTCAAATGCTGGAAGACTGCTGTATGAGTCTTCTACCACCTATCTTTCCTTCACCTTAATATTAAAACTACTTCTCCATCAGAAACAATTTAATAGACTGTTTCATCAACAACCAAAGCACATAATAAACTGCCTGGTGCCCAGGAAGACCTGATGACTTCCTAGGAGGAGCAATACTGTGAGAAATTTACCACCTATGTTGGACCATGTTCAATGACCTTTTAATGTTGCTGTGTATGATTAGACTCAATAATCTCAAAGTTCTTTTTTCTAACTGACACATATCTGCAATCAATGAGTTACCAAATACTCAGGTACTTGTAAACGTCAGGCAGACTCAGGGATGCAAACACCAAATTCAGTTCACTGCTCCCATAAATGATGCTAAGAGAACTTCTTTGTAGATATTGGTGAGGTTGCTTCATTTAGCTACATTTAATACTCTCAAAACAATAGTTTTTTTGGGAGGGAGAACAGTAGGTCTGCTTCTCTGGAAAAAAAATTACAAGAGACATTTAGCTTAAAGTTAAAATTAAAAACTAAAGGAAGCAAAACCCTTTAGTGAAACATTTCTGTCATTATCATGGAAATAATTCCTTCTGCCTCAGATTGTAAGACTAAACAAAAATTGTGAAGCTGCTCTTTTAGGGTGATTGGACTAGATGGTCTGCAGAGGTCCCTTCCAACCCCTATCATTCTGTGATTCTGTAATTTAAGAGTAGAGAGAAACATGAGTATACATAGAGCAAGTTCTTCACCATGGGTGGATTATATAAATTTTTTTCCTCACTTTAAAACATTGAAACCAATAGACCTTTATGAAGTTACTACTAACTTAAAAAGAAAATAAAGGTATTTTTAAAATGCTTTTCAATTGTTTCATAATAATTTTAAAAATTGCTCTTTTATTTGTCTGTTGGGTTCATTTTGTTGTTGTTGTGGGTTTTGTGTTTTAACTAAACACTGGCAGAATTTATTTCAAATCAATGTGTTACTCATAGATAAATACCTGTTACATCCATTGTGTAATTCATTAACCTTTGTCTTCTTCCCCTCCTTTTTTTTTAAATTTGATTAGTATGCTTTTAGTAGGTTATGTAGTATAACTGAATTACTACCTGGAAAAAAAAAAAAATAGTCCATAGCTATTCATAATAAACAGAGTCAATAAAACATTAAGCACATGCTGCTGTGGTTTACCGTAATTTTGTTTTGCATCACAGTTGCATCACTTGCTTTTTAGCACTGTTTTCCTACTATCATGAAAACAATTATATTACACATTTCGACTATTAATGCAGCTTCTTCTTATGTAATATTTTTTTAACCCCTGAAGAAACAAATTGGTAATGAATTGCTGTTTGGGTGTGAAAATTTAAACAGGCTGGTTAGCTACACGCTTGCATTTTCTCCCTCCATAATATTAACGGAAAGCACAGGAGAGACACAATTTTTTAAGCACGAAAATGTAAGACACTGCAAATTAGTTCTGACTCCATGTAAAAAAGGGAAATAGATATTATGCTGAATGATGCACACACTCCTTCATAATGACTGCCAATGATCTATTCTTTCGCTGCTCACAAGGTGTTATATATTGAAATCGTGAAGACTTACAAGGAGGGAGCCTGCTCTTGTTTCTCAGGGGTATGAAATACTTCCCATAAGCTGTAAAATGCAAATATTTCTCTGATGTCTTTTTTTTTTTTTTTTTTTTAATTTTTTTTTTTCCTTTTTCTTCTCCTGGGAAATGAAGTAGCTTTAGTTGTGATCTTCCTATGGAAGAAAATGCTGCCTTAATTTTGATTCATTTCAAACTCGTATAGCTCAGTATATGCTGTGTAGTTCGCAGAAATACTTGTGACCAGGGGATTTGATGTGAATTATGTAAATTAAGCAATAATATAAATGAGATCCAATGCTCTGTGTCAGAAAGAAAACAAAACAGAGCAAGTGCTTACACAAATATCAGGTATTTCACGTTGACCCGGAAAATATTTACCGTTATTGTTCAGATTGCAGAGAAAACATTTGCATAAAACTTGCATTATCATATAATATGTATGAGTTTACAAATCTCTGGAGTGAATGCTAGTAAAGGAAATATTCTTTTTTATTACTGTTTTATTCTTTTTAATAAATTTAAACCTATGTATGCTTGTACTTTCAGCTATTTTCAGTTATTTCTCTCTTCTTTTTCATCTACTGTTCAAGATTCATTTTTACGTTCTGACATTTTTTTTTCTCTCTACATTTTCTCCCTAAGAATTAATTTATTTTTCAAGTGAGAAGCATTATAAAGCCACAGAATCTCCTAATAATGCTTCCAAGAGGAGCTGCAATTAAAAGCTTTTTGTTCTTTCTGAAACATGACAAGGAAATGCACAAAGGTTTTTGCTCTTTTGTGCTACGGGTAGGTGGGACTTTAAACTGAATTCTAGAACAGGTATGTGCATGTCTGCTATCAACAAAGTGATTTCTTTTCAAGGGCAATTGTATATCTAAATATATTGGAGACAATAATTCACAATTACAATGCCAACCCTAGAACTGAATTTTCTTATAAAGCAAAACTATAGTTAAAAATCATTGACTAAATCAAGGTAAAACTATAATTTTTTTTTTTTTTTTTAAATCACAAGCATCATTTCCATTGCAGAAAGCCAACTTTGTGGCTACAAAAGGTAATTTAAAATCATAGAATCATAGAATCATAGAATGGTAAGGTTGGAAGGGACTTCAAAGATCATCTAGTTCCAACCCCCTGCCATAGGCAGGGACACCTCCCACTAGCACAGGTTGCTCAAAGCCTCATCCAACCTGGCCTTGAACNCAATAGTTCCTCCCCAACCTTCCTGTAGGCCCCCTTCACTTACTGGAAGGCTACTATAAGGTGTCCCCAAAGCCTTCTCTTCTCAAAATAGATGAGATACCTTGTTTTGTAGCATCAGCTCAAATGTTCTGAGAGACAAAAAAAATGTTCATGGGCTGAAAGCAGGTTACAGAATCTCTGCCAGAAAGCAGCACAAATTTAAAAGCAAGGCTTTACAGGTGATCTGTGAATTCTAAAATGTTCAATTTTGTTCTTTTCTTGACTGTCTTCCCCCCTACTCCTAAACTTAACATGTAGTGAAATCACAGAATTACAGAATGATAGGTGTTGCTAGGGAGCTCTGAAGATCATCAAGTCCAACCCCTCTACCAGGGCAGGATAACCTAAAGCATATCACATGGGAATATATCCAGAGACAGACTCCACTACCTTTCTGGGCAGCTTGCTCCAATGCTCCATCACCTTCGATGTAAAGATGATCTCTTCTCCAGGCTGAAGAGCTCCAACTCTCTCAACCTGTCTTCACAGGAGAGCTGCTGCAGCCCTCTGAGCATCTTTGTGGCACTCTTCTGGACTAGCTCCAACAGTTGCATGTCCTTCTTGTGCTGGGGGCTCCAGAACTGCACACAGTACTCCAGATGGGGTCTGAGGAGAGCAGAGTAAAGGGGCAGAATCCCCTCCCTTGCCCTGCTGCCCACACTGCTCTTGATGCAGCCCAGGACTCGGTTGCTGTCTGGGCTGCATGTGCACACTGCAGGCTCATGTTGAGCTTTTCATCAATCCAGACCCCCAGGTCCTTTTCCTCAGGGCTACTCTCAGCCATTCACCACCCAGCCTGGAGTTGTGCTTGGGATTGTGCCTACCCAGGTGCAGGACCTTACACTTGGCCTTGTTGAATTTCATGAGGTTGGCCTGGGCCCACCTCTGCAGCCTGTCCAGGTCCCTCTGGATGGATCTCTGCCCTCTAGCAAATCAACTGTGCCACACAGCTTGGTGTCATCTGCAAACTTGCTGAGGGTACACTTGTCCATATCGCTGACAGAGATGTTAAACCAAGGCTCTGCACCAAAGAGGATTTCAATTATAATCCTTTGGATACAGCTCCACTATGAAATTAGACATTAGGAAAGAATTCTTGACTACGTGGTTGGCGAGACACTGGAACACGTTGCTCAGAGAGGCTGTGGACACCTCATTGCTGGAAGTGTTGAAAACCAGACTTTGAGCAGGACAGCCTGGTGGGAACTCTACCTGCCAATGGCAGACAAATTAGAACTACATGATCTCGAAGGTCCCTTCAAACCCACACCAGTCTATGATTCTATTGAAAAAAAAATAAATTGTTCCCTATAGAGAATTTTGTCCTTTTGCCACCATCTCTAGTCACTTCTTTATGAAATTTATTTGTTAAAATATACAAATATAGAGTGAACTTTTAGTAAAAGCCTGATTCCTGATGAGAGATCCTCTCTGAGGTTTCATAGGAAAAATTATGGATAAGTCATTATTTGCATGCGCTGTAGTATGAATGCAAAGGTTGGACTAGATGATCTCCAGAGGTCCCTTCCAACACTTATAGTTCTGTAATTATGATTTGATCCTAGATTCTTGCTTTATAAAATGTGATGCACACTTGGCAGTGTTATTTTGCTTAATGGTGGCATAGCTGAAATAGTTGCTTTGCTAAGAATTTTGAGGAATCCCAGCAGAATCTGCACTTCACATTTTTTTTTGTGCAGAGTAAATGGTAATGCCATTAGGATGGTGAGGGAAATGGAACATCTGCCTTATGAGAGGCTGAGAGACCTGGGGCTGTTCAGTCTGGGAAAGAGAAGATTGAGTGGATTATTATCGATGTTGATCAATATCTAAAGGGTAGAGGTCAAGACCATGGGACTAAGATCTTTTGTCTAGACTGCTCAAGGACATGTCAGATTTTTTCATCTCAAGGCATCATTTCCTTTCTCCAATATTGCATTATTGCCAGGAGGATAGAGCCAGACTCTGCTCAGTGGTGTCCCTAACGGGACAAGGGGCAATGGAGACAAACTGGAACATAGAAGGTTCCACATAAACATTAAAAAAAAATCCAAAAACAAAACCAAAAAACCTTCACTTTGAGTGTCATAGGTCACTGGAACAGACTGCTCAGAGAGGTTGTGGAGTATCCTTCTATGGAGGTATTCTTAACCCACCTGGATGTGTGAATGGGTGACTTACTCTAGGTGATCCTGCTCTATCAGGGGAGTTGGACTAGATGATCTTAAGAGATCTCTTCTAATCCCCACCATTCTGTGATTTCAGCAAGAATAAAGGTATTACTTGCACACAGAGAAGCAAAAGATGGTAAATTGCAATGCCAAGAATAACAAAGGGAGAAAAAAAAGCCTATTTCAATTGCACTGAGCATCTTCTAAACTAAACATGGATTTGATTCAAAGTTGATTAAGATATGTCCTTCAGCACTCTCCTGAACTGCAGGAGAAAAGACAGAGTTGAGCTCTAAATTGACTAGACTTCCCTCATATGCTGACAAAAGCAAAAAGCAATTGCATCTTAGTTAAATATGTTTACTGATAATGCACAATCTCTTCCCCTTAATTCCACCAATGACATAATTTAACCCAAAGTTAATTAGTAATTTGAGTTTGTAAAATATTTCCAGCAGAGATTTTCTCTACCACTTGCCTACTGTAATACACATGAGTACTGCAAGCCCACAGATGGCTGAAAAAGACAAACAAAAATCATTGTGAATAAATCAAATTGGAGGCAATAATGCAGGTACATGAACATATTATGCACAGGGAACTGCACTACATAGTGAGAAGGGATTATTTTAGACAGTGACTTCCCAGAAGGAAACTACATGTTGAGCAAACCCACTACATGTCTCCAGATATTAACTTGTGAAGTGTATTAGAATACAGAAAGCAAACAACCCAAACTCCAAAAAGCTCACAAACAAAAAAGCCCACAAACATATCACATTTTCTTAACCAAACAGTAAAAGGTGAGAATTCAAAAGAAATTAAAGTAGCTATAGCTCCATAATTGTCACAGTTGAACTCAGTATATGTATTTCAATTTTTGTGATATAGCAGCATCTGCAAACAGGAGTTCTAAGCAAGTAATAATTAAACTAAAGCCTAGAAACTAATTTAGAAATTTGTGATTAGAAGTCAAACTCATGAAGCTAAATGAAATCATAGAGTTAGAATCATAGAATAGTTTTGGTGGGAACAGACCTGTAAGATCCTCAAGTCAAATAATCAACCCAACACCACCATGACCATTAAACCACACAAGTCCATGCTTTTTTGAGCACCTCCAGGAGTGGTGACCCCACCACCTCCCTGGGCAGCCTATTCCAATGCCTGATCACTCTTTTAGTAAAGACTTTTTTTTCCTAATATCTGAACTAAACCTCCCCTGGTACAATTTCAGGTCATTTCCTCTCATTCTGTTACCTGACACAGGGGAAGAGAAACTGACCTCCACCTCACTCTAACTTCCATTTAGGGATCTCTAGACAGCAATGAGGTCTCTCCTCAGCCTCCTTTTCTAACAATTAAACAACCTCAGTTCCCTCAGCCTCTCTTCACAAGGCCTTTTCTCTGTGTCTTTCACCAACTTTGTTTCTGCAAACAGCTCCCATTTGCTGTTGACACCAGCCTGAGCTCTGAGAGCATTCAGTACTGTTTTTTTATATATCTGCATATATATATATCATTATTTTATTTTTAATATTATTAGCTTCTCTTTCTATTGTTACTGTTTCATTACAACTGTTTTAGGATTGCTTTTTTTCCTAACCTATCAGTCTCTCTCCCTTATTCCCTTTCTCCTCCCCTTCTGGGAATGAGGAAGGGTTAATAGGAAGCATCTTTCATTAGTTCAACGACCAGTCCAGCTTTAACCCTTGACACCTCTGCATGCATTCCTATACACAAGATATACAGAATGGATAAGAACTGATCTTGAGGAGAATTCTAAATTTTCATACATTTCTTATGAAACAGCTATTTAAATTGTTCTTTTTCTGGTAAGGTAAATAAACAATTTAAAAAAAAAAGAAGTAATTATAGAAATTACAAATAAATAAAAGTAGGTCATTTATAGTGTGAAATAAAAATAGTCAAATAAAGTGGAAGTCAAGTGCATTCATCAAATATTCCTATAATAATATAAGGAAGAAGAACTATCTCTTTCTATTAACATTTTTGTCAAAATGAATTATTTCTGACTAGTTAGATGTTCCAGTGGAATATTTGCTGTCAAAATACCAAAAAAATCCCTTAAAAAATAACCTCAACCTTCTCTCACAGCCTCCCCTCCAGCGTTACACCTGTCATAGAAAAATCTATTTCAGCTGTTCCTAGGCATGGTAATTTTTTTTTTTTTTTTAAAACTAGAAATAGCTTAAGAATATATCAGAATTTTATACAAACGTTCTACCTACATATTTCTCTTCAGCCCTTCCTCACCAATTTCAACACGGAAAACTTTTTGAACTGCAGGTTTAACTTCTTGGCAGCACTGCACTTCTGTTTGGTAAGGATTCTATTTCATCTTAAAATTAAAAGTCCTAAAGTCCTGAACAGTTTTTTGGGGTTTTTTGTCTGCTTGTTTGTTTGTTTTTTGTTTTGGTTTGGTTTGGTTTTTTTGTTAACTTAAATACTACTGTAAAAATGCACCTTTGAGCTGAATGAGCAAATGTTAAACATGATGATATTTTGAAATGTTTAGATAAAGAAGAGGAGAATATTCAATGGCTATGGTAGTGTGTTCTCTGAGTGCCTATTTTCTGTCCGTGATATTCATTTTATATTCATTTTAATATGAATGTCTGTTACTAGTTCCTGCTATATGTGTTCTTCAATCCCATTCTTGGAAATGTGCAGTATTTCACAAGAGATCAAGTGATCAGTTGACAGAAAAATAGTAGCAAGACACGGCGGAGATGAGTCCATTTCACTGAATCACAGAATGGTAGGGATTGGAAGGGACCTCTGGAGGTTGTGGAGTCCAAACTCCCAACAAGGCAGCTTCACATAGAGAAGGTTACACAGGAGCATGTCCAGGTGGGTTTCAAATGTCTCAAGAAATGGAGACTCCATCACCTCTCTGGGCAGTCTGTTCCAGTGCTCTGTCACCCTTAAAGAAGTTTTTCCTCATGACGAGTTGCAATTCATTTATTAAGAGTTAATTTGTTGCTGATGACCAGGCTGCAAGATACCATCATGAAAACTCATGCAAGCTCTTAAGACAGTGCCCCTTCATGAGTATCAGCTGACAGAGTGTGAGAATATTTGAGTCAGATATACCGTACTGCTGTAACTAGAGCATTTACACTGGGGGATACTGTCTCTGGAGCATGAAGCAGACCTAAAAGATCCTGTAAGTAAAAGAACCACTTATTTAAACTGGTTAAATGATTCCTGTAAACTATGTGGAAAGAAAGTGGCTGACTGAGCTGCTAAGCAGATTATAGAACTGTAGAATTGTTTTACTTGGAAAAGTCCTCTAAGAGCACCAAGTCAACCCATCAACCCAACATCACCACAGCCATTAAACCATACAGCAAAGTGCCATGTTCACATATTTCTTGAAAACCTCCAACAATGGCTACTCCACCACTTCCCTGGGGAGTTTGTTCCAATGCCTGGCCACTCTTTCAGGAAGGACGTGTCATGCAACATAAACCTCTCCTGGCACAATTTCAGGCTACTTCCTCTCATTCCCTGATACTTGGGAAAAGAAACCAACACCCATCTCAGTACAATCTCCATTTACATTGAGAAGTGTATTTTATGTTCTCAAAACCTGTGTCAATTATCAATGAAGAGGCTAATGTATTTTACTGAAGTTTTGATTGCTTGTTCATTTGCTTGAAGAAATGGGGCAGTTAAGATAACTTTATCTTTTTCTGTTATTAAGATAACTGTGTTAAGATAACTTTTCCTCTTTCTTTATGAAACTGGTTTTCATTAAAACAAACAAACAAACAAAAACCCAGTATCAAACAAGCAAATTGAAATCCATACCAGTTTGAGACAAATAAAACAACTTGTTCTATTAACTTATTTCTGATGACGTTTTACTATTGGATCATCAAGTTTTCTTCCATTTCCATGGAAAAAATAAGTTGTTCCTATGACTTTGATGCTCATAACAATAGAAATCTCTGGTCATGAAGATGAACCTATTGCCTTCATTTTAAGAGCCTAACAGTTTGGTTCTGTTACTGAATTCTTTTGACTCTATCATCCGTTAACTACTAAAGTCACTCAGAAAAAGGAAATGTTTCACTTAAAATCACTGTGCTTTGTGTGACTGTATAATACCTCATGTAGTCCTGGGTTGAATTATATCACATCAGGAAAAAAAAATTACCACTCAGTGTCATGTATTATTTATAGGATGGGCTTACAGATGTTGAAGTGTGTAATATATCAATAAGTACTTTGTTGGTTGTCAGTAAAGGTTATTTAAAGGAGAGGTCTTTTATGTCTTAATTCAAGCAAATTCAGAAGAAATAGGAAAAAAAAAATCCAAACATTTTTCTTACAAACAAAATAGCAAACTCTTCCAAAGAAGTCTCTTAAAGTACTGTAAAATAATGCAGATAAATAAAAATACAAACATATATAGAAAATACAATGTTTTATGAAACACTCCTGTGACCTCATTTTGAGTTCAGTTGCTTCATCTCAGTAAAGATGTACCAAAGATTAACGAGATTCATACAAAGGTGACAAAAATGATTAATGATAAAGTATGATTCCTATGAGAGGCTACAGACACAAAGTAAGAGGGAAAAGATATATTGTGGGAAGTTGAATAACTTGTGAAGGACAACTAAAGATGGATTGCTTTTACTTTTTTGAATGGAAAAATCTAAATCTATGCACTTTGGTTTGAGCATTTCATACAGAGTTGCTTTACTTGAATGGTTGTGTAAGGAAGTTAGAGTTCTAACTCAAGTTCTCTCAATTTACTTAACCTGTACAGCTGAAGAAGAAAACTTTGGACCATGAGATTATCTCTTATTCTGTTGAAAGACTTGAGTCCATCTCTAAAATCTTTAATTTTTTAATTTTTCTTCACTTCCACTGGAGTTTCTAACTTTTTAAAAAACTGTTTAAAAACTCATTCTTATACAAACTGTATGATGAGATTAATAAATGAATCATAGAATCATGGAATAGTTTGGAGAGGAATGGACCTTAAAGATCATCTAGTTCCAACGTCCCCCCTCCATGGACAAGGACACCTCCTACTACAAATGTTTGTTCATGGATGCATAAAATGAATTTATATGTATTTCAATAGGATTGCAAAACGCTATTAATCAATAGATTTAGAAATCCTAAAATGTTTCCTTTAAACATAAATATCCTTACTCCTGCCAAACACACTTTTGATGCAGACCGGGATGCTTTTGGCCTTCTTGGTCACCTGAGTAAACTGCTTGCTCTTGATCAACCACCTGTCCACTATTGTTCCCAGATCCTTTTCCTTCAGGCTCCTTTCCAGTCACTCTTCCCTTAGCCTGTAGTGCTGCATGGGATTGTTGTGACCCAAGTGCAGGACCTGGTGCTTGATCTCATTAAATTTCATGGCACTGGCATCAGCCCATTTATCTACCCAGTCCAGATTTCTCTGCAGTGCCTTCCTACCCTTGAGCAGATCTATACTCCTGCTCAATTTAGTTTCATGTGCAAACTTACTGAGGACTCACTCAGATTTTGTTTTCTATCAAGAGGCAGCAATTCAGATTTCCTCTTGTAACTCACTTGGATATAAATATACCTTACACTGAAAATCATGTTCAAAAAAGATGAATAAAATAGTAACCAAAAGAGATACCAAAGAATAAATATACACTCAACATAAGCGAAATATTTGCAAAGGAAGTGTGCATTTCACATAGGGAAAAAAAAAAAAATTGTGAATTTTGATTCACCTTTTTTTTTTCTTTCTTTCTTTATAAACTGGATCTATTACTCTTACTCAGAAAAGATTTAATTGCCTGCGCTACAAAAACACATGTTGGTTGTGAATAAAATATGGGTTTATCATTATTTATCCTCACTCATTTTATGATGTGACTGTAATTCTCAAATACTTTCCGTTATCTGCTTCTAGCATTGGCTAACCTGCCACAAGACTATTAATTAGCAATTAATTAACTTGCAAAGGCAGCTTCTATGTTATAACACACATCAACTATCTGTATATTTAACGATGTGTTAATTACAGTTGTTTGCAGATTAAGCTGTAATGCAGTGTATTAAAGTGCATCAATTGATTCAAAGTCAGGCATACTAAAATCCAAAAGTGAGTGACATTTTTTCATTGTAGTAAGTGTTTAATTTTATTTTTTTTACTATTTTTTCTAGTTCTAAAGCCAGCAAATAATATTTTTAAATGCAATTTAAATTGATAAAAGAATAAATATCCAGTTATACTATTTGAATATATCAGCTCAAAATATTGAAATGCAGAAGGATTATCATCAATGATGTTTGCTGGAGATGTAAAGCTCTAAATTCAACAGCAAATAGAAACGAATTTCATCTGCAAATTGTCAGGAGAAAAAAAAAAAGAGTAAAATAAATCAAATGTGTTTGGTTTGTTTGGGTTTTGAGTTCTGGTAGATTTTTTGGGGGCTGTGAGGGGCTTTATCAGTTTTTAATTACTTCTCTTTTACAGTTACTTTGCTTTATCATTCATTAAAATTTGTTTCTCTTATCTAAAAATGTAGCTCTCTGGAGTATTAATCATCTCACTTTACTTATACACCTAAACATAATTGCTTGGTTATATCTTTTGGCAACAAGAAACATTTTAAGATGAGATATCCAAGCAAAGACTACAAAAGACTGGATGGATTTACCAAGAGATTCTTATATCAAAGACAATTTTAACTTCAGAATTCACATTTAAAACCAATCCTATAGCCATGAATGAAGATGGTGACTGTCTAGATAGGTTGTGGATGTCCCCTCTCTGGAACTGGTCAAGGCCAGGTTGGACGATGTCTTGAACAAGTTGGTCTAGTGGAAGTTATCCCTGCCCATGGCAGGAGGTTTGGAACTGGGTGACCTTCAAGATCCCAAAACATTCTGTGAGACTATGGATCAAGTTGTGTATCTTTAGATAAATCAGGACATTCTGTCACCATGTCTCTTCTATTAATTTTAAAAGGAAAATAACAATAAAAAATATCTTTATTTTTTACCCTTATAGTCCCATCACAGACTGAGTTTCCATGTGGATGATCAACTGGTTTACAGCAACCTCAGAAAAGCATCCCATCCTGCTGCCTTAAAACAAAGCATCCAGGATTGTTTGCAAAACCTAAGGCTTTTCTGAGATTTGGGTTCTTGGATCTGTTTGTTATCAACTTCCAGTTTTTCTACCAATTGTTAACATGGTATGTGTCAGAGAACCAAATTGAACTGTCAGGCACTGGAACAGACTGCTCATGGAAGAAGTGGAGTCAGCATCCCTGAAGGCAGTCAAAAAACTTTGAGACATGGCAGCTGGAGACATGGTTTAATGGTCATGATGGTTTGGGGTTCATAGTTGGACTCAATAATCTTAGACGTATCTGCCAACCTTAATGATTCTGTGATCACAAGTCAGGGTTATTCATTGTGTCGTAGCAATGGAAGCCTTTATACAACTGTTTCAGGAGCCTGAGAATTTTTTCTCTTTTGAGCTTTTATTTAACAGAGAAGATCAGAAGCTGTTGGTGTATTTTTTCTTTCAAAGAGAGATTTGATATAATATTCTCTATCTTTTCTCAACAGGAGCAAAGACAGTACTCGTTACATGCAAAATGATAACAAAGAGGGTAGACATGAAACAAAATAGATATGCGAATAAAATCAACCATCTTAGAAAGTATTGTATGCATGCGCAAGTTCTGCTTCTCATTACCTGTCTTTCATTGCTTTCAAATACCTGCATTCAAAGGATTATCTTCTGTAAAACGCAAAACAAATCTTTACAATGCTCAGAGTGAAAACTACATCCATAATTCAGATCATAGAACCATCGAAAGGTTGAGGCTGGAAGAGCCCTTTGAGATCAACAAGTCCAACTGCTTGCGCAGTGCTCACAATGCCGTCACTACTGCTAAGCTATTAGCACTAAACCAAATCCCACAGCACCACATCCACGTGCCTTCTAAATACTTCCAGGGATGATAACTTCTCAGGCCAGTGCCAGTGCCTGAGAAACCTGTCTGTGAAAATTTTTCTCCTGAACCTCACTTGGCACAATTTGAGGCTATTTTCTCCTGTCCTGTCACTTGTTGCATGAGCAACCCCCAATCTCGCTCCGACCTCCTTTGGCATACTTGTAGAGGGCAATGAGGTCTCTCCTCAGCTCTCTTTTCTGAAGAATAAACAGCTGCAGTTCCCTCAGCTGTTCTTCATGAGATTTGTGTTCAAGGTTTTTCACCAGCTTAATTACTCTTCTTTGGACACTCTCAAGCACTTCAATGCCCTTCTTGTAGTGGGGCACCCAAAACTGAGCCTGGTACTCAAGGTGTGGCCTCACCAGTGCTGAGTAGAAGGGGAATGAAGATAAAATATCCTGGAAGAAGACATCACATCAAGCATCAGTTCCATTAAACAGAATATCTTAAGTGACTACTCTGCTTTGTCTTACATGATCCTGGACCTCATCAAACTTCTCCAGTTTCACATGAGTTTATCAAATTTCAAATGAATGTGTTTAAGAATGGTTGATAAGGGGACAAAAGGCAGGCAATGCAAAAAGAAGGTTGAGAAGAATACAAAATCTAGAATCATAGAATATTTTTGGTTGGAAAAGGCTTCTAATATCAAGTCCAACCATCAGCCTAAGACCACCATGCCCATTAAACTATTTCCCCAAGTGCCATGTCCACACATATCTTGAACACCTCCAAGTACAGTGACTTCACAACCTCCCCGAGCAGCCTCTTCCAGTGCCTGACCTGCTGTTTGCTATCTCATATTGCTATCTTATCTAGATAAGAGCAGAAATAATATCAGTGTCCTTGTAATAGTCTGTTATTGGTTTATGCTGTCCTGTTTGCTTTTGCCCTGGATGCCTTTAGGTTTAAATTTACTGTAAATCCAAGCTACTGAAGTAGGCATTGACTGTGTCTCTGAAAACCTACCTTAAGGGATCTGTGCACACCCTCAACACTTACAAGATTGATTTGTAGCTTCAAGCGTAAGACACTTAAGGGGATCTGAAAGTAGGATGGCCCCACAGGTGACATGTTGTATTCTGGGTAGGGTGAAGTGGAGGAACTGTGCACTCTCTTAGTGACCTCTGATGGCCAGCTCACACAACTTAATTAGAAACTGTTTCGGATAATACAGGACCCAATAAAATATATATTTAGGGTGACAGTAACATATTGTGTAGTATTTTTTATTTTAAAAAGGAAAAAGTAAAACACCAAGTGGTAAAAAAAAAAAAAAAAAGTTAAAGAATGTTTAAAACCTCCAAATATGTAAGAAACAAGATCAACTTAATTTTTCCATATCTGACAAATATGAAAATTAGTTGTAAGAGCAAGGAAAAAAAGGAGGGCCATGTTCATTGGACAGGGAGATGGGAAAGAAAGAATATATTTCATCTGTCTCTGAAGAAAGAGAGGCTTACTCAAAACGTAGAAAAAATCTGGTTGAATTTTCTATGTTTGCAAAATTAATTACATTTCTCATTGTCTAGCTGTCTTCTACTCATCATTGTGTTTCATTGGAAATATGTTAACAGCTAATCAACAATCAATCACAGAATGATTAAAGATCATCTAAGTCCAACCCTAGCTGCCATGGGCAGGGACACCTCCCACTGGATCAGTTTGCTCAAGGCTTCATCCAACCTGACCTTGAACACCTCCAGGGAGGGGGAATCCACAACATCCCTGAGAAAGATGTTCCAGTGTCTCACCATCCTTACTGTAAATAATTTCTTCCTAATATCCAGTTTAAATACACCCTGCTGAAGCGTAAATCCATTCCCTCTCATCCTTTCATAATATACCCTTGCAAAAAAATCCCTCACCAGTTTTCTTGTAAGTCCCTTCAAGTACTGGAAGGCTGCTTTAAGGTCTTCAGTGTGTCCTGTCTTCTCCAGGCTGAACAGCCCAAACTCTGTTGAAATCCTATCACTTCATAAATACACTTTTCATAACTAGAATCATAAGCTATAGTTTTGGCCTTCTTCGTTGATGCATTTCTGCCCTAAGGTAGGCTATGTTATGAACATTTATTTTCATTTCACCTGTATTGCTTGTTCATGGGGACAACTGATGTCCTTGCACAGATTCAATAAGCTATTAAGTAATCACACATATATAGAATAATTGAATTCATTGGGTTAGAAGGGATTCTCAAAGTTCATCTTTGCCAAGACAGGGACATCTTTAACAAGATCATATATATGGCAGAGAAATACAAGTCACACACCTGAATTTTGGAATATGCTACACCTGGAGATGATGGAGTCATCTGAAGGTGTTCAAGAAACCTATAGACATGTCACTTAGAGGCACAGTTTAATGGACATGGTGGTCTTAGGCTGACGGTTGAACTTCATGATCTTAGAGGTCTTTTCCAAGCAAAACAATTCTATGGTTTTATGAATTCTTCAAAATTGTCCAGTTCTAAGTGTTAACATCTTGTACTTAATGGTACACAGCTGCAACACAATTATCATTAACATACAGTCTTGTGTCTTTTAGGATAAGAGAAATAAAACTTTTGCAGGGAATGAAAGAATTAATGTAGTAATAACAACGAAACTGGAAGAATTAAAACCTATAGAGAGTACTTCTTCATTAATAATAATAATTTTTTAAAAGTCTTTATAATAAGAAGAGTTTATGTATTTATAGATAATGCTTTACTTGGAATCTTTCAATGTGTTTTCTTCACTGATCTGCACATTTCACATCTCCTAAAGAGAAAATACCTTTTGCTCAGCTTCATAATTTACATTCAAATATTTCACTGTGTTTTTCTCCTTAATAAGCTTGATGCAGGATCATTACTGCATGCTGCTGAACAGTTTGACCCAAGTCCAAACAAGCACTAAAGCCTAAATTCAAGCATCCAAATTGTAAGACTGAAATGGATTGAAAATGCTGTGATTGAGTGCTTTGTTGGATGGGAGCCAGAGTGTTCAGTATGTTGAAGGCACTTCAAGGGTGTATCAACAGTTTCATCTCAGAATCATTCCCTATTTTAAGAGCTTGTGTAAAGACTCATCTTACTAAAACCAGAACTTTGAATTTATAGAAGTATCTTAATTTTACTGCTGTGGAAGTCAATGGAACACTTTTAGGGAGAACATGATTTGAGATTGCTGTTCATGATACACATTTTTAATTGGATGTCAGCAATATATCAAGTTTATATTCTTCATTCTTCTTCTATGAAAGAACTAATTTGAGAGAACCTCATCTGAAGTGTAGTCACTGATTTAAAATATCTGCATCTCATTCTTTTCACATGGTAGTCATAATGGTAACTTCAGCTTCTCTTGTGTCTAACTTAGAATTTTATGATCTAGATTGGAGGATGACTGGATGGGGTTCAGAACTGGCTGAAAGACCTGGCTCAATAGGCAATGATTAAAATTTCATAATCTACCCTGGGAGAAGAAACAGGTTGAGTATTCTAAGGATCTGTCCTGACACCTGCCCTGTTTAATGTACCTCTAAGGACCTGGAGGGTGTGGTGGAGTCATTGCTTATCAGGTTTGCAGCTGACTCCAAACTGAGTAACCAGTCAATATGATTGAGGTAATAACTGCTATGCAGAAGGATCTGGATGGGCTGGAGTCCTGGGGCTGCCAAGAGCTTATGAAATTCAGTCAGGATAAATGCTAAGTCTTTTACCTAGGAAGAAAGACCTCCAGGGATGGTGAATCTGCCACCTTCCTGGGCAGCCTATTCATTATTGTAATGACTATATTCATTTTATAAGGTGTTATGGTTTAAGTAAAATAAAACATCAGTCCCTGTGATTTTTCAGTGATAAATCTGAAAAAAATCTACAAGAAATGTAGGCAAAACTTATTCAAGAGTTAGTATGTGCATGCTCAAAGGGTAGCACTGACTTACAATAGACTATAAAAAATGAAATTAAAAAGCCCAAACCAACCAAAAAATGCCAACCTCAATACAAAACTGAAATCTGCACAATATAACTGTTACAGTTCAGCACAATTTAAAAACAAAACAATAGTTTGTTATTTCCTTCAAGACTTCTTTCTGTTTAATAATCCAGATAAACTCCTGTAGTGGCATGAGCCAAGTGGAAGTACATGAGCAAAGGTTATAAATAATTGATTGAACTACCTTGTGTTGAGCAAAACCCAGCTTTTATCAATGAAGTTCTGAGAGATTTCATCTATCCCAATATTCTTAAAAGGATTATGGCAACAAGAAAGACAAAGTGAGCTCCTTATCATTCCACCAGCATTAATTTTTCATGATAGCAAAGGACTGAGTAGCTGCTAGAAAATGGAATAGACTCTACCCATTATCTGAAAACTGTAGGAAGGAACAAAGAGAACGTCTTGTATCTTGAATTTCTTGTTTGTATTAGTTTCTGGGTTTAAAATATGCATAAATATATTGCAAAGGCAGATTAAAAACCAAACAGATAAAACCCGCCCAACTACCCATGAACAGATTTGTGAGCCACACGGCTAAATCCCAAGGCATTTTCTTCTGAAATTTTCTAACAAAAATATTTGTCTAGCATTGTCATCCATAATGTATTGAGGTCAACTGAAAAATTAAACCACAGATGCTTGGTGAATTTCTGTGAATATTGAACAATTTGTGTTCTGGCACGAGGAAATGTTTGTTTTGTCATTGTTGATAGTTTTATTTGTTTGGGGTTTATTTCTCAAATTATATTTCCAAGACCTGCTATCTTAGAAAGCAACAATATTGTTTATTCTTATAAATACAGAGGTAAAGAAACAACCTGTAGCTGATGAGAACTGGAAAGTATTTACTTTCCTGTAATTTCAAACTTCATGCCTTGATTGCAATTTACATTTTCATTGCAATTTCTATTGAAGAAAATGAGTGACAATTAAAGAAACTAACCCAAACTCCTGTTCTACAGTGTGGACAAGAAATTACTGGGAAGAAAAAAAAAAAAAAAAAAAGAAGAAGATACTTTCATTTTATACATTTGCTCAATGTTCATTTTACTGACAAAGAAACAAACAAACAAAAAAAAGTTATTCTTAGTTAAAAAATGTATCTGTCATTAAAAAAGTAAAATTTTCTGTAGTTTTCTCTAATAAATATCTGCAAGCATTATCATGGATAAACATACTTCTGTACTTACAGCTAACATCTCCTGATTAAAAATATATTAATAAATAAAATATAATACTGCAACTTTTCTAAAGGTAAGGTTATTTGACTTATAGCTTTGGGGCCTGTATAGTAGCAACTCTGACACATACCATACGTGCAAAATTTAAGTCATCTGTGTACCAAATTGTCATTTTACTGTTGAAATACAAGCTACTTGTGTAAATTAAGTCAGAATGTCACAGCTGCTTTTTATTTACTCATGGAATTGTTTGGGTTGGATTTAGACTGGATGTTAGGAGGAAGTTCTTTCCAGTGAGGGTGGTGAGGCACTGGCACAGGTTGCCCAGGGAGGTTGTGGCTGCTCCCCCACTGGAGGGGTTCAAGACCCGGTTGGTCAAGGCCTTGAGTGAGCTGTACTAGTGGGAGGTGTCCCTGCCTATGGCAGGGGGTTGGAACTAGATGATCCCTGAGGTGCCTTCCAACCTTACCATTCTATGATTCTATGAGTCTATGATTCTATGACCTTAAAGGTTATCTAGTTCCAGCCTCCTGCCATGAGTAGGAACACCTCCTGCTAGACCAGGTTGCTTAAGGACCCAGTCAACATGTCTTTCAATACTTCCAGGCTTGGAGTCTTCACAGTTTCTCTAGATAACCAGTCCAGTGCCTCACCACCCTCATGGGGAAGAATTTCTTCCTAATATCTCATCTAAATACAGTTTCTTCCAGCTTGAAGCCATTACTCCTCATCCTGTCACTAAAGGCCATTGTAAAGCACTTATGTCTGTCAAAATCCTGAATATACAGTAAAAATAACATCCATAGTCATGTTTAAAATTGCATACCATAGGGGAAAACGTTTCAGATGCTGATGTATTGAATGTTTTAGGTAATTGGTCTCAAGGTGTTCAGGTGATTTAAACATCTGTATTTATATTTATATTTATGGTTTTTTTATGTCTTACAGTTTAAATTAATCTGTAATCTCAAACTCCCAAGGTTTAGAGTGATAATTGAGTATGCTGGACTAAAATTATATACAATCCTTAAAATTCCAAATTACATTACTTTAAACTCCAACCCCTAAAGGCTTAGAGTGATAATTGGATATCTATAGGACTAAAATTACACATAATCCTTAAACATACCAAATGTCACTAAATTGACATTTAAGGGTTCTGCTTCAGATAAATTGGAGGGTTTGTAAAAATTCAGCCTGCATCAGTTATAAAGCATAATCTCAGAATTAATTGAAGCAATACACAAACCTGAAGAAATTGTTCAAGGTTCCAGCAATCTCTTTTTCAATTCCCTCTAGTGTTTCTGCTTGCTCCCAGTACTATTTCTGTAGTAGCTGCTTGCTGGAGTTGCATAGTTCTGCGGCAAATGTTCATCGGAGAGAGGTTTCAGCAAATCTGTATCAGTTCCATCTTAAGCTTTTCTGAACTACTTGTATTTTCCAATTCCTACAGTCCATTTATGATTTCTAGTCCTTTTTATTTTTTGATGTGCAGATTTCTGATGCTCAGTAATGTCCAGATTTATATCCTGCACTACTAGTTCAAATTTTTTTTTTCCATTTTATTGCTTGAGATCTTGCACTGCATTCAAAACATTTTGTTTGTTACTTAGTTATTTCCTGCTTGGGCTGAGTGCTGCAATATTCCTGTCTTTGTTATCTCCCTGGTTACCGGTAAAATGTTCTTCATTGTTATTAACAGAGTCTTTGCTTTCTGTGTAAGGATTCTAACATCCTTCTCCCTCCCTTTTCCTCTCCTCTCACTCCCTTTTTTCTCTGCTCTCCCTTCTTTTTTCTCTCCCTTTTGTTTTTCTTTTCTCTCCATGCTTTTTCTCTTCTCTCCTTTTTTACATAAAATAACTATACACGGCACATGCATTGCACTTCTTACATTTTTTTTTTTTTTTTTTTTTTATCTTTTAGAGGTGAACTCCTATCATAAAACCAAATGTTTGGATANAAATTCTTATTAGTTGTATCGGCTCTGATTCAGGAAAAAAAAAGTCATTGCTAAAGAAGTTCATCCCTACAAAACAGTTTATCCTAAATATATAGACACATATAAAATATGTTGGTTTTATTAAGCTGATTCCAGAGAATCATAGAATGGTAAGGTTGGAAAGGACCTCAAAGATCATCTAGTTCCAACTCCCTCCCATAGGCAGGGACTCCTCCTACTAGAACAGGTCACTCAAGGCCTCATCCAACCTGGTCTTGAACACCTCCAAGGAAGGAGTAGCCACAACCTCCCTGGGCAACCTGTTCCAGTGCCTCACCACCCTCACAGGGAAGAACTTTCTCCTAACATCCAGTCTAAATCCAACCCAAACAATTCCATGAGTAAATAAAAAGCAGCTGTGACATTCTGACTTAATTTACACAAGTAGCTTGTATTTCAACAGTAAAATGACAATTTGGTACACAGATGACTTAAATTTGGCTATGCAGACCAACCGCGTGGAAGCATTTAGAGCCTGTTCCTGGTAAACTTGAGGTAGTGGAGTTTCCAAGCAGTTCAGCATATAATAAGGCAGTAGCAAGCACAAATACAATGGCAGAGCACAGATAAAACAGCAGAGCAGGTTATGTCACCTGTTCATCTCCTTTTATGCATACAGCCTGAGACTAATGGGACTTTGGACACAGAATAGCCAATCAGACTGGCAGTTAGCCAAGACCAACCATGTTAGGTGAAGCCACAGGTTTGCTTTACCCTTTTTAGGGCAGAACACAGGCCTTGCACAAGACATACACAAGCTGAACCTGTGTACCTTGTTTACCACAGGATGCAAACAAGTCTGGGCAGGCCAGAGTCCTTAGACTCAGTGACTCCAGGTTCTTCGTCCTCTTTCCCACGGTTGCTTCTTCCCAAAACAGAAGGAGGGAGAGCAGAAAAACATGTCTGGGCAAGCCAGGACGTGTACAAGCCTAATTCGTCCTGCTTAGGCCTGCCACGATAGCCCCAAGTAGACATGGATCTGCTTGTGCAAATTCAGAAGAGAGTCATGAAGATGTCTTGTGGCTGGACCACTTCCCTATGAGGACAGGCTCTGAGAGTTTGTCTTGTTCACCCTGAAGAGAAGGCTTCAAGGAGATTCTAAAGTACTTGAAGGCATCCAAAGGAGATCTGCAGCACTGCTGAAAGGGCTGTAGGGAATGTCCTATGAAGCCTGGCTAAGAACTTTGTGTTTCTCTAACGTGGTGAAAATGAGGTTTGTTGGGCAACCTCACTGCTCTCTACAACTTCCTAAGAAGGGAAAGTGGGGAGAGGTGTTTATCTTTTCAGTGACAGCATATGTGGGAATAGTTCAAAACTGCAGCAAGGAATGCTTACAGTAGACACTAGGAAGCATTTCTTTAACAGAGGATACTCAAACACTGGAACAGGCTTCCTGGACAGCTGGTGAATGCCCCAAGCCTGTCAGCGTCATCTGGGCAACATCTTTAACAACATTCTTTAACTTAATCAGTCCTGAAGTGATCAAGCAACCAGAGAACTGTGATGTTTTCAGCTCTAACCAGGACTATAATACATTGTACTGCAAACATTGAAATTCCTGATTGATTTAGACATTGGTTATCAGTATTTCAGTAGCCTTTTTTTCCCCTCAATATGATGAAGCCCAGAAGAACCTTTGCATTTGACTCTGTCCCACATGACATCCTGGTCACCAAACTGAAAAAACATGGACTGGATGGGTGGACCACTCGCTGGATAAGGAATTGGCTGGATGGTCACACACAGAGAGTTGTGACCAAGGGCACAATGTCCACCTGAAGGCCAGTGACAAGTGGTGTCCCTCAGGGGTCTGTGCTGGGACCAGTGCTGTTTAACATCTTTGTCAGTGCCATGGACAGAGGATCAGTGCACTCTCAGTAAGTTTGCAGATGACACCAAGCTGTGTGGCACAGTTGACTTGCTAGAGGGCAGGGATGCTAGGGACCTGGACAGGATGAAGAGGTGGGCTTAGGCCAATCTCATGAAATTCAACAAGGCCAAGTGTAAGGTCCTGCATCTGCGTAGGCACAAGCTCAAGCACAAATACAGGCTTGGTGGTGAATGGCTGGAGAGCAGCCCTGAGGAAAGGGACCTTGGAGTCTGGATTGATGAAAAGCTCAACATGAACCTGCAGTGTGCACATGCAGCTCAGACAGCAACCGAGTCCTAGGCTACATCAAGAGAAGTGTGGCCAGCAGGGCAAGGGAGGGGATTCTGCCACTTTACTCTGCTCTCGTCAGACCCCACCTGGAGTACTGTGTGCAGTTTTTGAGCCCTCAGCACAGGAAGGACATGGAACTGTTGGAGTGAGTCCAGAGGAGGGCCATGAGGATGCTCAGAGGGCTGGAGCAGCTCTCCTGTGAAGACAGGCTGAGAGAGTTGGGGCTCTTGAGCCTGGAGAAGAGAAGACTTCGAGGGGACCTGATAGTAACCTTCCAGTATCTGAAGGGGGCCTACAGGAAGGCTGGGGAGGGACTATTGACAAGGTCTTGCAATGACAGGACAAGGGACAGTGGGTTTAAACTGGCAGAGGGAAGATTTAGACTAGATGTTAGATGTTAGTTCTTTCCAGTGAGGGTGATGAGACACTGGCACAGGTTGCCCAGGAAAGTTATGGCTGCTCCCTCCCTGGAGGTGTTCAAGGCCAGGTTGGACAAGGCCTTGAGTGAGCTGTACTAGTGGGAGGTGTCCCTGCCTATGGCAGGGGGTTGGAACTGAATGATCCTTGAGGTCCCTTCCAACCTTACCATTCTATGATTCTATGATTCTATGAACCTCTGCACTAAGTTTTGGGAATCTGGAAACACTTGTGATATCTTCCATCCAGGCAAATTTCTAAGGGGAAAAAAAAAAAAAAAAAAAAAAAAAGCAGTTTATTTTTTAAAACCCATCAAGGCAAATCATGGATGAGGCAACCGCAATAAAAAACCTGAAGTGTGCTTGCTAAAACATTTTTGTCACGTAGCTCCTTTTACAGCATAATTGACATTTTTTTTTCCCAACAAGCTTGACTGAAAGCTTGTTCTTCAGTCTTTTAAAGTGCTGTATTCTTATAATTTATAACTATACACCAATTCACCAATAGTTATTTATTCCTGTCTTAGTACTTCTGCTGGTTCTAGTTTTGAATACCTAGCCTGAATTCTAGGGAATTTATTCTAAGGCATTGTTTATGACCAGCAGTAACAGCTCTTCTTAACCTTTCTTTTACTAGACTGAACAAGCCAATGACTTTAAGTTTCCTCTCACGTTGCCAATTTTCTTTCCCCTGATAATCTTAACAGTTATCCTTGGCACTTGTTCCAGTTTGAACAGATCTTTCATAAATGCAAGTGACTCGAATTTTCTATCAAATTGCTATTGCATTGTTATCAAACTTTATTTCATGCAGTAACATTAATAATTTTCTTTCTTGCTATCTTCAGCTTTATGGTACAATATCTCATTTTGGATCATGTTTATTCTTTTCACGGTTGTATCCATTTTTGGCTCATAATTATCATAGTGCACTGCAGTGAAGCTTGACTGTAAGCTTTTAGAGTGCACAGTACAAACCAAACAGCATTAGGATAGTAATTCATAGAATCACAGAATAGTTTGGGCTGGAAGAGACCTTTAAAGGCTATCTAGTCCAACACCCCCTGCAGTGAGCATCTTTGACTACATGAGGCTCCTCGGGGCCCCACCCAGACTGACTCTGAATGCTTCCAGCATTAACCACTTACCACTTCTCTGAACCATCTACTCTGGTGTTCAACCACTCAGAGTAAAGAATTTCTTCCTTATCTCTAGTTTAAATCTTTCCTCTTTAAGTTTAAAACTGTCACCCCTGGTCCCATTACAATGCTTGCCAATAGAGCCCTTCTCCACCTTTCCTCTAGGCTGCATTCAAATACTGGAAAGCTGATAGAAGGTCTCTATGAGTCTTTTCTTCTCAAGGCTAGACAATGTGAGCTCTCACAGCGTGTCCTCATAGGGGAGATGCTACAACCTTCTGATCATATTCATGACCCTCCTCTAGACCTGGTCAAGCAGGTTCATGTGTTTCTTTTGCTGTAGACTCCAGAGCTGGGCACATTACACAGATGAAGCGTTCCAAGAGTGGAGTAGAGAAGCAGAATCGCCTCCCTCAACCTACTGGTTACGCTTTTTGTCCATGATTTTTGACTGCAGAGCACAAGGATACATTAACAGAATGAATCACAGAATCGTAGGATGGTTTAGGGTGGAAGGGACCTCAAAGATCATCTAGTTCTGACCCCCTGCCATAGGCAGAGACACCTCCCACTACAACAGGTCACTCAAGGCCTCATCTAATCTAACCCTGAACACCTTCAGTGAGGGAGCAGCCACAACCTCCCTG
>VWZE01000037.1:127550-177039 GCA_013396675.1 Eubucco bourcierii
CAGCCTGTCCAGGTCCCTCTGGATGGATCCCTGCCCTCTAGCAAGTCGACTGTGTCACACAGCTTGGTGTCATCTGCAAACTTGCTGAGGGTGCGCTGATTCCTCTGTCCATGCCACTAACAAAGACGTTAAACAACACTGGTGTCAGCACAGACCCCTGAGGGACACCACTTGTCACTGGCCTTCAGGTGGACATTGTGCCATTGATCACAACTCTCTGAGTGTTACCATTTACCCAATTCCTCATCCAGCAGTGCTCCACCCATCAGGTCTGTGTTTTTCCAATTTGGTGACCAGGATGTCATGTGCGACAGAGTCAAATGCCTTACTCATGTCCAGGTAGAACTTTGTCCTCTAGGGTTGTGATACAACAAAGTCAAAAGGGTCATTTATTTGCTTAAAATTAAGGAGGTACTTAAATGTTTTCATAACCTGAGAATCTCTTTGGTGTTTGCTAGAGATAACTCCAGGGAAGTCAGTGCAATCAAGCTGATAACCTCTAAGAATCAGGTGAGAGTTTTCCCCTGGAACAGTGTAAACCTGATAATTACTTGAGTCTTCTGATAGTAATTTAGTGCCTAATTAAATGGACTTTCACTGATTACTTAAGAAACTTTGTACATACAGTTTTTACATAAATATCATTATTACAACTTGATTTTGTACACAATAGAGCAGCAAATAAAACATGGTATTGTTATCAGTTGATTAAAGGAGATATGTTGATATAATTAAAGATAATTTTGTGTGAAAATTATGTTCAGTGCCTAGATTTGTAACTGATCTTTGGTAAATTACATCAATATTTCCCTTCCCTCTCCCCACCTTCACAGTTATTAATTTGAAATACATAAGAGAACTTTGGACTGTATATATTAACAACTAAGTTTGATTAAAAGTCATAGTTCTATGGGACTTCCAACCCATTTTTTCAACTGTGGTACAGAGGAAAGGCAAAAAAGTAGCAAAAGATTTGTACAAAAGTATTTCTTTGCCTGAAGTGTTCAGCTGCTGAAGAAAGCTTGTGAAAATATGAATCGCAGAGTAGTTGGAATTGGAAAGGCTCTTAAAGACCACCTGGTTACAACCCACCGCCATGAGCAGGGACATCTTCTACTAGCAGGCTTTGAGCCTCCCCAGCTTCTCTGGACAACCTGCTCCAGTGCCTCACCACCCTCACAGGGGAAGAAGTTCTTCCTAATGAACTTCTTCCATTTTGAAGTCATTACCCTTTGTCTTGTCATTTCACGCCTTTGTCCAAAATGCCTTTCCAGTTCTCCTGTAGTCCCTTTCAAACACTGGAAGGCTGCCAGAATGTAACCCTAGAGCCTTCTGCCCAGGCTGAATAGCTCTGTTCTCTCAACCTGTCTTCACAGAAGTGCTCCAGCCTCTGATTATCTTTGTGGCACTCCTCTGCACCTGCTCTGACAGTTTCACGTCAAGATTTATTAACACCTTTCCAGGCTATCTTTCCAGTCTCCAACACTGTTGTTCAGGGAATTCTTGTCTTTCTACTTAACATCTCTTGAAATATGCACAATTGGAACATATAATTATTTTTCTGTTCCTTTCAAGAGGAACATCTACTTGATGAAAAGAACCAATAAACATCATTATTACCATTATTTGTTTCAACAACATATAAATCATCTTTTCTCTGCTATTCATTAATGAAGATAAGTTTAATCTTTCTTTATAGTACCATACTTTCCTGGATAAAAATAACTTACATTTTATAGAAGCTACTATAATGCAGAGAGATTAGACTGCAAGATTCAGTCATAAAATGTATTTAAGCTTTATTCACAGGTTTAACTGGAAAGCCAAGTTAGTGATTAAGTTGTGCTGCGCTCAGATCTGATCCACCATTATTATCACAGTTGTTCATGGACACAATAGTTGAATGCACTGCTACAGCTTAAAAACAAGAATATCAGAACCCAAAGGTAGTGCTAAACATTATGTGTACTAGTTAAACAAACAACCAAGGTTACAAAACTACATGTTAATTACTTGCTTGCTCCTCCAGGTAAGGGTTCTGCATCCCAGGGGAAAAATCACAGGATGTCAGGAGCTGGAAGGGACCTTGAAGGATCTAGTCCAATCCCCCTTCTAGAGCAGGATCACCTGTCCTGACCAAGGAAGATGGATCATATAAGCAAGAGGACTGCTGGAAAGATGACTTATAATTCCTAACCTGAATCTTAGAGCTTTTATCCCTTGAATTTACACGACTGTGATCAAGTCTATGCCCAAATGGATTATTCAGTTTGGGATGTAGTGGGGTTTACCCCTTATCTTTCACTCACAGTGGCTGCGGTTACTTGTCTGATGCTCTTTTTATTTTGTTTTCCTGATCTTATGATTTGATCCACAAGGTTGTTGGTGGAAACCAACACTGAACCTCTCCAAGTGTCTTTATCTTACTTTCTCAAGTAATTGAATAGTACTTTGGATTGAGACTCAGGTCATGCTATTTGTTGAGGGGTTTCAAAGCTCAGCTAAGGTTTCTGTTGTCTGAGTGATGCAGCACTGCTCTGTTTGGTCTACAGCTGATGGGCAACTTGAGGATGAGCTACCTACACCACTCCCCATGACTCATCCCTGCATAGATAGGGCCTCAAGGCAATCCAAGGCTGAGAAACTTTTAGAACTCTTTGTGAGTCATCTGCATGCAGCAGACTTTACAAAAACTTGTTTAGAATGAGCCAGACAATCCATAGAGCTACACATAACATTAAATATCTCATTCCTACCTCATATACTGAAAAAGTCATAGAATCATACAATCATAGGGTTTGGAAGGGACCTCCAGAAATTGAGTCCAAGACCAATGCAAAGCAGGACCACTTAATAGTAGGTCAAGCCTCAGCACATCCAGGTAGGTTTAGAAGATCTCTGGAGAAGGAGATCCAATTTCTTGAGGCAGCCTGTTTCAGGTCTTCAGCACTCTCACAGTAAAGAATTTTCTTCTTTTGAGATGAAATTTCCTGTGGCTGAGTTAATGTCCACTGCCCCCTACCCTATCACTGGCTATCACTGGGGGAAAAAAAAAAAAAAAGAAAAAGGAAAAAACAAACAAACAAACAAACAAACAAAAACCCCAAACCCTTCATCCTCCTAACACTCATTGTTCTGATATTTGTAGACATGAATAAGGTCCCCCCTCAGCCTTCTCTTCTCCAAACTAAACAGCCCCAGGTATCTCAGTCTTGCCTCATAAGAGAGATGCTCTAGTCCTTTAATCATCTTTGCAGCTCTGTTGAATTTTCTCCAGTATTTCCCAGTCTCTCTTGAACTGGAGAGCCCACAATGGTACACAATATTCCAGATGTGGTCTAACTAGGGCTGAGTGTAGGGGGAGGAGAACCTCCCTCAACCTGCTGGACACTTCTTAGTACAAAGGTTTGACTCTGACTGAATGTCTGTGAGTCAAGATAGAAGCAATTTAAGAGGATGATAAACAAAACCCAAGGCCGCACAAGGAAGCATGAGCAAAGTTGTTATTCTCTACTTGCCATCAAGAGATAATGTTAGGTCACTCCTGGGAAGCAGGATTTCAACATGTATAGTGGTTGCTCTGGAGGACTGATATCATCAAAGAAAGTCCCCACACTTACTTCTTTTACTTAGCTTTTATATCTGAGCTGACGTTGTAAGGCATAATTCCCCTTTGGTCAGTTTGAATCACTTGGCCTGGCTGTGTCCCCTCTGAAGATTTTGATTACTTCTTAGGCTGTTGTTGGGAGAGAAATGCTGAAAAACAACAGCCTTGCTGCTTGGATCAGCAGTAGTCAAAACAATGGTGTGTGATCAACACTCAGTTGTAGCACTGCAAGAGACAGAACTAAAAAGGTGTTCTGGTGAGAAGTCCAGCTCAACCAAATCCAATATAAGGACTCGAGTTTACTATTGGCCGCCTTGGCCACCAAGCCACATTGCTGACCCATGGACAACTTATTATCAACCAAGGCACATTCCTGTCCCACAGACAACTTATTATCAACCAAGGCACACTGCTGTCCCATGGACAACTTATTATCAACCAAGGCACGTTGCTGTCCCATGGACAACTTATTATCAACCAAGGCACATTGCTGTCCCACGGGCAACTTATTATCAACCAAGGCACACTGTTGTCCCATGGACAACTTATTATTAACCAGAACTTGAAGATTCTTCTATGCAGAGCTACTCTCCAGCAGATTAACTCCCAATCTGTCCTGGTGCATAGTGTTATTCTTCCCTATATGCAGGACTCTACACTTGATCTTGTTGGACTTCATTAGGTTCTCTCTTGCTCTGCTATCCAGTCTCTCTGTGTCTTACTGAATGACAACACAGCTTTCAGGTGTCTTCCCAGTTTTGTATCATCAGGAAATTTGCTGAGAGTACGCTGTCTCTTCATCTAGGTCGTTGAGGAATATGTTGAGCAAGACTGGATCCAGTACTGAGCTCTGGGGAACACCACTAGTCATGTGCTGTGCCTTGACCATAAGCTTTGTATGGCAATGTTACAGGAGAAAATGTAAGTCAGCCTGTGGATTTCTGTGTAGGAAAGATGCTCAGTTATATAAATGACTTCTCTTGGAGTACCAAAGCATTTAAGACCTGAAATTAGTTGTATTTGTATATATTCCTGTCCAAGCAAGAGCAAATGAAATCTTCATTACACGATCTTGCAAAGCTTAATCTGTCCAAGCGGTTTCATCTCTGTTTTGTTTAGTGATCGTTTACAATGAAGATTACCCTTTCATTTTGCATTTATGTGATCAGTATTACATATTATATGCTTTTGCATAATAATAATAATAAAAAAAAAATCAATTCAAACTGGGTAGCTTAAAAGTACTTGATTCCCTTCAGCAATTTCACATAACAACATTTTAAAACCATTTTGAACTACTTTCCACTAACATGCTCAATGATGACGGTCGTATATCAAACCCCATAACTCCCTGAATTTTATGCCCACTAAATTAGTGGCATGTAAAACATTTAATGAAAACAACAACCATCCATTCAGTCAGACATAGCTCCATTCTGATATAATTGCAATGGCTTGGAGCCAGCACTGATTGAGATCTTGGAGGTTTAGTACAATGATCTATCAGCTGCATTGTTGTGATTAAGATTTCTTTTAAAATTGTTTGAGGTATGGACATCACCTTCTAGTACACTCTGTAAAGTCCTGTGTACTCATTGAACATAGTAATAATTTTCGATGTCTCTCCCTAAGGAAGTGTGATACTTTCTGGTTTACTTAGGAGAGGGTGTTCACTTTCTATTTTTGCTTGCCTGCTGGAATGAAACAGAAACTGTATCAACTTTATTCATCCTCTCTTCCTTCCTGCTCTTGACTATTGAAGTTTCATGTACTTTAGCAAGTTCCTGCTTTAGCATCTACTTTAAGAGAGAATAATTTCCTAAGAATATGCAGCTGGGGACTTCTAGCATTTGCTGTGCTTTTTTCCCCCGTTGTTTCTTTTCCCCACACTCTCTACTACTTTTCCTTTTCCTCCCTTTCCTTTTTAATATAACAAAGCAACAAACATTTAACTCATGAAGAATTCATTTTCTGTACTGCTGCTGAAAACTGTCTTTTCTGTTTCTTTTTATTTTTCCCAGGGAAAATGGTATATCCTTTTTCTACGTCTGAATTCGGGGTTTGGTTTTTTTCAGTTTGTTTGTTTGTTTGTTCATGTGGAGGGAATTTTTTTTGCTTTGTTTTGTTTTGGTTTTGTCACCTAAAACATTCAATAATTCTGTGATCACTTATCACAGACTCTTCAACTGGACAGCTCAGATGTCTTTTCTAGTCAGGTTTTGCTATGCTTTTCTCTTGCTGGCTCTCCTCTAAGCCGGAATCACATCCTCCAACCACCATCATATTTCATGATGGGGAATTTTTTATACCTTCTGAACTATGTGAAGTATAAAACTGTCCTATTTCTTTGTTTTGGCTAAAAAGGATAACTCTATTGTCGCAGATTAATCTCAACAGAAACTACAGTATTATTAGTGTTATTACTTACATCAGTAGTTTATTCTTCTTTTCCTCACTCAGGCTGTGTAAAGGAATCATTTTCCCCTCTCTCTTTCATTTTTTAATTACTTTTATCTCATGTCTTGTTTCTGCTAGCTCTTTAGAGCTGCCAAGGTGACGTCTAGAAATTCCACATTCTCAAAGTCATACTTCCATATGTTGAATTCTTTACTTCTGTATTGTGCTTGCAACACTTTCCAACACCACCCCACCCNTTCTTTTAATTTTGTTAAGAACAACATTTTCCTGCTTGGTTTGGGCTTTATATGCTGCCCTCATAATTCTCGTTCAATGTGTTTATGTATCCTGAGAAAAGCCCTTGCATGTAAATTAACACATCCTTTATGAAAATATCTCTTTACAGATGGGTTGCAAGCTCTAACTATTGTTCAAACTGTGTGCATGCAAATGAACATCCTGCAGCTTCCTCAGAACTGGTCTCCTACATCTGGTTGACTGCATCTGCCAGTCTCTCTATGATAAGCATAGACATATGCAAACCAAAATTCAATATTCATGCAAGGAGTCTGTCTACATTTAGAATTGGAGAACTGTTTTGGTTAGATAAGAACTCTAAAATCATCAGATCCAACTGTCAGCACCACCATGGCCACCAGAGCACCCCCTAAAATACCACACCCACATTTTTTTAACATCTCCACAGGTGGTTACTCCATCATGTCCCTGTGCAGCTTAAGATTTTTTTTCTATCACTCGATTCAAACCTCCCCTGGTGAAATTTGAGGTAATCTACTCTGGTTCTAGTTTAGTCTGCATCAAGGGCTAAACTACAGCAGTTACTCTATCCCCAGTAGAGAAGGAGATTTGAAAAAAAGGAGACTCACAGTTTGAAATTAAAATGGATTTAATAAAACACCCAAATTACCTTCAATATCAGTACGAAGTATGTAAACAGCCCAGAAAAAGCACAGTACACTCAGCAATAATGAAGGCAGTCCTCAGGAGGAGGAGGAATAAGAGAATTAGAGCACAGAGAAGCCCAAACAAAATGATCTAGGATGAAACCTCCACCTCCTCGAACTTCCCCCTCTATACTGAGTGTGATATTGAGAGGCTGAAGCACACCTGGAGTGAACTGGAGTCACTTGTGCTGAATGAGTCAGACCTGCTGATAGCCTGCAACTGTCCTTAGTCTGCACTGTTGTAATTAATGAACTTGAAGTAGATGGAACTGGACATTACATTGTACAGCATTGTACAAAGGTAAATACTCCGTTTGGTGATAGGAATACATCCCTGTGGATATGACTCTTCTAAAGCCCATAACTTGAAAGTTCATAACTTTTGAGGCTCATAACTTAAAACATTTGCTCAGACACAAAGTTGAAAGTTGTTCTCACATGCATCAGATGTGTATTAACTGAGAAGACAAGGGCAAATACCAATCATTGTCCAGTTTGCTTCAGCCCTCCTTCCTCTGTCTTTGCTTGCTGTGGTCATAATGATCTGCTGAAAATCCAATATTTTATGAGGTTAAGATAAGGGATAGGATGGTCTAAATAAAACAGAATGTATACCTCTAGTTGACTGAAAGTTGACATCCTTTCCTACCACATATCCTGCAAAGACCTTCTTCAGTGATTCAAACATTAAAATACTCTTATTATGTTAGACATGTAGAACAATTTTAGTTAGAAGAGGCCTTTAAGATTATCAAGTGCAACTGTGAAAAAGAGAGTTGTTCACCTCATTTCTGTCATTTTTGTACCTATCCCTGTTTCCATGTAATTTAGCAGGATTGTAGTCTGGAAAACGCTAACATGTGGCTGATCTGTCCAAAGAGTCCTCAAATAAGAGGAGTTATTCTGTCTGTTCCCTGACCAGCCAACTAAGCCCTGTCCTCTACCTGCATTTAGATGCTAGATTCCATGATCAAAAATACTCATCCTGGGTATTTTAATCGTATCCTCTCTCCCTACTTGGAGAGACTACCATCATGAAAATCTATTTGTTCAGTCCTCACAATCACTTGAGGTCCAATATTTCTTCCATTAACTTTTGTTGGTGTATTTTGCCCCCACATTCTACCTTCCTCTACCAGGAAGTGTTCTGAATGCAGAAGATCTCATCATTCCACCCAGTGACATCCTTACCTGCAGCTGTCAAACGCAGAAATTAAAAGAAATATTCTGTGCCTTGTACTGAAAAATTCTTACTGAAGATAAATTCTTCAGGAGTTCAGCCAGAGTTGTCAAAAGAACTTTTTAAGAAGTCAAATATGAAATGCTTATATCTTCAAAAGTTCACTAAGAAAGAGTTGTCTGCAGGAAAAGGAAACAGTCAATCTCTTAACAATTATTTTTATCTTTTAATGCTGATCTAAGAACATATTTTCCATTTCTTTTACTTATATGAGGATCCTAGCAGGCTGTTGCAGCTCCCAGATCAAGGACTGCCAAAATAATTGAGCTGTTGACTGCAACTCCTCGAGCGTGACCATCCAGACAATTCCTTATCCACTGAGTTGTGCATCCATTGAATCCATGTGTCTCCAACTTGGAGACAAGGATGTTATGCAAGACAGACTCAAATGTTTTCAGAAGTTGAGGTAGATGACGTCAGTTGCTTTTCCTTTATCCATCAACACTGTCATAGAAAACTTCATGGGATAGAAATAAGAGAAACACCAAATCTCAGCCAAAGGCTCAAAAAGTGTAGATGCAGATCAGCAAAACTAAATCATTAAAATCCGTTCTTGGATAGTGTAAAGCATGAAGACTTCTTCAAATTTACTTTTTATTGAACTAATCTAAATTTCTCACTGAGGTATTGCAATAATTCATAAAAATTAATAATGTAGTTAAACTTGTTCCTGTTTAAAAATTTACTTAAATTTTAAAATCAATTCAAAGTCATTGAAAGCTGCTGTGTGCATTAGCTTTTACTGTCAGACAATACATCAAAGAAAACATAAAATAGCAGGCAAGAAACCTACTCTTTGGTGTTGACAACAAGAGCCTTTTATAAACACATTAATGATGGAGATAGTGTTTTTCACTCAGTATGCACTGAGGCATAATGTATTTAGGGCCCCAAACTGAAATACATTTTCCTTTGGAAAGCACAGTCATTTGAACAACCATTGATTTGTTACCTGGTGTGTTGACACTTTATGATGAGTTTCCTCGGAGCCAACTTATCTTACTTTTCAGATAATAAATAATGCACAAAGGAAACAAAACAATACATGCACATACATGAAGAAAAATAAAAACCAACAAAAACCTCAAAAAACCACACACACACCACCCCCCTCCCAAAAAAAAAAAAAAAAAAAAAAAAAAAAAAAAAAAAAAAAAAAAAAAAAACCCCACCCCCAAACCAAACTATAAACNAAAAAAGAAAGAAAGAAAGAAAGAAAAAACCCCACCTGCACATCCATATATTTCTTTCTTTAATGGAATCCTGATGTTGCTTAGGTGATGCACAAGGAATCACAGAATCAGAAACAGACATTTATTAATTTGATTTCATTTCCCATATGTAACCTACTTATTAAGAAGAAATAGTCTTCTGCATTTAGAACAACTTCAATATATCATTTGTGTGCATATTACATATTGCATGGCTCCTCCCAGTTACAAGACTAAATAAAGGGGGGTTTTGAACACGTTAGCGTATTCATTTTCTCAAATTTGAAACATTGTATTTATCTATAGAGATGTCTTTTAAGTGGACTTCCTAGAATTAGATATCAATTTTAATACACAATTAGCACTGAAAAATATCACAGAATCATGAAATTATTTTGGGTTGGAAAAAAACTTTAAGATCTTATTAGACCTTAAAGGTCCTGCTTACTGCAGGAAGATAGGACTAGACAACCTTTTAAGGTCTCTTTCAACCTAATGCATGTTGTACATCAAGCCCAACCGTTATCTAAATCTTCTAACCATTGTCTAACTCTCTAGTGCTAAACCTTGTTCCTCAGCAGCTCGTATTGGTGTCTTTTACACACCTCCAGGGATGGGGATTCCACCACCTCTCTGACTAGCCTATTCCAGTGTTGGAATAGTGTGTGACTCTAATCTCAAAACACATTTCTTCATCCTAATATACCATTAAAGTTTACTAGATTGCCAATGAGAAATAAGAATCCTACCAAGAAGAGGAATCCCTCAATGAAAAGTAAAACAGTAAAAAATAATAACCCAGAGAAAGGAATGTCACAATCCTAAAATAGATGCACTAAATCTGTCTCTGAAGGAAACTTCTCTGCTTTGTTGAATACGGACTTACCTAAATGATAAACCCAGATTGGAGTACTAACGGTTAGATTTAAACTGGGTGAAATTGTTTTTCCAACCCACGCCCAGATTGTGTTTTCCTTTTTATTTGTTTTCTTTATTGCTTCATGACACAAATCACATCAAAAGACAACTAAGTAAAATGAGAAAAGAGGAGACACTGATTGACAGAAGACAAAAAAAGGTTACTATAAAGGCTCCGGGTGAGATGACTTAAGAAACATCCCCGAATCCCCCCTAAACTTCTAAAATTTCTCTTTGTGTTCAATGTGACTACAACCTGACCTCAACATAGAATCATAGAACCATTAACACCAGAAAAGATTGCTAAGATTATCAAGTCTGATATTAACCCAACATCACTATGCTCACTAAATCATATTCTACAGTTTCTTGTCTACACAGTTTTTTAACACCTTCAGAGATGGTAACCATCACTTCTCTGGGAATTCTGTTCCAATGTCTGACCACTCTTGGAGGAAAAATGTTTTGTTTTGGTTTGTTTTTGTAATATTCCCTGATGCAACTTGAGACCGTTTCCTCTTGTTCTATTGCTAGCTACTTAGTAGGTGAGGCTGACACTCACATCACTACAAACTCTTTTGAGGGAGCTGTAGAGAACCAGAAGGTCTCTTTTCAGCCTCCTTTTCTTCAGACTAAACAACCCCAGTTTCCTCATCTGCTCCTCATAAGACTTATACTCTGAATATAGTGTATTCATTTCATGCATAAAACAAAATCACTTTTCTGTGATCTGGAGTTTAAATCAAAAAAAAAAAAAGTCATAAGCAAATATACAGATACACATAATTTATACCTAGAATCATAGATTTGTTTGGACTGGAAAAGACTTCTAAGATCATCTTGTCCAACTGTTGACCTAACACCATGATGGCCATTAAACCTTGTGTTCATGCCTCTGTGTGTGTAAATATAAAGTCATTTACTTTAGGAACTGGCTGTTCACTTCCACTTCTAGGGATTTTCAGGCAGAGTAAACGTAGCTTACTTTGTACTCTATTTTATACAGCATTTAAAAAGCCTTCAATGCTCATTAGGCAGCTGTAGAATAAGTGAAGTAATCCTTAAGTCCATAGACTCAAGGCCAAGTAGCCAAGGTAAATTTACTGAAGGAATATTCTACAAATACAAGATTGGATTTAAGAAATAGTTTCTCTGAGATGAGAATAGAATTTGAAACATGATAAGGAAGCACTTGAAGAATCTGTGAAAGCTTTTCTAATTCAAGAATTTTCCCCCCTGTTTTCTAACCTTTTGCATTTTTTCCTTTCCTCAAACCATTTCTCTCTCACACTAAATATCTTGCTTTGTTCTTTTCTTTCCTCTTCTTTCTTGATGCTCTTCTGAGTGCTCTCCCCTTGGCTGTGTATCTTGTCCTCCTGTTTCTTTTGAAGTCTGTGGCAAATTTCTTATTGATTTCAGTATGATAAAGATCAACTCTTACTCCTTCATTTCTCTCAATTTTACCATCTCTAGTAGCTGGTAGCAAAATCCAACTGTCTTGGTTCTGATCTCTGAAGTGCTGGTACACCATACTTTTGAGTTTTGATCCCAGTTAGATTGGAGGTTTTTTTGACAGCCAGAACTGTATCAAAATAGAAGCACTACCATGCTGGAAAAAAAAAAAAAAACAAAAACAAGCCTACAGCAATTGTATATATATTTTATTCTTTTCAACTAGTGCTAAGTGCTAAGATTCCTTGTGCCATGTGATCTCTCTTTCTCAACTTCTTTCAGTCATTGTCCTCATACTGGTCATTAATTCCACCCACTCAGCAAGACAAACCAAAAAGAAAGCAAAGCAAGGCAGAAATAATTTACTCTTCTATTTGACTTTTATTACCAACTATTTTAATAAGATGCATCTGAAGAAGTTGGGCATATTTGTCTTGATATGATTTATATAAATATGATTTATATCAATATAAAATAAAAAAGCAAACTGTGTTACTTGCTATAGTTTGTCATCCCACAGTAAAGGTACATTTACCATGGTACCACATACTCACAGTCTACTTGATAACTTTCTTAATAATTTGTTGTATAATCTACTTATCAAAAGTATAAAAGAAAGCTTTCCTAATGTATATGTACATTTCGTGTCATGCATTTTTGCAGTCTATCTAAAATGTTCCGCATGACCTTTGGCCAGCAATATACATCATTAAAACAAAAACACAAAATGTAGTAGCAATTCAACAAAGTCCATTTTCTATCCTCCATACTATTACTATGCTACTTACTTAGAAGACTGAATAAAAATATCTTACAAAGTTTTCCTTTCTCCATTATTTCCACAAATAATAGCCATGCCAGGTAATAAAATACACTATGTTGTGACAAATGTGATATGTTCTGTTTAGTTCTCAAAAACAAATTTGCCCTGAATGTTGAACAGCAAAAGTTTGGGTGATTTGCATTTATATGGAAAGAATAAACTGTTAAGAGACGTGAATTGGTGGTGGAATGGGGGGGTGAAATTTAAGCAAAGCAAGACAGGCTACAGATATGTTTTGGTTAACAGTAAAATGAGATCTTTGAAATTGTGCAAGAAAATAGAACTAGAAAGCATAAGAATAGTCTCAGAGAACGAGACACTGAAGCTCTGATACATCTGACATAACAAAATGCTGAGAATTGTTTGTAGCAGTGGTAATAGAAAGAGATAATTCAAATCTCTTTTCTTGTCCATTTTTGTCCCTTCTACCAGCCTCTGACTATCAGGTGACAACACTCAGACTGACAGAAGTTCTTACAGGAACACTATTTCACTCTTTGTAGCTTTTTTTTGTTTGTTTGTTTTCTTTAATCTCTCTCAAAGTCTTAGGCTTGAGTTGATGCTTCCGATATCATTATTTACATGCAAAACCCAGGAAAATTAAATCATCACTTATGGAGCAAAGCAGTGTTCAAAAAGTGTGATCAAACAGCCCGAGAAAACATATTTCAAGTTTCTGTGTCACTAGTGGCACTAGCATTTCATAGAATCATAGAATCAAACAGGTTGGAAGACACCTCCAAGATCATCCAGCCCAACCTATCACCCAGCCCTAGCCAATCAACTAGACCATGGCACTAAGTGCCCCATCCAGGCTTTTCTTGAACACCTCCAGGGACAGTGACTCCACCACCTCCCTGAGCAACCCATTCCAATGTCTCTGTCAAGAACTTCCTCCTAACATCCAGCCTATACCTCCCCTGGCACAACTTGAGACTGCGTCCCCTTGTTCTGTGGCTGGTTGCCTGGGAAAAGAGACCAACTCCCACCTGGCTACAACCTCCCTTCAGGTAGTTGTAGACAGCAATGAGGTCTGCCCTGAGCCTCCTCTTCTCCAGACCAAACACTCCCAGCTCCCTCAGCCTCTCCTCACAGGACTGTGCTCCTGGCCCCTCAACAGCTTCATTGCCCTTCTCTGGACACCTCCCAGTACCTCAACATCTCTCCTGACTTGAGGAGCCCAGAACTANTTGAGGAACCCAGAACTAGACACAGTACTCAAGGTGTGGCCTGACCAGTGCTGAGTACAGGGGTAGAATAACCTCCCTTGTCCTACTGCCTGCACTGTTCCTAATTCAGACCTGGATGCCATTGGGTCTCCTGCCCACCCTGCTGGCTCTTGTTCAGCTGCTATCTACCAGTACATCCCTTTCTACCTGGTTGCCCTCCAACCACTCTGTCTCCAGCCTGTAGCGTTGCTTGGGTTTGTTGTGGCCAAAGTGTAGAACCCTGCACTTATTAAATCTCATGGTGTTGACCTCTACCCACCCATCCAGCCTGTCCAGGTCCCTCTGCAGGGCCCTCCTACCCTCCAACAGATCGACACCTGCTTCTAACTTGGTGTCATCTGCAAACTTACTGATGCAGGACTCAACCCCCTGGTCCAGATCATTGATAAAGATATTGAACAGGACCTGTCCCACCACTGATCCTTGGGGTACACCACTAGTGACAACTGCCAAATGGCAGCTGCCAAATGTGGCACCATTCACCACCACTCTTTGGGCCTGGTCCTCCAGCCAGTTCTTGACCCATAGTGTTTAATATAATGGAGACAAGTTTGACTTTTGGTTGCCAGGTGTCATTTCTGTGATTTGTATTTAATATATAAAGCAATGCAATAATTTTATCTTGTAACTGAAGAAGAATTGTAGTAGAATCATAGAATCAACCATGTTGGAAGAGACTTCCAAGGTCATCCAGTCCAAGTAGTTGAACAGAAACTGCTGGAGAAAAGGAGGCTGAGGGGAGACCTCATTGCTCTCTACAACTTTCTGAAAAGAGGTCATTGTGAAGTGGGTGTTAGTCTCTTCTCTCTGGTATCAAGTGACAGAACAGGAGAGAGTGGCCTTAAGGTTAGACCACATTAGGAAATAAATGGAACAGGCTGCCCAAGGAAGTGGTGGAATCAGCATCCCTCAAGGTGTTCATGCAATACATGGAGATGACACTTTGGGACATGGTTTAATGGCCAGGATGGTGTTAGGTGAAAGGTTGGACTCAATCTCAAAGGTCTTTCCTAATTGAAACAACTTTATGATGAAACGAAGTTAAAAATCTGCTTTTTATACAGTTTTGTTATTTAATAGAAAAAATATGGGTTTTTTGTTTACTATATAAATAATACATTTATATTTACTAAATAAACAATATATTTATATTTACTAAATACATAATATATTTATACTTACTGTATAAATAATACATAATAAATATGTATTTATGGGGAAAAATGTGCCATACTTAAGAAAAAAAATTAGGCTTTTAATATATATTATTTAAATAAAACATAATTAACAATCCAGAACTAAAAATATTTTTTTTTTTTTCCTCAGTGAAAGCAACACTGCCCCTGGAACTCTGTGCCTGTTTCTATTCTCCTCAGCTTAAGAATAATGTCAGTGCATTATATTGAAAAGAATCACATGAAAACATATTACAAGTTGAGGCTGAAGGAAATAATTACAGATAGTTAGCTGCAATTTAATGAAGTTGTAGCTGCAAGGTAGATTGAGCTACATAGATGGAAAACCCAGATTTAAATACATTTGAATTTTCTTTCACTTGTGTCGAAAATACAACAAAATCCAGTGTCTGGAAGATGAAATGCAGCAAATTCAACTGAAAGAGAAGTTTACTTTGAAATTAAAGTTGAACCACCTCATGGAAGGTTGTCACCATCTTTTGCAAAGGAAACCTTTAGCTGTGATTTTGTATTTTTAAATCAAAAGCAGACTGGAATTTATCCTGTGAAGTCTAAAGATCTAGGATATTCAGAACATAGTACTAAATAAGCATCTCTTCCAGCTTTTTAATGAAGAGTATAAAGGCAAGGATGGTAAATACTAGCAATTTATTGACAGCTAGTTGCATCTTTGATCCTCACTGAGTTCACTTTCTTGTGAAATGGTACATGAAAGGGTGGCTATATCGTCAGATTACTTCATTAGACATGGATTTTATGAGTGTATCCCTAATAAATTCTGCCTTTTTAAAGACCCAAAAATAAGAAAAAGAAGTCAATTCATCATCTCACCCCAGCGCTCAGTACTGGGGTCAGTTCTCTTTTGTATCGTTATCAATGATCTGGATGAGGGAATTGTGCTCCTTCAGTAAGTTTGCAGATGACTCTAAGATAGGAGGAAGCATTGAACTGCTGGAGGGAGAGAAGGTTCTACAGAGGACTCTGGACAAGCTAGATTGGTGGCCCGGGGATAATTATATGAGATTTAACAAGGCCAACTGTTGGGTCCTGCACTTGGGTCACAAACACCCCATGAATGCTCTGGGATTGGGATAAAGTGGTTGGAAAAAACCAGGTAGAGAAAGACCTGGGGGCACTGATAATAGTTGACTGAACATGACTCAGTGTGTGCCCAGGTAGCCAAGAAGGTAACCAGCATCCTGTTCTGGATCAGCAATAGTGAGGTCAGCAGGACTAGGGACACAATTGTCCCCCTCTGTATTCAGCTCTGGTGAGGCCACACCTTGAGTCCTGGATTCAGTTTGGGACTTTTGCTCCAAGAAGGATGTTGGGGTGCTGGAGGAGGTCCAGAAAAGGACAATAAAGCAGGTGAAGGGTCTGGAGAATGGGTCTTATGAGAAGCAACTGATGAAACTGGGGTAAAGTCTGGAGAAAGGATGCTGAGAGGAGACCTTCTGGTTCTCCGTAACTCCCTAAAAGGAGATTTGAACCAGGTGAGGGTTGGTCTCTTCTCCCCAGTATCAAGTGACAGAATGAGAGGAAATGGCCTCAAGATCCACCAGGGTTGGATAGTAGAAGAAAATTCTTGACTGAAAAGGTTCTCAAAGACCGGAACAGGCTACCCAGAGAGGTAACTGAGTACGCATTCCTCTAGGTGTTTGAAAGCCACAGAGATGTGGTGCTGAGGGACATGGTTTATCACCAGACGTTGTAGAATTAGATAATGCTTGGACTCAGTGATCTTTTTTATAACCAAAATGATTCTGTGATTTCATCTTTTAAGATCAACAAAATGCAATTGCTCACTTATTGATCTCTCAGCACATTCTGTCTTCTCAGACAAAATTTTTACAAGCTAGAAAGGATCGGTAATTTCAAGAAAGCTTTGGTTTGGAAACCTCTGTAAGACAGCCCAACTCAGTTCCTTTGTCTTCTATGTGCCTGTGCTGTGTGCCAACATTAGGGAATAGCTTTGCAAGGAGCAAACAGATCAGCTTCTGAGTTCCTATAGTGTCACTGTCTGTTGTCTGCCAAGAGTGAGTCAATGGTACCATTTCTGGTGTTGTTTCCAGCTTTTCAGAGTATTTGTGGGCCTTTGTTAGCTTGTTTGGTTTATCAAGGTCGTTATAATAATGTATTTTACTTTGACATCTGTGCAACATCACTGGAAGAATATAGATTCTTTGCTAAAAAGATTATATTATTCACAAGATCACGGGGATTGGAAGGGACCCAAAGAGATCATTGAGTCCAACCCCCCTGCCAGAGCAGGACCCCAGCTAGCAGGACTAGCTCAGCTCACAGAGGAACATATTCAGACAGGCCTTGAAAGTCTCCAGAGTAGGAGACTCCACAACCTCTCTGGGGAGCCTGTTCCAGTGCTCTGGGACCCTTACAGTAAAGAAGTTCCCCCTTGTGTTGAGGTGGAACCTCCTGTGCAGCAGCCTACATCCATTGCTCCTTGTCCTATCACAGGGAGCAAGTGAGCAGAGCCTTTCCCCCCTATTATAAGGTCTCCTCTCAGTCTTCTGTTCTCCAAACCAAAAAGCCCCAGGTCCCTCAGCCTCTCCTCATCAGGCAGTGCTCCAGTCCCCTAATCATCTTTGTAGCCCTCTGTTGGACCTTCTCCAGCAGATCCCTCTCTCAAACTGGGCAGCCCAAAATGAATTCAGTACTCAAGATGGGGTCTCACCATTATTTATTATAAAAACTTTGTTAAATAAACCTATTTTTGTTGTATTAACAACATGTAAGGATGATGTTGAAGATTCAGGAGTACAGAGCATGGTGGTCCAAGCCTACCAGCATAACATAAGCAAATAATGTGTTTTTCTTTCCTCAAAATCAGGCCAATATTTATCATAGAATCATAGAACGTTAAGGTTGGAAGGGACCTCAAGTATCATCTAATTCCAACACCCTGCCGTAGGCAGGGACACCTCCCACTAGTACAGGTTACTCAAGGCCTCACCCAACCTGGCCTTGAACACCTCCAGGGAGGGAGCAGTTCAACTCTCTGGTAATTTTGCAACTAAAACTTGACTTGCTCCCTTATGAACACTGCTTTTGTTATTTACTCTTTCCTTTTACTGCTTCCACCACTCATGTAATGAAATTCTACTCGATTTGCCTGTGGGCAAATCCTATCTCCAACATGTTGTAGGATAGTTAAGGTTGGAAGGAACCTATACAATGATCTAGTTCATACCCCCTGCCATGGGAAGGGAACTTTGCACTAGCTCAAGTTACTCAAGGCCTCATCCAGCCTGGCCTTGAACACCTCCATGGAGGGGGTATCCACAACTTCCCTGGGCAACCTGTTCCAACATCTCACTACTTTCACTTGCAACCTGTTTATTTAAATAACTTTCTGTTTCAAGCAGGATTTTTTTTTTCTTGTTTTCTTTTTTCTATTTTTTCTTTTAAAAAAAATTTTAGGCAATAACTTGCTCCTTTTCCCTGTAGACACTCTGAACCCAACTTTCAACGCATGATTTCTTAGCATTCAGTCAGGATCAGTGAAGCAGAAAATTATATGCTCAAACAAATAAGAAAATCATTCTAAAGAGAATGAAAAGAAGGAATTGTTACTCTATGGTTACACCTATGAAATATGGTTTACATGCTTTTTTGTTGTTTTTTTGGTTAGCAATTTATCAGATTTTTGTAAATGCAAGGAGAGACTTCTGAATTGCTCTCTAATGCACTATATATTCTAAACCCCAAAAATAATAATAAAAAAAAAAATCAGTGTGTGATTGTTTCTGTGCTGTAAAACCAGCTTTTAACAGCTTTTTGTGTTTTCTTTTCTTTCAGATATATTCTTCCAGAAGAAAAAGAAAGAGGCTATTTTGTGTTTAAATGCAGAAGTTTTACTGGAGAATTGCTGCAAGTTACCTCTTTGAGTAGAGCTCAGGTCCAACCTGCTCTATTCGTTCTATCATAGGGCACTTCTAAGCCACTCAGCCATCTGGTGGCACCCTAGTGAAAATCTATTAAGGAAAGGGTGTAAAACATGGTGCAGCAGCTGTGCAAGAAAGGAGTAAGAAGAAAACATGAGAAAAACAGCCCTGAAGACACCCAGGGGAAGCTTGTGAAGAAAGAGGGGCTCCAGGTGCCAGAGAACAGACATGAGTTTCCTCTGAAGCTTGCAGAGAGGATAATGCTGGAGCAGATATCCACACTGCAGCCCATAGAGGACCCCATCTTCAAGCATCACAGTACTTCATGAAGGGCTTTATCATGGGAGAAACTTCATGTGAAGCAAGGAAAGAGCACTTATGAACTGACCACAACTCCCTGATTCCTGCCTCTTCATGGCAACTGGTTGCTGAATGGTCAGAGTACATAGGAGAAGGAGGAAAGCCTGTGGATATCTAATTACCCATACAATGGCCTTCCAGCTGCTCCACTGTGCAGTCAGGCACTTACTGTTGGACAAAGCACTCAGCTATAGTTCCTTCTTAAAGTAGCTAGTGTGTACTGAGTGCAGACAGACAAAGAATGGATGATGATTTTTTTGGTGATATAGAGGGAAAAAAATGACAGATTAGGGGTTTTGTTTTGTTTTGTTTTTTTTCCCCCAAGGAGAGTTAGGATTGTTCTGGAAAATCACAGAATGTGGTGTGCCCAGGTGGGCAGGAGCCAATGACATCCTGGCCTGGACCAGGAAAAGTGTGGGCAGTAGGACAAGGGAGGATATTCTACCCCTGTACTCAGCACTGCTCAGGCCACACCTTGAGTCCTGTGTTCAGTTCTGGGCCCCTCAAGTCAAGAGAGATGTTGAGGTACTGGAACATGTTCAGAGAAGGGCAATGAAGCTGTTGAGGGGCCTGGAGCCCAGCCCTACAAGGAGAGGCTGAGAGAGCTGGGGGTATTTGGCCTGGAGAAGAGGCTCAGAGGCAACTTCATTGCTTTCTACAACTACCTGAAGGGAGGTAGTAGTCAGGTGGGGGTTGGTGTCTTCTTTCAGGCAACCAGCAACAGAACAAGGGGATGCAGTCTCAAGTTGTGCCAGGGGAGGTATAGGCTGGATGTTAGGAGGAAGTTCTTGACAGAGAGAGTGATTGGCATTGGAATGGGCTGCCCAGGGAGGTGGTGGAGTCACTGTCCCTGGAGGTGTTCAAGAAAAACCTGGATGGGGCACTTAATGCCGTGGTCTAGTTGATTGGCTCAGACTGGATGATAGGTTGGGCTGGATGATCTTGGAGGTGTCTTCCAACCTGGTTGATTCTATGATTCTATGAACCACAAAATTGTTTTGTTAGGAAAAGACCTTTAAGATCATTGAGTGCAACCTTTCTCTAATGATACCAAGTCCTGTGTTGAACCACATCCCTAAACACCACATCTCTGCTTCTTTTAAACACCCACAGGGATGGGAATTCAACCATCTCCCTGGTGAGCGTGTTCCAGTGTTTGAGAACCCTTTCAGTCAAGTAATTTCTTCAAATATCTGACCTAAACCTCTCCTGTTGCAACTCGAGGCCATTTCCTCTTCTACTATCACCTGTTTCTAGAGAGAAGAGGCCAACACCCACCTCCTTTCAGGTAGTTGTAGAATATTTACCAGTTCTAAGAATAATGGACACCTATAGTTTTTTATGATGTGGCTTGTCACAGTCCAGGACAAAGTGCAGACTTAGATGAACATTCAGTTAAGCCCAGTATAATTTTTATTATGTTTTGCAGCTGTTTAGGTTTTCCTTGGACTACTGCTGCAATCAGAGTAACAAAACGGAATAAATGAGGTTTGTAGTCTTAAGCTGTTTGGGCAATTAAGCTATGCACAAAGTGCCAGATGTTTTGTTTTTTAACAGAATTTCTTTGTCATCTTATTGATTAGGTTTTCAGAGCTGCAAATTAACAGAAGGAAGCCAAAGCAAATTGATCAGCTCTTTACAACTAAGTGAAACTGCTCTATACAATATCCATAAATTTTCCTACCTGATTTTTAGGGAGTATTTCTGCCCAAATCTAAATCATATGACATATATTAGACTAATATACACAACTGTAAAGAAGGCAATTAACCTTTTGGTTATGTCCCTGCAGTTCTATTAAAACCACAACTGAAGAGGACATTTCACCAGGTTCCAGCTCAAAAAATATTCATATCATGGAGACAACAGCTGGAAGCTAATTCTAATATATTGACTGAGATTCTTCTTTGAAAATCATACAGTGAATATTTCCATGGAAGTGGCCATAAAAAAAATGGAAGTCATTATTTGAAGTTTACAGCTTGGTTTTAGTACTTATTCCAATATCAGGAAGAGCTCAGCCATCACCTAATTAGCTGAACATTAGGAAGCATTTCTTTACTGAAAGAAAGTCCAAGCATTGGAACAGGCTGCCAGAGAAGCTGGTGGAGTCACCATTCATGGAGGTGTCAAAAAACATATTGACAAGGCACTTGGGGATGTGGTTTAGTGGTCACTGTGGTATTGGACTGACAGTTGGTCTTGAGGATCTTAGAGGTCTTTTCCAAATCTAATGGTCCCTAATTCTGTAATTGTGTGGGCTGCTGATCTTCTGAGAGGTTCTTTCTCACACTCAATATCTAATCATAGAACTCCTGAGGATGGAAGAGACCTTTGAGATCATGAAGTCAAACCACTCCCCCAGAGCTCACCAATACTGAAAAGCTGCTATCACTAAACCACATCCCTCTGTATGACATTCACACGTATTTTAAATATCTCCAGGGAGATATTTAAAACACATGTGAATGTATTTCATTTATGTCATTTTATAAATATAAATAAAATTATAATTATAAATTATAAATCTTAAAATATAATTTAAATTATAAATAAGAGTTATAATTATAAATAAAATGTATTCTATTTATGTCATACTATGACTCCACCTCCTTGGGCAACCTGTTCCAATATTTTTGTTTGGTTGGTTTTGTTTTTGTCATTGTTTTGCTTTGGATATTTTGTTTGTTTGTTTGTTTGGGTTTTTTTCCCCCTAATTACTTTTTTTCTCCCCAATTATACCTCTGTCTGGTTAAAATTAGGGTGATAAAATCAATTATTTAGTTCTAGAGGTCTAACTAAAAACCAGTTTGCCTCTGATTCAAAATTGAAACAGAAAAGATATTTGATATATCTTCTACAGAGTTTCACTTATGTGTAGGTGAAGTAAAACAGTGGTAGATATCATGCTATTTTTCTACTCTTCTTTCAGATGCCTCTGAACCACAGGAAAGTTTTGTCTTAGAATGAAATATAGGTCTCAGTATTCACATTAAAAAAAAAAAAAAAAAAGGCTCTTTTTGTTTGTTTATGTTGGCCCAGAAGCTGAGGTCATTTAAAAGTATTAAACTGTAGACTTATAGACATCATATCTGAAGAGAACAGGATACTCCTGTCAAAGACATCTTTGACTGTAGCTGCAACGATGAAAGGTGACTAATCACAGTTCATTGTCTGAGTTCATTTTTCTTTTTAACTATTAGAAGATGAGCTGCACAGCATAAAAATAATATCAAGGATGAAGGTCAGTTGGAATATTATTGTACAAACATTTATAAAGAAAACAGCTCTCATGTACTTAAAAAAAAAAAAAAAGAAAAAGAAAAAAAAGAAGCTTTTATATATCCTCTAATAAAAGATGCCAAAGTGCTGTTAGTAGCAGATTTAAAGTGACTTTTGCTTGTGGTGATTAAACCCAGCAGGCGTGCTTGTTTTACAAACAGTATCTCACTCCTTTTGTGTGCAACTCGTGGAAACACATAATGCAGTTGCTATCATGGACAAAGAAGGGAAGGAGCTTTAGTATCATTCAGATAACAGATCACATTTGAGAGATACTTCTAATGGAAGGTTTTCATCCAACTGACCAAACATATTAGAATGAAAACCCAGACTGCTGTTAGCTGTGGTTCCCTTCCAGATTTGAGACATTCCAGTGATAATGCTGTGTTACATTAGTGCACATATGAAAGGTTGGTTGTTTGTTGTGTGGGGTTGGGGTTTTTTTTGTTTTGTTTTTGGGTTTTTTTTGGTTTTTTTTTGTTTGTTTTTGGTTTTGTTTTTTTTTTTTGTTTGTTTTTGTTTGTTTGTTTGTTTGTTTGTTTGTTTTGGGGGGGGTGTGTGTTTTATTTTTTTCTTTTTTAGGGTTTTGATTTTCTTTTTTTTTATTATTTTTTATTTTTTTAGTAAAAGAGAGTAGATATTCAGCCTGGAGAAGAGAAGGCTTCGAGGACACCTTATAGTAGACTTCCAGTATCTGAAGGGGGCCTACAGGAAGCCTGGGGAAGGATTATTTACAAGGTCCTGCAATGACAGGACAAGGGGCAATGGGTTTAAACTGGCAGAGGGGAGATTTAGACTAGATGTCAGGAGGAAGTTCTTTACAGTAAGGGTGGTGAGGCACTGGAACAGGTTGCCCAGGGAGGTTGTGGCTACTCCCTCCCTGGATGTGTTCAAGGCCAGATTGGATGAGGCCTTGAGTGAGCTGTACTAGTGGGAGGTGTCGCTGCCTATGGCAGGGGGTTGGAACTAGATGATCCTTGAGGTCCCTTCCAACCTTACCATTCTATGATTCTATGATTCTATGATCTTGAGGAAATAGTTCTCAGAATTATAGAGTCACATAATTATTAAGGTTGAAAAAGACCTCTAAGACTATCAAGTCCAACCATCAACCTAATACCACCATGCCCACTAAACCATATCCCACGGTGCCAAGTCCAAGTGTTTTTAGAACACCTCCAGGGATGGTGACTCCGCCACCCTCCTGGGCAGCCTGTTCCAATGCCTGAATGCTCCTCAGTCAAGAAATGTCCTGAGCTTGACTTTGCCATTTACTGTCCTGAGCTTTCATCTAAGACTTTGCTTGAGTGCAGACCAGGTATTTCACGTCCAATGTAGGTAGTGCAGAATTTGTCTGGCAGATGATGTTTTTTTTTTCCACTTCTAACCAGAAGTGTGTATGTTATAAAACAGAAGCATATGTCTTCAGTGGAGGTTTGCCTTTCATGTGCACAACTTGAATGTTGTGTGTAAAATCATGTAATTTAATTATTAAAACCATATGCTAAATGATCTAGCTCAGACTTTAACAGTAGAATGCTGGAAACAGTGGAGCACTGGAAGGGTGGTTAGCTGGAGAGCAGGCATTCAAGATTAGGCTGGATGGGGCTCTGAGCAACGTGATCTAGTGAGGTTACTTACTGCAGAGGGGTTGGACTAAATGACCTTTAGTGGCCTTCCAACCCAAAGCATCCTATGAGTCTATGATATTCTGCAGCCTGCTGCTTAAGATGCATGTATGCTAACACAATTTTCAGTGTTCAGAGCAGGGATTTGTATCCATTGCAGGGCTTTAGTTTCTTAGCTGCCACACGTGTTGATCTGTTTCAGTGGTGTCCTATGTTCACTCTATAGTTGCTTGGGGAAAGGAAATTAGATCGTTAATTCAGATTCTAGATTCAACTCTTTTACTGCTGTGCATTAATTCCATTAACACACTCATTGAGAAACTTGGTGCCAGCATGAATACCAAGCACAAATGAAAGCTAGTTCTGCAGTTCATTAAAGAGGTGATCAGAAGGCAGACTGTGTGGTAGGCAACAACAGTGAGACGTGAAGTAAACAAATAATGTTTGTCTTGGCAGAGGACTAGCTGATACTACAATCTTTATGCAGCCTTTCCAACTCATTGTGATAAAACTTGCTTACAGATCTCAGAGCAGTCAAGGCTATATTTAGAACATTTGTAAGACAAAAAAAAAAAAAAAAAAACAAAAAAAAAAAAAAAAAAGGCAAGTAGTTTGAGGAAGGTTCTCTTCCCTCTCTATTCTGCCTGGTGAGGCCCCATCTGGAGTACTGGGTGCACTTCGGGGTGCTCCAGTTCAAGAAAGACATGAAACTGCTTGAGAGGATATAGCAAAGGGCTAAAAAGATGATTAGGGGACTAGAACATCTCTCTTATAAAAAAAAGGCTGAGGGACTTAGGGTTTTTAGCTTAGAGAACACTGAGAGTGTCTCTTATCAGTGCTTATCAATATTTAAAGGGTGGGTGTCAGAAGGATGGGGCCAGTCTTTTTACAGTGATGATCTGTGACAGGACAAGAAGTAATGGGCACAAACTTGAATAGAGAAAGTTCCATCTAAACAGGAGGAGGAACTTTATTTTGATGGTAGCAGAGCACAGAAACAAGCTGCCCAGAGGAGCTGTGGAGTCTTCATCTCTGGTATAATTCAAAGCTCATCAAGACACCTCCCTGTAAAATCTGCTTTAGGTGAACCTGCTCTGGTAAACAGGTTGGAGTAGATGATCTGCAGAGGTCTCTTTCAACCCCTTCATACCATGATTCTGTGACCCTTATGATATACAAAATCTAATGCTCATCTCCATGTTCAGATGCTTTCATATTGCTTCCAACACTCTCAGTAACCATAAATGACAAACCACTCAAGCCTCAGATTACATTAGCCCAGTATTTAGGACAGAATAGAACTTGTGGTCTATGAGCCAACCTCATGTCTGCTATATGCACATTCTCTGACACCCATCAACACTTAAGAATCATGGAATAATATCATTGTTTTGTGTTGGAAAAGACCATTAAGGTCACTTAGTCCATCCATCAGCTTAACTCTACTGTACCCACTAAACCATATCTCAGAGTGCCATGTCTACATGGTTTTTTAACACCTACAGGGACAGTGATTCCACCACCTTCCTGGGCAGCCTGTTTCAATACTTGACAACTCTTTCAGTGAAAGAATTTTTCCTAATACCCAATTTAAACCTCCCCTGGCACAACTTGAGGCCATTTCTTCTTGTCCTTTCACTCGAGACTGGGGAAAATAGACCAATGACCACCTCACTACAACTTCCTTTCAGAGAGTTGTAGAGGGCAAAGAAGAAACACATGATTTGACATTACTCAGCTGTGCACACATAAAAAAAGCCATGAATCTAGACCAGGAGTAGGAGCCACCTAGTTAGATGACTCCTGAGCGTCTATGAAATTCTGCATCCATTATAGAGGCTACTGATCATGTTCCACTTCAGATTTTGCAATGAGGGAAAAAGAGAGCACACCTTCCACAGGTTACAATTTTAACAATCTAAATAAAACACAATTTTTAGAGCAGATAGTCTGGTACAGTTAAATTGACAGGCACAATCCAAATATCCCAACTAACGCAAAACACATTAATAACCACAGAATCACAGAATGTCAGGGGCTGGAAGGGTCCTCAAAAACTTACCCAGTCCAATCTCCCTGCCAGAGCAGGATTACCTGTACCAGATCACACAGGAAAGTGTCCAGGTGTTCTTTCCCAGATGCAAGACTCTACACTTGCCCTTGTTGAATTTAATTACATTTCTTCCTACTCACCCTTCCAGCCTGTCCAAGTCTGACTGAGTGGCAGCACAGACTTTTGTTATGGCAGCCACTCCATCTAGTTTGGTGTCATCAACAAACTAGTGGACAGTGCACTCTGTACCCTCATCCAAGATGTTGATGAATATATTGAACAGAACTGGTCCCATTACTGGCCCCTACAGGACCCCACTAGTTACAGGCCTCCAACTAGACTCCATCCCATTGACCACAACTCTCTAACTTCTTTCCTTCAACCAGTTCCAAATCCACTGCACTACAAGATCATCCAGACCACACTACATCAGAGTAGCCAGAAGGATGCTGTGGGGGACAGTCTCAAATGTTTTACTAAAATCAAGATAAAGCACATCCACTGCTCTACCATCATCTATCCATCTGGTTATGTCCCCATAAAAGGCTTATTAGGCTGGTCAAACATGATTTCCCCTTGGTAAAACCATGTTGACTGATCCTAATGACCACACTGCCTTTCATATACCTAAGGACAGCTCCGAGGATAAGTTGCTCTATTACCTTTCCAGGGATGGAGGAGAGGTTTTATGTATAATAATAATACATAAAACTTTATTAGTTGATCCTTTTTCTTTGATGTCATGATTAAGGTCCAAATACACACCGCCAGTACTCCTGAAGAAGAAAGGATGAGGTGTTACATCAAAGTGTTAGCATCATGAAGTCTCTATCAGGATAAGTGTGATGTTGATGGTAGTGTTTTCTTTTTTCCTCAGTCAAGGATCTAATTTGGACTATTTGCATGTGTTTTCTAGCACAATTTTACACCCTGCATTTTCTTCATAGGTCTACAGGTCCACATTAGCACTGATGTTACTATCTATGGTCTATTTTATGTAGCTACTTGCTTTTTGTTCATTTTGTTACTCTTGAAAACCACTTTGTCCATATTTTGCCTCTTTAAGTGGCATTTCTGGAGTGGTTTAAATAACTAAAAAAACCCTACAAGTTTAAAAGAAAATATTTTTAAAAGCGAGCAGAGAAGCAACAAGACAACAACAACAAAACCCCTGAGAAGACAAAGAGAGAAGCTGAATTTAAAAAGATGAATTCATTTTACTTCTGGAATGCCCACTTTGAAATATAATGACTTGCTACAAAAAGGCAACATCTGGTTCTGTGCAAAAACAGATTTATGTGCATCCCTTGATATCTTCAGAACAGGTGTAACAAAATTGAAGAGAAAAATCAAGGCCAGATTTTTTCTGGTTGATATTCAGTTGTGCCCTGAAACTCAGATTAGGTCTGCTTGATAGGTAATGAATTCCTGATGATGTCTGAAAAACAGAAAATAAAATAGTAGCTTTTAGTGTTATAATCTCATACTTTTATTTCTCAACAGTATTGGAGGAATCCTTACTTGCACATCACGTGTTACTTCCGTTTTGACCTGACATCCATTATCCTTTGGTTCACAGATGCATTTATTCCTGGGGAAGATATGTGTAGATGTGGTACTGAGGGACATGGTTTAGCCTCAGACTTGACAGAGTTAGATAATGGCTAGACTTAGCGGTCTTAAAGGTCTTTTCCAACCTAAACAACTTTGTAATTCTGAGTAAAGGGTGGAGGGAAGCACATCTTAGCACATTTTTGAGCTAGTTTATCTGGAGAGTTACTTGGCAGAGAAGGACCTGGGGGTGTTGATATGTCTTAAATACACTTGGTAAGACCAAGGTCTAGGAAAGTGAGACAGAGAATCTTTTACCTTTTTTTTTTTTTTTTTTTTGAGAAAAAGACAGGTGGAAAATGCCACTTTTTAGAGGCTTACAATCAGCTGCATAAAGGTTGAAAAGTGCATTGCAGTGTTCCTTTTATCTTTTTAGGAATGAACACTTGTGGCAATAACATAACATGAAGTATTGCAAGGAACTATAAAGAAAAGTCAATATTATAATTGAAAGGGAAGAGTCTTAGCAGGGAACCAATATCAAAGATGTAAGGTTTTAAATTATTAGTGCTTGAAGCATAGAAGTGATGCTGATCTACAGACAGGCCTCTAGTTGAACAGAGCACTCCTCAGAAGGTAAAGGAAACAAGAACTGAGCACCTAGGAGAAAACCAACATGCTGGACTAATGATTTTTTTTATGTCACCTAGCCCTCAAACCTCTTGCAGTTATTGCTTTATGTTTGCTTCATCCTCTGCCATGTCAGCCTGAAAACAAACACAGGTATGGCTGCCAGAATTTATAGTTTTACTCATCATTGCTTTCTAAAGGTAATCCCAACCCACGAGCTGATCTTAAATTTTTGGCCCAAATCATACACCGTGTCACTTGTCAGAGAGAAGCAGAAATACTGTCCAAGGGAGGGCTGTGAGAATGTTGAAGGAGGTGAAACATCTGTCTGGTGAGGAAAGGCTGAGACACCTGGGGCTTTTTAGTCTGGGAAAGAGAAAGCTGACATGAGACCTTATTCATATAAATATCTGAAGATATATAAATATCTGAAGAAGGTGCCAGTCTCTTATCAGTGATGTCCTGTATGGGACAAGGGGTAATGGATACAAACTAGGCAGTTCAATCTCAGCATCAAGAAAAACTTCTTCATTGTGAGGGTGACAGAGCATTGGACCAGGTTGTCCAGGTAGAGTCTGCTTCTCTGGATACTTTAAAGACCCACTTTGATGCATTCCTGTGCAAACCACCCTAGATGGACACAATGGTCTCCAAAGGGCCATTCCAACCCTTACCACTTTGTGATTTTATGATTTTTGTGTCTACAAAATTACTCCCTAAATGTTGCACGTCACAATAAGTTGAAATTGCTGCTTGAAAAAAATAACATCTATAAACACAACCCATTAACTTATTTTTGTGAATACATGTATCTTTAGGTCGCTGAGTAATGGTACTTGGGAGAAAAACATAGGTATTAATTTGGTAAATATATTAAATTAGGCTCATGCTGCTCGTAGAAAACTTCTATAGCAAATAGAAGATAAAGGCACATAAATAGTTGAAGTTACTCAATTTCTTCCATTTCCCAGTGATGCTCCAGCCAAGAGTGTTTAAAAATCATAGAATCATAGAATGGTAAGGTTGGAAGGGACCACAAGGATCACCTAGTTCAAATCCCCTGCCATAGGCAGGGACACCTCCCACTAGTACAGGTCACTCAAGGCCTCGTCCAACCTGGCCTTGAACACCTCCAGGGAGGGAGCAGCCACAACCTCCCTGGGCAACCTGTGCCAGTGCCTCATCACCTTCACTGGAAAGAACTTCCTCCTAACATCCAGTTTCAATATCCCCTCTGCCAGTTTAAACCCATTGCCCCTTGTCTTATCATTGCAAAACCTTGTAAATAGACCCTCCCCAGCCTTCCTGTAGGCCCCCTTCAGATACTGGAAGGCTACTATAAGGTGTCCTCGAAGTCTTCTCTTCTCCAGGCTAAAGAGCCCCAACTATTGTAGCCTGTCCTCATAGCAGAGCTGCTGCAGCCCTCAGATCATCTTCGTGGCCCTCCTCTGGAGCNTATATAAAAATATATATAAATGTTTAAAGTTTTCAAATGTACTTTGAAGTTTTAGCTTGTAGTCACTGGATCTAAGAATTTATTTATTTTAGGTGGCCAGAATTCATCACTGTGTACAGATTAGTATAGATAGAGTGTCCATGCTACCTGCTCAATGCCTCATTTATTTCTAAAAGGCACTACCTGATATTTTGTAAAGTTAAAGCACTTTAATGAATGACATAATTGTGAGGCTTAATGCTTATATGTGAACTCACTTCAACTTTTAAAATTCTTTAATAGATAATAGAAGAGTAAATTTTCAACCAGGGGAAAACAAGACTCTAAGGAAAACTGTTAGCTACCTTCTGGTACCTGAAAGGTCCTGCAAAAAAAAACAACCAAAAAACAAAAAAAAAAACAGAAAATGAGCTTTTAGAAGGGCTAGTAGTGATAGGATGAGGGGAAATGGATTGCAGCTTGTGGAGGCTGGAGTTAGGCGCAATAGTAGGAAGGAATTCTTCACCATAAAGGTGCCGAGACACTGGAACAGGTTGCCCAGGGAAGCTGTGGATGTCTCCTCCCTAGAAGTGTTCAAGGCCAGGCCGAGTGAGGCCTTGAGGAACCTGGGATAGTGGAAGGTGTTCCTGCTCATGGCAGGGTGGTTGGGACTAGAGGATCTTTGAGATTCCTTCCAACTCGAACCATTCTATTAATCTATGAATTGATGAAGGGCTGGCATCACAAGATGACACAGACACCAGGTGACATTGACATCAGCTCCTATCCTGCAATTCATGTCAGTAAGCACTAATATTTTGTGGAATCATAGAATAGTTTGGGTTGGAAGGGAACTTCAAAATCATCTAGTTCCACCTTCCCTTCCAGAAGGGACAGCTCCTACTAGATCAGGTGGCTTAAGGCCCCAACCAAAATGCCTTTCAATACCTCCATGCTTGGAGCCTCCACAGCTTATCTGAGCAACTTGGTCCATTGCCTCACTACCCTCATGGGGAAGAATTTCTTCCTGATGTCTAATCCAATTCAGCTTTTTCTGGTTTGAAGACATTACCCCTTCTCCTGTCATACCATGTCTTTGTCAGAAGCTCCTCTCCAACTCTTCCTGTAGTCACCTTTAAATACTACATTACAGAAGGAGATTCACAAGCTAAGTATTGCCAGGGCACAGGATCTAGAGAAGGAAATATTTTATCCTCTCTTTAGATTTCTTTAGTATTATCAAAGTTACAGAATTAGAGTTGAAATGATCATTGTCACAGCTGCAAGTTACTGTTGTTGGAATCATTCTTTTCATGATTAAAAGTACTATTCTGCATTGAATCTAACACTTTTTGTCAATATTATAATCATAAACCCCCAAAATGATAATAAACATTTCTTTTTAATATTTAATAAGGTTTGTCTTTATTACAATATACTTCATATATAATTGTTTGCCCAGGGTCAAAATTCTTTTGTTGCAGTACTTTGCCATTCTATGGTAAGAAGTACATCTTATCCAAAATGTCACAATCAGTTGACATTTACTACCAGAATCTGTTCAGAATTTGAAACATTGCATCTTGAGCTTTTGAACAGATAATAATGAGCTCACCTAAGGAAGCATAATAACTCTTTTTATTATGTGGCTTTTACAGTAAGCTATATACTATATAGCTGCATTATCCATCTATAAAATTTCACATTTCAGAAAGACTGAACCTTGCAGATTTTATAGGTCACAGTGATGTGACAAAGGATTTGGGGTGTATTTTTGTGTGCACATGAAAAAGAGCTATTCTTTACTATAAAATTATGTTTCTTATTTGATCTGATTCTCACACAGTATTAATTTTCTCTGCTTAGTTTGTACTATTCCATATTCCAATAGAATATTGAAAAGGGGATGAATAAGACGATTTTTGTTGCTGGTTTTATTGTTTGCTTTTTAAAGGATTTTTTAAAAATATGTAATAGAAAAGTGATATGTTCATTTTCAATTTATATCTATTAAAAATAAACTCCCTTTTAATTATTTCCTAAACATTATTTTTTTAAAACTGAGGACTGAGCTTTCTAATATGACTTCTAAAGAACTGTCAGTGAGAAAGAATACATAAACTTAGTTTTGAGGAAATTGATATTCAATTGATAATGTTACTAAAACCAGAAAGAGGTGAACCTAACTAAGGAGAAGACCTTGATCTAAAATGGTATTACTGAAATGTAGAATATCAAGGACTGACACTGTACTATCTGAATATATATATATGACAATATGACATATAGATATATGACAAATGCAGCAGTCAGTGTATTCCTTTTCAAGATACTTCCTCAAATACAGTTTCAGTGTAAGAGGTATTAAAAGAATAAAGTGGCAAAAATCTCATTTGAAGAATGCCATTCCATATATCTATAGAAGCAAATGGTCTGGCCATATAAAAAGCAAAAGTGAAGATCAAACAATAACTTACTATAAGTCTAACAATATTAGAAGCACAGAATCACAGAATAGTTTGGGTTAAACAGCATGTAGTTCAAATCTACCTGCCATGGGCATGGATACCTATCACTAGACCAACTGGTCTGGTTCAACATAGAATCACAGAATGGTAAGGTTGGAAGGGACCTCAAGGGTCATCTAGTTCCAACTCCCTGCCACATACAGGGACACCTCCCACTAGTACAGGTTACTCAAGACCTCATCCAACCTGGCCTTTGAACACCTACAGGGAGGGAACAGCCACAACCTCCCTGGGCAANAAAAAACGTCCTCCTAACAGCCAGTTTCAATCTCCCCTTTGCCAGTTTAAACCCATTGCCCCTTATTCTGTCATTACAAGACCTTGTAAATAGTGCCTCCCCAGCCTTCCTGTAGGTCCCCTTCAGATACTGGAAGACTACTATAATATCTCCTCGAAGCCTTCTCTTCTCCAGGCTGCAGAGCCCCAACTCTTGTAGCCTGTCCTTGTGGGAGAGCTGCTCCAACCCTCTGATCATCTTTGTGTAGTTCCAATCTACCTGCCATGGGCAGGGGCACCTATCCCTAGACCAACTTGCTCAAAGTCCCATCCAACATGGCTTTTAACACGTCCAGGCTTGCATTCTCAGCAACATACTCCAGTGACTCACCAGCCTCATAGGGAAGAATTTCATCCTAATGTCTTATCTAAATCCAGGTTATCCTTATTTAAACCCATTGCACCTCTCACTCCATGCCTTTATCAAAAGTCCCTCTTCAAATCTCCCCTCCAACGATACATTACAGGAGACTCACTGGTCTAGGAGATGGAAATAAAATAATTTCCTCAAAACCTCAAAATAATTTCTGTGTTATTGAAAAGAAGATTAAAAACATGATTCAAAGAAGTTGCTGCGCTTAGGCACTAAGTAGTAGTTTGTAGGTAATGTAGACAGACACACACACAACAATCAATCCAATTATTGAGTGATGTAGTTGCAGTAATTACCCAAAAGTTATTGTTTGTTACATATTATCAGGTTATATAATTTCCTGGTGTATATTTGCTTTAAACAAAACATTAGGAACACTTTCCTGAACAGAAAGGACTTTGAGATGTCCTCTCAGAAATAAGCCTCCTGAATTCCAATGAAGGCAGGAAAATATCCTACCAAATACCATATTTTGAAGGAGATCTTTCTAAAAGGAGATATATAAGTCTTATATATATATAAGCCTTATATAAGTCCTGATAAAATGTGTGTTTACAAAGTCTACAAAGATAGAAGTAGGTTACAGGCTGATACCTCAAGGCAAATCAATTTTGCTGTGGTTTGGATCAACTGCAACTTTTACTTAGCATCTGCAAATGACATCCAGGAGTCCCTGCCACTCAAGTTGTGTTGCTGCCCACAACCACACAGCAGCAATCAGTTTCTTACCTAAAAATGTGGCATATTCTGTTTTAAAGTCTTGACAGGTACTATGATGATGAAAAATTATTTTTGTCCAGAGCTTTACTGACAAACAAGGGTTAAAAAAAAGATCACTCTGCAAATACATTTAATTTTATTTTTACTATTTCTCTCTAATATTTGATATTTAATACACTCTATGTTAAACAGTGGAATTTGTATGACACAGATTGTGTAGGCTGACCCTTTCAGGTTATTAAAATAACATTTAGTCAGGGTGTGTTGCATGAATAGGAGCCAGAGGATGCCAAAAAGGTCTTTCCTGCCCCAGGTTTCAAAAAGGTATTCTCTGAAAATGATTTTCTTTCTCATTAATGTTCCTGGAAACATGTTTCCTGCAGCTTTCAAAGCAGTAGAATATTTCCCTGAAATTTCATTAGCTGGAAATATCATTCATAAGATACTGCAATTCTGAAAAAAATCCCAAAATCTTCAGAGCAGGGATTTGTTAAGCTCATCCTGATGTGGACAGGTATCATGAGGTCACCTTTACCATCTTGAATTACATGTGTTTCACTCTGATTATGGCCTTAGAAGTGTGTGGTACTGGGATACTGTGATATTCAGGATGACTATGTTAATTCTGAGATTGGTTTTGAGCTGCTCAACCACAGCAAAGCTTTTGACACTGTCTCCCATTACACCTTCCTAGGAAATGTGGGTGAAATGAGTGGACAGGGAGGTGGATTAAGAACTGGCTGAAGGACAGACCTCAGAGGGTTGTAACGAACAATGCTGTCCAGATGGAGGCCTGCAGCTGCAAGTGTTCCTCAGGGGTCCAGCCTTGTTCAGCAGGTCTTGGGAGGAATGGTTGAAGGAACTACGGTTGTTCAGCCTGGAGAAAAGGAGTCTGAGATGAGACCTTCTAGCTCTCTACAACTCCCTGAAAGGAGGTTGGAGCGAGGTGGGTGTTGTTTTCTTCTCCCCAGTGAAAAGTGTTAGGACAGGAGGAAACGGTCACAAGTTGCACCAGGAAAGCTGGATAATCGGAAAAATTTATTGACTGAAAGAGTGGTCAGGCACTGGAGCAGGCCTCCTAGGGAGGAGGTGGAGTCACCACCCCTGGAGGTGTTAAAAAATGTGTAGGCATGGCACCTTGGGACATTGTTTAGTGGGCATGATGGAGTTGGGTTGATGGTTGAACTTAATGTTCCTCAAGGTCTTTTCCAACCATAATGATTCCATGATTCCATGATTCTATTCTATGGTTCTTCTTCCAGATACAAATTGTGGGTCTCTGAGCATCTGAGTTTCCTTCAGCTCTCAGCCCTCACCAAGCTACATGGCTGTTTGAAATAGACTATTTTCTTAACTGGTGAGTTACTTTTATAACTTCCTGACAGCCTGGAGTCATCAAGTACTATTCCTTGTGTCCTCTTCCTCATTTCTTACACTTATTTTTGCATATTACACATGAAAAAATCTTTGAAATAGGCTGGATAAAGCTGAAAGCTCATTTTCTGAGTAGAAATTATCAAAGGTACTTTGAGATTTTTGTACTTTTTGATTCTTGGTGTCCAAACATGGCACTTCAAAGTATAGAGAGAGTCTTAATTTCATAGTCTCAGAAATTCATGCTTGTTAAAATGTCTCAACTTGAAAGATAAAATCTGCAGTGGCTTTTTAAGAATTTAAATTATTGCAGCACATGACAGGCAGTTCTGGTTGGACCTTAGAATGTTATTACAACCAATTGGTCATAATAGTAACTAAACTGTACTTACTAAGAGTTAAGTGTTACATTTCTGAGCAATGTAAAGGCTGCTTTTTCTTTTTCTTTTTTTTTTTTTCTTTTTTTCATGCCATGAACAATTATCTAATCCCTTGGCAACTTTTTGCCTCTTGTATCTTTCATATTGAACTGAGCTTTGAATTACGGTGCGGTGATAACTGATCTGTAAGGAAATTTGTAAAGAAAAAGGAAAAGAAACCTACACAGCTTAATCAGTTTTCAACTCTTCTTAATTGATTACTCATTGACTGAAGAAGAATGTTGCAGTCAGAATTGGTTTGGTTGTAAAAGAGCTCTAAAATCATGGAGTCCAACCCTCAATCCAACACAACAATGACCATTAAACCCTGTCCACATGTTTCTTGAGCACATCTAGTGATGATGACTCTGGGCAACCTGTTCCAATGCCTGACCACATTTTTTTCTTTCATTGTTGCCTTTCTCTGGACATGCTCCAGCAACTCAATCTCTTCCTTGTACTAAGGCGACCCAAAACTGAACACAGTAAGTTGACAAAGTATTCTCCACCTACGCCATGACCAACTTGTACCAGAACGTTGCCCAAGAACTTTATTTACCAGTTCTCCAGGAGGTTCTGTTTAAATAATATTATCCATTAAACAATCAGCTACTGGCTAATAACATGGTATTTTCTTGCATACGTCCCACTATGCCCTGAAAGAAAACATTTTACTTTCTTTCTTTTAAATTTTTCTTTTGAGAAATTAGACAGCTTTTGGAGAAAGGCAAAAAAAAATGTTTTCTATAATTTATCAACATATAGGAAAACAATGTCTTTTAAAAACTGAATTTTAAGAATTTGAAAGAATAAACCCAGAAATGTTTTCCAGTGGTAAACACTTGTATAAAATATAATTCTCTTCTACAAACTAATTTTTTTCCTTGCTTAACAAATAAAGGTTGCAATTTTTTTTTTCTTTTTGAGAATTTGATGTGAATATAGAAGTGATTCACCTACCACAGTACAGCTGGCTGGAGATTAATGACTTGTTTCTGTGGGTTCAAGCTTTCTACTTGTTTCAGCTACACATTAGTGGTGCAATTAATTTTACAGCACTAGAATTTTGTCATCCAGCACTTACTACGGAGGCCTACTATAATAAGTATTCTTTAATTAAACCTTTAAAATGTCACCAGTGTTGCATACTACAGCTGAAATACAAAAATACCTCTGAGGACCACAGCAGGTTTAATATTCAGTTGGAGGAAATGTTAGGTCACAGAGATAGCCTCTAGGCTGAAGATTTCTCTTTGGCTTGAAAATATTGCAAATATTTAATGAGGAGCTTTTCACAATTTAAATATGAAAGATGTTGTATATAAAGATTATCAAGGTGACATAAAATAATGATCCATTCAGCTCAGAATATAATTTTCAATACTAGTTCTCAGATTCATTTTCTGGGGAGTCTGGGTAAGAAACTCATATATTGAAACACAATGGCATCTAGGAGTTGGAATGTAGGGCTACAAAGATGATGACAGGACTAGAGGACTTCCTCTCTTAGGAAGAAGGGTCTTTTTTGTCTGAAACAGGCACAGTTAAGTGTGTGTGTGTGTGTATCTCATAAAAGTTTAGAAGTACTTAAAGGATGGGTGCCATGAGACTGTATTTTTCAATGGTCCCACAAACTTGAACATAAGAAGTTCTATCTAGACATAATCATAGAATCATAGAATGGTAAGGTTGGAATAAGGAGGAACTCCAGTAATTTAATTGTGACGGAATACTGAAGCAGGCTCCCCAGACAGATGGTGGAGTCTCCATCTCTGGAGACATTCAAAACCTACCTGGAAGTGTTCCTGTGTGACCTTCTCTAGGTGATGCTGCCTCAGCCAGGGAGTTGAAGTCAATGATCTGCAGAGATCTCTTGCAACCCCTACCATTCTGTGATTCTGTGACATCCTTATGCATTGGTACCACTATGATAAAGATAGAAAAGAGAAAGAATAGACCTACTGCACAAACCATTGTCCTATACTGTCTTAATATGATCCCCAAGGATTGTTTTTCCTTTTAGCATTAGGTTGCTATTTGTGCTACTTCTAGAGCAGCTGGGTGTACGTCTCAAAACATTTGCAAAACAACTACATTTCCAAGTGTGTTGTTTATATACATACTTGAAAAAGACTAAAATAACATTCATGCTTACAGCAGGAGTTGAACTAGATGACCTTTAAAGGTCTCTTCCAATTCAATGCATTCTGATTCTACAGTTCCATCATTCTAGGAGAAACCAGGTAAGAACTATGAAATCCTTGGACACAAATCTCCCATTCAAAGATTTCAATCCAGACATCTATTTTCTAATCTTTCCTCATCCTGACTGTAAGCTCCACATATTCTTTTTTTTTTCCCTTTTTCTTAATCACAAAATGCTCAAAAAAAAAAAAAAAAAACACCTTCTCTGAAGCAAGCCTTTGAGAGAACTGGAATAACTAACTTTGAGATGGTTATTTGGTCACTGAAGAGAGCAAAGTTGTCACAATTCTTTTTCTTATGCCTTCTTTTCCTTTCGTCTGTTAATATTTCAAAGCTTGAAATACTGTTCTTTTTTGGAACTCTCTGAGTGAAACATTCATGGCTTTCATTTGAATGATATCATTAGTCATATAAGAAAAAAGTGACAAAGACAAAAAGAAAGAGAGTTTCATGGGGAATAAAAAGTCATTATATCCTAGTCACAAACTTTCCTAATCCAAAAGAGTACCTACAGTACCCTACAGAAATGCTTATGAAGTGCTCAGCCCAATCAAATCTCCCTATGGTTGTCCTTTGAATTCGTTATTTCTGTTGCATACATATTTAATCAGGCTTCCTCACTTTTGTATATGTAAAAAGAAATTTTAAATAAAATATGCTCTATAGAAAGAAAAAGGATCCATTAGCTCACTTCCAAAGAATGTGATTAAAAATTCAGAAAACACCTTCTCTGAAATGATGTAAAATCATAATGGTGTCCTGTCAGAAAGATTCACTACCAACACCTTGTGTCACAGATGTGTCTCAAAACGAGATCTAGATATTTAGCCAATAAGAGTAGTTTTATCACAGAATTACTAAACTTTTTACTCAGTTTTCATACAGGCTAATTATCCTCTGCAGTTTACTCACTGCCCTTTATAGCTTACTTAGAAAGAGAAATGAAAGATAATGCAGAAGGTATAGACTCAGGAAGAACATGGAACTGTTGAAGCTGGTCCAGAGGAGGGCTACAGAGATGCTCAGAGGGCTACAGCAACTCTGTTATGAGGACAGGCTACAAGAGTTGGGGCTCTGCAGCCTGGAGAAGAGAAGGCTTCCAGGAGACCTTATTGTAGCCTTCCAGTATCTGAAGGGGGCCTACAGGAAGCCTGGGGAGGGACTATTTTCAAGGTCTTGCAACGACAGGACAAGGGGCAATGGGTTTAAACTGGCAGAGGTGAGATTTAGACTGGATGTTAGGAAGAAACTCTTTGCAGTGAGGGTGGTGAGACACTGGAACAGGTTGCCCAGGGAGGTTGTGGCTGCTCCCTCCCTGGAGGTGTTCAAGACCAGGATGGACAAGGCCTTGAGTGACCTGTACTAATGGGAGGGGTCCCTGCCTATGGCAGGGGGTGGGAACTAGATGATCCTTGAGGTCCCTTCCAACCTTACCATCCTATGATTCCAATGATTCTATGACTCTGGTTTTCACATCAAGGTGATTTTTGAAAGAACTGTCTGCCTCCATCATCAGGTTGGTTTGAAGACCAGAATTCTCACTAAATCTTCATAAATACAGTCATAGGATTAATTGAGTTGGAAAAGACCTGCAAGGCAATCATGTCCAACCACCAACCCAGCACGAACATGGCCATTAAACCACTATGTGTCCATGGGAAGTCTCTATCTACAGTGTCTGAATCATAACAATGGAAGCCCAGTAATACTTCCTGTCTTTCACAGAAACTTGAATAGATAAGATAGAAAGGAGAATATGACACTGAGTTGCTGCAGCATGTTCAGAGAATGGCAACAAAACTGATGGAGGGTTCAGAGAACAGGTCTTGTGAGAAGTGTCTGAGGGACCTGGGGTTGTTTAGTCTGGAGAAAAGGAGGCTGAGAGCAGACCTCCTTGCTCTCTATAACAACCTAAAAGGAGGTTGGAATAAAGTGGGGGTTGGCTTCTCTTCACTAGTATCAGGTGACAGAACAAGAAGAAATGGTTTCAAGTTGCACCAAGAGAGGATTTGAATATTTGGAACAATTTATTCACCGAAAGACTGGTCAGGCATTGGAAAAGGCTGCTTAGGGATATGGTGTTCTTGGTGATGTTCAAGAAATGTTCTTGATGTTCAAGAAACGCGACACTTAGGGACAAGGTTTAATGGCCATGGTGTTCTTAGGTTGAAGGGTGGACTCAACCATCTTGGAGGTCTCTTCCAACTGAAATAAATTTATGATTTTATAAATCATCTGAAGGATTGTCAATCGAGTTCTGCTCTTTACACCTGCACCACAACATGACTTTACAGATTCTGAGGAATCCTCATATCATATACCATGCCCTAACAAATTCCTTATTGTCGTGATGAGGACTGGGGATTGACAGTTTAGTGATAGTTTACTGCTATTTGTCCTGGTTTTCTTTTAACTATATATATATTATTAACAAAGAAACACTAGGAAAATTTTTTTTTATTTCCTTTCATAACAAAAATTACACATTTCAAAGTTTTTCACCTTAATTTGTTAGATAAAGAGAAAAAAAAAACCCACACTGTTTTTTATGCACCTGCAATAAGAAGAAGTTGATGTAATTGATTTATAAATAAAATACATTATTAAATAATAGAGGATGGTTTGATAGGCAACTCTAACAGAACATAAAACATACACTTAAAAAATAATTATTCTCTTTATAAGGAAATTCTCTTATAAGAAAAAAAAAATTCCTTTTTCGTGACTGGAACAATTCTTAACACTATCTTAATTTCATCTTCAGGAAAAAAAAAAATATTATGTATTGGATTGTATGTCCTCTGCACTATATGAAGCTATTTATTTTACAAGCTGACCTTCAAATTCTCTGTAAAGCCTTGTTTGGGGGGAAATAAATCTGCGAGAAACATGCTATTTAGGTCAAAGTTTTATGTTAGAATTCTGCCTCAAGCTAAATCTTCCTAGAATAATCATACCAAAAATGCTGAGCTGCTTCTAGGAAATGGTTAGAGAATATGATATAGTGTGTTACACTTAAAATCATGTTATTGGGAAATACGGAACACATCTCACGTGTGGAATCAAGAATTATGTATCACCAGCATAATCAAAAATCTAATCATAATACAAGCAAGAGTTATTTTCAGTCCAATTTCCAGATATTTGTAGTCTAAATTACTACAGAAAATCATTACTAAGAGTAAAACTCTTCAAAGTGTGACAAAAGGTCTCTTTCTTTTCTTTCAAGTTATGTTCCACTTTCCAACAACCCTCCATGACCTGAGGCCAACCAAGGCTGGAGAGTTGGGCACAAGCAAACATCATGAGGTTCAACAAGACCAAGTGCAAGGTCCTGCAGCTGGGACGAGGCAATCCCAAGCACAAATACAGACTGGATAGCGACTGGTTGGAGAACAGCCCTGAGGAGAAGGATTTGGGGATGCTGGTGGATGAGAAACTTAGCATGAGCCAGCAGTGTGCGCTTGCAGCCCGGAAAGCCAACCAGAGCCTGGGCTGCATCAAGAGAAGTGTGGCCAGCAGGTCGAGGGAGGTGATTCTGCCCCTCTACTCCACTCTAGTGAGACCCCACCTGGAGTACTGCATCCAGTTGTGGAACCACTATCACAAGAGGGATATGGACATGCTGGAGCGTATCCAGAGAAGTTCAACCAGGGTGCTCAGGGGGCTGGAGCACCTCTGCTATGAGGACAGACTGAAAGAGTTGGGGCTGTTCAGTCTGGAGAAGAGGAGTCTCCAAGGTGACCTTATTGTGGGTTTCCAGTATCTGAAGGGGCCTACAAAAAAAGTTGGGGAGGGACTTTTTAGGCTATCCGGTAGCGACAGGACTAGGGGGAATGGAGCAAAGCTGGAGGTGAGGAGATTCAGACTGGACGTGAGGAGGAAGTTCTTCAGCATGAGAGTGGTGAGAGCCTGGAATGGGTTGCCCAGGGAGGTGGTTGAGGCCCCATTCCTGGAGGTGTTTAAGGCCAGGCTGGATGAGGCTCTGGCCAACCTGATCTAGCGTGAGATATCCCTGCCAATGGCAAGGAGGTTGGAACTGGATGATCCTTGTGGCCCCTTCCAACCCTGACTGATTCTATGATTCTAAGATGGGACAAGGCACTAGGCCTCAGCAAGTGTCATCCCCTCAGGGCTCTGCAGAGTGAGGTAGGTCAGTGTTCATGAAGAGAGGTCCCACCTTCCTCCCAAGTCTATAGGTCATCATGTAGAGTTTTTTCTATGCAACTGGGGGATGACCTTCTCCCACTTTATAATGGCCTGAAAGGAGATTAGAGAGGCTGTTGGTCTCTTCATCCTAGTGTTGTAGAAAAGAATAATCAATGTATGCATTGTGAATATTAATTTTGGTATGAATATTAATTTTATTCTTAATATTCAAAAGTTTGGTCAAAATCCCTAATATTCTTTTGGATTTTTGGTCTACAGGAAGTAGTTGCACAAAGGGTATTTATAAACACAGAAGTAAACAGTTTAAACAATCAGAACTTGGGAAATAGGAGCATGAAAACAGGAAAATGCTAACTATGATTATGCAGTCTCAGCATTAATTCTAGCAGATATACTCACAATGCTTTGGTCCCTAGGGTAACAATACAAAATATTCCAGGCAGAGGGTAAGAGAGAACTGGGTTGCTGCTGAGCTGCTGGTACAAGCTGCAAACACATGGCTCCTCATGGTGGAGTGTCAGTGCTTCAAAAGGGCCTGTCTTCTAAATCATCCCCCATGAAATGCAGCATTTTGAAAATGACCAACGGGCACAAGCAGCATTGTTCTGGCCAGTGAATTCAAAGCCTCATGCCTCTTGTGACCATGCAGGCATATTGAGGGGCAGCACAAGACACCTGACTTGGTGGTACTGAGCTCCTAGCTCTCAGTGCTTTGATGGGGCCAAACTCTCCATTGTTTGCTCATCCACTCAACTCCCAGATCCTCAAGAGGAGGAGGAGAGCAAGGATTAAACCAGCCTGGTAGGATTCATACCCCACCAGGACACCTAGTAACAAGTGATGGGACAAGAGGAAGTGGCTTCAAGTTGCACCAGAGGAGGTTTATGTCAAATGTTAAAAAAACTTTTTGACTGAAAGGGTTCTCAGAGAATGGAATAGGCTTCCCAAGCAGGTGGTTAAATCCTCATGCCTGGATTAAAAGCTGCAGAGATGTGCTGAGGGATATGGTTTAGGTCCTGACTTGGTAGAGTTAGATAATAGTTGGACTTGATCCTCTTCAAGGTCTTTTCCAACCCAAGCATTCCTATGATGCTTTCTCACCATGGTCTGCTTCCTGTTTGTTGGTTCCCAGTTCAGCTTTAGTGGCTGTTCAAGAGGCAGCCTTAACAGATTGAAAGAGCAATGTTTTACTGTGTGACAGATCACAAGAAGCAGGAACAGAGCTTCTCCTCAAGTGAGACAGTGATCACCCAACCATCAGCCCAATATTCAGGCAACTTAATAACTCAAGTGTCCCTTCCCACAACAGGGGAATTGGTACTAAGTAATGTCCAAGGTCCCTTCCAGCCCGAACCATTCTGCAAATCTATAGATCCTGCAAATATGTTTGCACTTAAGTGAGACATCAGGTGTATAAAGTATAACTGTTTGTGGGTAAATAGCCTTCATTTATAAACATAACTATATGAACAAATGCTTCTGTTTCAAGATCTCTAATGATTCCAGGTTCTCTTTAAAGTAATTACATTGGCAGCTACCAAAAATCAGTCAACAACTGGGTCCACTCCTCTGGATTATTTTTTAAAACATCAATTAAAGAATCCAGTTCAGAAGCATGGCTGCTGTGAAATTAATTTACTCTTTTGTTTGTTTGTTTGTTTGTTTTTGAAGAACAAGTGCCTTGCAAGATTACACATCAAGACAACACCTTGATTTTCATGTGCTGTTCAAAAGTTTTCTTAGAAAAACAAGTTCTTAAATATTGGCTACTTCCAGCCTGCTTTTATGTTTTGCTCATATTTCTGAGCCAAACACATGATCTGTGTTCAACTGTTCGAAGTTAAGGGGATAATACCGTTAGCTGAAAACAGTTTTATGTGAAACCAAATATTTTGTATATGTGATGGTTTGGAAGTTACCTCCCACCCTTATGAAATCATCCAGACTAGACATAGCCAGCTGGAAGTTAGAGAATGAAACTTTATATTCACATCTTAGCAACATATAAGCAGATATTTACAATATATTACAAATATTTACAAGTAAAAATACATACAAGTTAAAATATATACAAGTAAAAATATGTACAAGTTAAAATAAATACAAGTTAAAATATGTACAAGTTAAAAGTAATACAGAAACACAAAATCCCTCCCAAAACAATCGGATTGCTAGGAGGCTCCAGACCCAAGCCTCCTCTCCTCTTTCCCTCCCTTCAGATGTAACCAGATCAATCCCTGTATATCTCAAGTGATAAATCTGGAGAGAACTGAGGTGAGGTGTCAAAAAGACACCAAGAAGGTTAGGGCAAGTAAAGGGTTAGGTTAGATTAGAGTTAAGGCAGATGCAACCACACAGACCGTCAGAGAGAAGGAGAACAAGTGAGAACTGAGAAGTGAGTGTCTTACCTGTATTTTGACTTGTGTTTCTCAGCAGAACAATGAGTGATATAGGTCACTATTTTCTCCTCACAGTCAAGGATTTAATTTCTCTGAGTAAAATATTCCAATGAGCCTCAAACAGGCACAATATAATTCCATTTCAATGTCACTTTCTTTAGAGGAATTGTTTCAAAGATATCAGGGGACAGATGGAGTTATTGCATTTAAGCCTTTATAGGACAAGTTTCTGGGAATTTAAATAAATAAATAAATAAATAAAATCTCATAAGTAATTTTTAACTCTAAAGTAAAACATTTCTTTTAGATAGACATTTACAGAATTGATAAAAGAAGTAACAAGATACACATTTTTGTGCCCACAGAATGTGTATCAACCAAAGATCACCATGGCCACTAAACCATGTCCCAAAGTGCCACATTCAGACATTTTTTGAACCTTCCTAGAGATGGTGACTCTATCACCTTTCTGGGCAGCTGTTCCAGTGCCTGACAACTCCTTCAGTAAGGAAATTGTCTCTAATCTCTGACACAATTTCAGGACGTTTCCTCTCATTCTGTCACCTGATGCTAGAGTGAATAGAGCAACCCCCACCTCATTCCAACCTCCTTTCAGGAAACTGAGAGAGCACAGTGAGGTCTCCCCCGAGCATCCTTTTCTCCAGGCTAAACATTCTCAGTTCCCTCAGCTGCTGCTCATAAGATGCATTCTCTAAATAATTCTCTAAGTACCTGTAATATGAGATAGTTTTGTAAATTTATACGATGTTATGATACAGTGAGCACAGAAGGTGGTCAAAGACAAAATCCATATTAAAGCCATGACTGAAAATATGCCTTCTGAAGTCATGACCATATCTAGTTAAAAAGTGAAAAATTACACTTCAGGTGGGAACTAAAAAAAAAAAATCACATCACTCTGCTCTTAGTCTGACTTTCTAGCAATAGCAAAAATTCAGTCTTGTGACATACTCCCTTATCAAAAATAAACCCATGCACCTGGCTGTAGAAATTACAATATTCCTTTGGACAGTAAATCTTTCCAGTATCATCCACTGCTCCTGCTTATCTTGCTGACAGTTTGTCCTGTTTAGGACTCTAATCATAAACATCTTCTGAGCTGTTCATCCCTGAAGGGATTTAAAAGAGACAGAGATATGGTGCTGGGGGGACATGTTTTAACACCAGACTTGGTAAAGCAAGGTAACGGTTGGACTCAGTGATCTTAAAGGTCTTTTCCAACCAAAAGGATTCTATGATTCTGTGATGAGTATACATCTACTGGCATGTGTAAACTGCATCAAGGACTGTAACTAAGGTCTGAAAATCAGGTATGGTAGAGAAAGGGGTGCATTGAATCTCTTTTAGTTCTATAGAATAGAATGGTAAGGTTGGAAGGGACCTCAAGGATCATCTAGTTCCAACACCCTGCCATAGGCAGAGACACCCCCCAATAGAACAGGTCACTCAAGGCCTCATCCAACCTGGCCTTGAACACATTCAGGGAGGGAGCATCCACAACCTCTCTGGGCAACCTGTGCCAGTGCCTCACCACCCTCACTGGAAAGAACTTCCTCCTAACATCCAGTCTAAATCTCCCCTTTGCCAGTTTAAATCCACTGTCCCTTGTCCTGTCATTACAAGACCTTGTCAATAGTCCTTCCCCAGCCTTCCTGTAGGCCCCCTTCAGATACTGGAAGGCTACTATAAGGTTTTCTTGAAGCCTTCTCTTCTCCAGGCTGCAGAGCCCCAACTCTCTCAGCCTGTCCTCATAGGAGAGCTGCTCCAGCCCTCTGACCATCTTTGTGGCCCTTCTCTGGACCCGCTCCAACTCTTCCATGTCCTTCCTGTGCTGGGGGCTTCAGAACTGCACACAGTCCCCTTATATTGACTGAAATATTTAGGCAAATTGTCACTTCTTAATGAAAATCAAGCATCTTGAATATATTTTTTCTCTGAAATGTTATACATTGTGGAGCAAATTCTTCTCTATGGCAAAGATTTTGAAACAGAGATGTCGGAAGAGACTTCTGAGTGAGTACACAGGTTACAGTCAATCTAAAATGTATTTTGATCTTGAATAAAGAATGAAATATAAAGACAGTTGAGACATACTCGACACCTCTGAGACTTGTACTATTCACTTGCTTCCTTTAAGAGCACCTGTGAGAAATGTAGCTCTTAGAATCTCAACATTTATCTCTATAGCGTAACAGCTTTGTAGTGTGGTAGTATTTCATGAAGATAATTTTTGTAGGGGTTTGACCAGATGTTGCTCTTTCTTTCATGTGACTTTGCTGATTTAAATAGGGAAGGCTTCTATTGTGCTACTTACTGCAACTGGGGAAATAAAAATTAATCACTGTTCTGCAAGCTCTCTTAGTCCAGAGTTCAGCATCTTCTTCTCTGGAGGGAGTTTGTATTTCAACCTAGTGGGGGGGGAAAAAAAAAAAAAAAAGTAATAATATTTTTTTAAAAAAAAGGAAAAAAAAAAAAGGAAAAAAAAGAGATTGTTGCCACTTGAACAATAGAATGTCAAAATCTGCCATATTAACATTATTCTAAAATATTCACCCCTGAAGCAGTTCTAGGAAGGTTGAAATACGCTGAATAGGAGATGTAACAGAGACCAGGTGGGTTCCAGCAGCAGGAGGCAATATAGGAGAAAAACAATCAGAAACTTAAAATGTATAGTTTAGGATATTTTTCTACAGAGATTGTTTTTTACAACTCTCTGAAGTCAGCACCTGCAATTTTCTCCTCTTCAGCAGTTACTGAAACTTCTGCAGAGCTAGTAAAGGTAATTATTTTATTTTAAGTTCTCCCACAATCTCTAGTGCTCTTGCTGTTATGTTATCACTTCTGCCACTCAGCTCTGCTGCAAAGGGGGCTCTTGTTTATTAGGCAGAAAGAAAAATAGCTCCTCTGAAAGTACACCTAGGAACTCTTACTAAGTACCCTTACTAAGTACCATAGTAAGTACCCTTACTATGGTACCGTGCTCAGTATTTCTAGTTCTTTAGGGTTTTTTCAAGTCACTTCTCTTCAGTATTCCTAATTATTACATATCCGGAGCTGTGAGTGCTGTTACTGTCATTGTTGTCATGACATAAATATCATGGAAAAACAGAGAAAAACCTGTCAGTGAGCTGTTAGAGACCCATGCAAGGTATAATGTGGTCAGAGCAATTTGATAACCTTTTGATGTTCTCCGATTCTATAAATGAAAGGAAATTAAACTGCAATAGATGTTCAAAGATCTTTTCTTGAAATTGCTATCAAGAATAACTTCTTCAAAATAGAAATGTAGCAGATGAAAGAAAGGAATTCTCTCAATCATGGCTTCTAAAAACCTTATAAATTGAAAACTCAAGAAATGTAAGGGTAGTGTCAGACGTAACAAAATAGCCCCCTGAGATATTCATCCATATTCATTAGTGAAATGCTTCCTTTTTGGACATGTAGAAGCTTGAATCATTTTTGGAGATGTACACTTGAATCTTTTCAAATCATAGAATGGACCTCAAAGATCATCTACATCCAAACCCCCTGCTGCAGGCAGAGGCACGTTATACTATATCAAGTTGCTCAAAGTTCTGTCCAGCCTGGCCTTGAACACTTTCAGGAAGGGGTATCCACAGTTTCCCTGGGCAACCTGTTCCAGTGTCTCACCACCCTTACTGTAAAGAATTTCTTCCTAACATCCAGACTGGACAACACATTAAAAAGTATCCAGTATCTGCAGGAGCCCAGAATGGTCTCTTCTAACTCTTTACTGCATACTTCTTTATTGAATAACCATTCTTTAGGTTGAGCATCCTCAAAGGTTTAGGCTAATAAGTTGGATTCTGTAAAAGCAACATGAATTCTAAGTTTTTGGTTTTGTTTTTTTTTTTTTAGATGTAGAATTTTCATTTTGCATTCATTCAAAAAATTAAATGGGTAAGCAGTATTTCCCCTACATGGATCTCCTGATTTCCTTTCCCTTTCCCTTTCCCTTTCTCTTTCCCTTTCTCTTTTACTTTTTTCATTTTCCTTTCCATTTTCCTTTTCTTTTTTTCTCTTTCCCTTTCCCTTTCCCTTTTCCTTTTACTTTTTTTTAATTTTTCTTTCCATTTTCCTTTTCCTTTTTTTCCCTTTCCCTTTCCCTTTCCCTTTTACTTTTTTTCATTTTCCTTTTCCTTTTTTTCCTTTCCCTTTCTATTTCCATTTCCCTTTTCTTTCTCTTTTTCTCTTTCCTTTTCCTTCAGGTGCCAGAAAATAGGTTCCAGAATTAGGTTCATCATCTTTCCTGGGATCAAATGGGGGCTGACCAGACTGGATCCTTATATAGTTGAAATATGAGATTTGTTCTCCCTATTGAAATATGGTACACCGATATCAAAACCATAAGAGCAATTAATTTTATCAACTTCTACAAAACTTAGCATAAGAACTTTCTCTCACAGGGCACCTTCATATTTTCTTTTATTATGAGCCATGAATTATAGATACAGACTAAGAGTTCTGTCACACCCCAATTACCTCATTTCCAGCCGACTACTCATGACCGCATCTGTGACTGAATTAGAAAATATCTTGCAGGTTAATGAGATCTCTGCTCAGTACACTGAAGCTGGACAAGGGAAACCACAGGTTTTCCCATTTTTAATAAATCTACATTCAACCCATAGAAAAAACAGCAATAGGCTTTGAGTTTTATTTGAAACGGTCTATGGGTTTTTGGAACAACTTGTGAATTTTCTATATCTAACTCACAGTATCGCTAATTTAAATGTTGGCTTTTTGAAAAAGGGATGCAGTTATTCCCCTTTCAGAGGAATTGTAATGACAGAATGGTAGAGCATTAGAAATGAAGTGTAAAAGCAGTAAATGTCTGATATTTATGATCTTTATGTATTCGTGTACAAAAAAAAAAGGGCTTTAGAAAGAGAACAATGCAATTTTATCTGGAAACATTCATAGGAAAGAGGAATAAGAAGAGGACTGAATCAACTGTCTATAATTACTCTGAGAATTGTTCTCTTGGTTTCATTTGTAAAAGAAAAATAATAGAAAAGGATGGAGAAATAAAGAAAGAGAGAAAGAAAAGAGGAAGTAAAGACAAGAAAGAAGAAAAAGAGAAAAAGAAAAGACAGGAGAGAAA
>VWZE01000037.1:177067-187067 GCA_013396675.1 Eubucco bourcierii
GGAAGGGAAGGGAAGGGAAGGGAAGGGAAGGGAAGGGAAGGGAAGGGAAGGGAACGTGAGTTGGAATACTCACGTGGGAAGTTCAAGAAGCTTCATTTCAAAGTGCTGAAAGGGGTTAAAATAGCATTGCCAATGTCTGTAATTTGAGCTAGAACAGAACTTCAGTGATCTGATTTTTCAGCTCCATCTCTCTCAGTCATGGGACTTTCTGCAGTTGTTAATTTACTTTCTGACAGTATTTTCTAGAAGTGCTAACACTGGCTGTTTAAAGTTACTACTAAGGAATAGGACTTAGTAAGGTTTTTGCTGGGAGTCTCTGCTGCAGAAACCAAGGTAACTGCTAAATCTTATGTGTCATGTTGGGGTGCCATAATGCAAGAGGTGGCACTTGCTAGGAGACAGTTCTGATGTCCCTAAACTAATTGTTGAGGGATTCCATTTGATAGGCACCATATTTAGTATAGAGTTGGAGCAGGTCTAGTCTCTTCTTCAGTGGCAGGTGTTCAAGGAAGAGTTTTTTCTACCTTGGATACCAATCCATGAGTTCTTGAATCCAGTTCAAGCATCCAGTTCCTGAATCCAGTTCCCATCTCCGAGCAAGTCCAATCTGGGACTTCCCAGAACATCAGTGATAATGGTAATATAATTGCCAACAGAGGGTTGGGTTTGATATTGGTTTGTGTCTACTTGTATATATTTCATTTATTGCTATTATTGCTTTAAGAGGATGTGCAATAATTTGGAATTATCTTTTTTTCTAAAGATACTGAGCTAGAGTTATCATTGAAAGCAAGCAAATGTTTCTGGTAAAAGTTAATTTCTTATGGTCTGAGCAAGCTTTTTAAAATGGAGCTTAACAATGATGCTCATTAAGTTGATAAGATGACCACTAATTTAGTTTCTACCGGTCCAATTTATATAGAATTGAAAACTAAAAATCTCAATTGAAAATATGTACCCTAAATTAGTTCTTTCTAGCTCAACAGAATTGTGATTGCTGTAGGAAACAATGGGAGATATAAGATATTTACCTTTGCTAATTTTCTTTTATTCTTATGCAACTCAGTTCTTTGATTGCTACAATTAGGAAAGCATTTACCTAGAGAAGTCTAATGGCTGCTGTAATCTAAGGAAGCATTTGAAAATGGATGATTAATTAGATACAGCAGCACTATACTCCCTCTTGCTTAGCTGCACTACTTAATGAAAGAGTGAAAATGAATGACAGAAAAGCTACTTTAGCATTTTTAGGCTATGAGTGAGTTCCCATGGCTAATGAAAAGTAGATGTGACAAATAAACCATTCTGATGAGTCAGGATCCAAACACAGAGAATTTACCCAGGAGCTATAATTTATAAACAAACAATAAACCTTGTAAATACAGGAAAAAATTAAATATTTTTTTTTACCAAGGGCATGGATAGGGGGAAGGATGAGGATATTTCTAAAGAATTTACAGTATGTACAATTGCAGTATGCACCCCTCTAGGAATGCACTTTATAGTGCTATTCAGAGATGGTGACATTCAGAGTTTTCCATATATTTTTTTCTGAGAAAACCTATTTTAGAAACCTACACACTCTTCAAAATCATTGATTCCTCTAAATAAAATGGCTACCCAAAGCTTGCTGAACCAATTCCAGATGTTTAATTTGTCCATCCCTGGAAAGATGTCATTGTCATTCCTAACAGGTGTTTTACTCTTTGTGCAGACACTCTAAAGAATATGTTATTGACAGTGGCTTTAATATTTTCTTCCTACACAAGTAGATACCAAAATCAATCCTTTCTCGTTAATTCTAAATCGCAATTCCAGTGAATCATCCCTATTCCTTATAAAACTACATGAGCACTATTATTCTTATGTCACTGTGATATCTGATTTAAACATGAAACATCTCTTTGTGTTGTCATGGTTCCTAAGCACACAAAAAAAAAAAATTACACATTATCTCAGGGATTAAGAGAACAATACAGAGTTTTATTTAAATATGTCAATGCACAATGACAAATAAAGGCATTTTATCTAGTACATTTCAAATTGGCTTCTTCCACACTTGGAATTTAATGTCAAAATACTTTTTTCTAGAGGCCAATATTTTGTATAATAGCTCCTGGATTACTTGCTTCTTAGAAAGAAATCAGCCAGTGCGTTAAATAAAACAAAAATCAAGACCAAAATCTCTGACCCATCTAGGAAGTTCAAATGTTGTTTCATTTCATGTTTTAAAAGCCATTATCAGCATCCTGGAGCTGTCTGACAAAAGTGGAAACTTCACTGACAATTGCAAAAGCGCTGCTCACGATGACCATTCAAGTTTTATTACAATCAAGAAATACATTCCCACCACGACCCTGAAAACTAGTCAAAAGGACATCCAATATCAAGGATTAGATCATGGCTATTCATATACACTGAAACTTGTGCATCACCACTCATTCAAATTAACCATTTGCTTTCTCCTATTATGGTTTCATGAGCAACACTAAATCCATATTTGCATCATGGGCACATCTGTGCTCTCATCAATCATGTCTCTCAGTAGCCCATCAACTGATTACAGCTCATAGAATAAGTTTGTCTGGAAAAAGACTTTTATATTCACCCAACCCAGTGGTTGACCTAGCATCACCATGGCCATTAAAAGATATCTCCAAGTGTCATGTCTACACATTTTTTTTTTTTTTTAAACATCTCCAGGGATGTTGACTTGACCACCTCCCTGGGTAGCCTGTTCAAATGTCAGACAAATCTTTTTAATCTAAGCCTCCCTGATGCCAACTTGAGGTAATTTCCTTTCATTCTGATATTTATTATCGGGAGAAGAGACCAAAACCTATCTCACTTCAACCTCCTTTCAAGGAGCTGCAGAAAACCAGAACGTCTCCCTTCAGCCTCCTTTTCTCTAGTATAAACAACCTCAGTTTCCTCAGTTGTTCCTCACCAGACCTGTTTTCCAGACCCTTCATCAGCTTCATGTCTGTCTGACCCAGAAAGAGTGGTCAGACATTGGAATGGGCTGCCCAGGGAGGTGGTTGAGACACTATCCCTGGGTGTGTTTAAAGGTTTTTTGGATGTGGTGCTTTAGGATATGGTTTAAGAGTGAATTTTGTACAGTAGGGATAATGGTTGGACTTGATGATCCTGGCGGTTTTTTCCAACCTGGATGTTTCTGTGATTCTGTGTGATTCATTGTCCTTCTCTGGACCCCCTCCAGCACCTCAACGTCTTTTTTGCTGTGAGGCATCCAAAACTAAATCCAGTGCTTAATAAGCTCTTGCAGACATAACTCAAATTTGGAAGTCTTTTGTTCATAACCTGTGTTATAACATCAAATGAAGGTTCCAGAACCTTGATGACACAAGGCTACTTGCCCTCAGGCAATTCCATCACAAAAATCCTACTTCACATCTACCTATGCTTGAGATGGTCATTTGCTACTAGCCCAACAAGGTTTACATAAAATAAGCTTCCATAAGTAAGTTAATGTCTTGCATTTAATTCAATATCCAGTTACCTACAAGCATATACATTTATACAGGTACGATTTTTGGGCATATAACCTACACATGAGGGTCCATCATGATCAGTTTCTGGTCTGATATGAAACAAATTAGCAGATACAGCATGGTAAAGCCAGAAACTATGTTTGAATCACAAATGCAACAACCTCACAGTAAGTCTGTAATTAGAGACCCAGAAATAACGGTTCAATTTTAAACAAGAAAGCAAATGTCACAATACCTCCATTAGGAGGAATATTCAACCTTGAGTATTCCTGGATCCTGAACATCTCCCCATGAAAAAAAAATCTGACTCCCACAGAATTCAAAGGTTTTAATTAGTATTTTTTTTTCTCCCCTACTGTTATGCTTTCCAAAGTCTTATAAAATACAACAGATGTCAAAGTGTACCACTAGATTGTGTAATAGAAAAACATTTCTTTCCTGAAAGAGAATTGGAATTCCTTATGCCTTATCTTTGGAATGCCCAAGGAGGTGGTGGAGTCACCACTCCCAGAGGTATTAAAATAAAAGAGTAGACATGGCTCTTTGGGACTTGGTTTAGTGGGCATGGTGGTATTGGTTTGATGGTTGGACTTGATGAGTTTTTTCCCCAGCTTTAGTGATCTTATGATCAGAGAGCTGGAGCAGCTCTCCCATGAGGACAGACTACAAGAGTTGGAGCTCTGCAGCCTGGAGAAGAGAAGGCTTCGAGGAGATATTATAGTAGCCTTCCAGTATCTGAAGGGGACCTACAGGAAGGCTGGGGAGGCACTATTTACAAGGTCTTGTAATGACAGAATAAGGGGCAATGGGTTTAAACTGGCAAAGGGGAGATTGAAACTGGCTGTTAGGAGGACGTTTTTTGCAGTGAGGGTGGTGAGGCACTGGCACAGGTTGCCCAGGGAGGTTGTGGATGCTCCCTCCCTGGAGGTGTTCAAGGCCAGGTTGGACGAGGCCTTGAGTGACCTGTACTAGTGGGAGGTGTCCCTTCCTATGGCAGGGGGTTGGATCTAGATGATCCTTGAGATCCCTTCCAACTTTACCACTCTATGATTCTATGATTTCTAGATTGCACAACTAAATTTGAGGTAAAACTTCAGATATCTTACTACTGTTCTTGTACCATCTTATGCATACATGAAAAAGCAATAACAAAAAACAAGCAAAGATTTTCCTTTTTTAGACCAAGGTTTTAGGACTAATGTTTCTGTATAAGATTTATGATCAAGGTAGATGGCTAAATAAATACATAAATGGAGTTTTCCAAATCTGGATTTTTGCCTGATATTCTCAAAATGAAGGAGGGAAAGGGAAAGGGAAAGGGAAAGGGAAGCAGAAAGGAAAAGAGGAATCAAAGGAAACAAGAAAAGAAACAAACAAAAAAAAATCCTAACAAAACAAATAATGAAAACCCCAACTCATAACAACCATAAGTATAAACTTGCTTACAGATCTTTTCCAGGAAGAGACTTTGACAATATTTATATTGTTCTGTGTTCTATCAGCAAAAGGTAACGGAAAGGGAAAAATGTTTGCTTTGTTGAAGCTACAAGCATAAACTACACCAGCTGGTGCAGTCTGTTGGGAACTGATATGTGGGTCAGCACATTGCATCATCAGCACTTCTCTTCTTCAGCAAATCCACCTGCTTGAGTAAACAGGCAATATGGGGCCCTAGTGTAACAAATTACATTATTAAAGAGACAACTTTCTAAATTTGTGGCCTACTTAGGGTTTTTTCCAGATTATGCTTACCATCCTTGAATAAAAGTGTTTTTTTATAAGTAGTTCCAGTGAGCTCGCAAGTTCTTTAATGGTAATAAAAGGGGGTAAAAAATAACCTTGCTGCTCTTGATGTACTGGAGAGAAAAATATCAACAGAATATGAGTTTTATTTACCTAGATTTTACTTTCTACTGAGATAATCAACAATTATTATATCCTCCCACACAGAGTCTGGAACAGATGTTGAAAGCTTAGTCAAAAGTTCTTTTACACAGTAAGCTTTCTAGTGAACTTCACTATATATAGTGTTTAGTTTTCTATATAGATACAAGCACCTGGGATGCGACCCAGGAGAACCTGGGTGAGGAGCACCTGAGCAAACTAGGTTGTTTAGTCTGGAGAAAAGGGGGCTGAGGGGAAACCTTCTAACTCTTCACAGCTACCTGAAAGAAGTTCAAAGTCAGGTGGATGTTGGTGTGTTGTCCCTAGTAACAGGTGACAGGATGAAAGGAAATGGCTTCAAGTTATCCAGGAAAGGTTTAGGTTGGATATTAGAAGAGTCTTGATTGAAAGAGTTCTTAAACACTGGAACAGGCTTCGTAGGGAACTGATTGAATTCCCACCCCTGGAGGTATTTCTTAGAGGTAGAGTTGTGCTGACTGACATGGTTTACCCCCAGGATTGGTCAAGTTAAAGAGTAGTTGAACTTGATGATCTTAAAGGTCTTTTCCAACAAAAAAACAATTCAATGATCCTATGATGCTATGATTCTTTATTAACATGCAGTAAGCTATTATGCATTTAGTTTGACTGTTTTGTCTTGGAAGATGTTTCATTTCAGGGGAATCAAATCTCTTTCATCACAACCAGAGAACCACACCAAAATGAAAATAAATGGAAAATACATGCAGTCAGAGTAATTTGAAGCAGATGTGATAAGCTAAATACAGCATGAGCATAAATGAAAACTAAAGGACCTCATGAAAATCTGAAAGTCAAAGATTGCCTCTTTGGAATAAACTGCTGAGGGTTGGCCTTCCATGAAAGCTCTTGATGTTTAGAAGGCTAGTTCAAGATCTATGTCTTGTGAATTAATCAGCATTTTCATATTCTGGAAAGGTTATAAAAGGCATAATGTTGGCTGAGCATCAATTTCTGAAAGAAAAAAGAGATAATTCACTACTTCCTGGGAAATGCATCTAAAACATTGATGAAAAATTTGGAAGCTATTGAAAGTATTCCAGCAGTATTTCTGGTTTGTTTGGTTTGTTTGTTTTTTTTTTCATATAATTCCTTTTTTTTTTTTTTCATTTGAATTTGCATAGCTAAAGTCCATATTTATTGTTGCTGCAAATAAGCAACCAAAAATGTAACAAAAAATGTTCTTCTGTAGACCATACCATATCATACTATACCATATACTCTTTCTTTCTCTCTTTCTCCATTCTGATTATAGTTGAATGACAAATACTGACTATTCTGGGAATAAATTATAAGTGCACCCATGTAGATCCTCTTAATTAAGATATATATTGCATATATTACATATATATAGGTAATAAGTACACTTTATCCTTCCTTTTTTGAAAAGTTACAGATAACCTTTTTCTTAGATTATGCTCAGACACACACACATAAAGAAATTACTTACCTTTGAATTTATTATATGCTAAGATTGTTGGACTTTTCAAAACCAGAAATCAAATAAACTCTTATTAGAACTGACAGAAAAATGTTAATATTGAATTTAAGTGAGCTTTTCTTTATCGAGATGCGAGGATTAGGGAACTGGGGTTCTTTAGAGTGGAGAAAAGGGGATAGAAGGGAGACTGTCTTGCTCTCTACAACACCCTGAAAGGAGGTTGCATGGAGGTGGGGGTTGGTCACTTTTCCCTAGTAATATGTGACAAGATGAGAGAAAATAGACTCAAGTTGCACCAAGGAAGGTTTAGAATCACAGAATCACAGAAATACCCAGGTTGAAAAAGACCCTCAGGATCACCAAGTCCAACCTACTCTACAAGATCCACCTTCAACCATATCTCTAAGCACCACATCCAAAGGACCCTGAAATGCACCCAGGGTTGGTGACTCCACCACCTCCTTGGGCAGCTCATTCCAGTCCCTGACCACTCTCTCTCTGAAAAACTTTTTCCCAATGTCCAATCTAAACTTACCCAATCTCAGCTCGAGGCCGTTCCCCCTTGCTCTGTCTCCTGTGAGAAGAGCCTAGCAGCAGCCTCTTCACAACGTCCCTTCAGGTAGTTGTGGACAGCAATGAAGTCTCCCCTCAGACTCCTCTTCTTCAAATTAACCATCCTCAGTTCCCTCAGTTGCTCCTCATAAGATGTATTCTCTAGGCCCTTCCCCAGCTTCACTGCCCTCCTCTGGACCCTCTCCAGCACCTTCACATCTCTTTTGTATTGCAGTGCCCAAAACTTAACACAACACTCGAGTTGTGGCCTCACTGAAACCAAGTCCAAGGGTACAATCACCTCCCTGCTCCTGCTGGCCACAGCATTTTTAATCCAAGCCATTGGCCTTCTTGGCTGCCTGGGCACACTGCTGGTTCATACTCAGCTGCTATCTATTACAACCCTCAGATCCCTTTCTGCAGGCAACTCTCCAGCCACACTGCCCCAAGTCTGTAGTGTTGCTTGGGATTGTAGTGACTCAAGTGCAGGACCTAGCATTTGGCCTTGCTGAAACTCATTCCATTAATGTTAGCCCATTGATCTGACCTATCCAAGTTCCTCTGAAGAGCCTCTCTACCCTCATTCAAATCAACACTGCCACCTAACTTGGTGTCACCTGCAAACTTACTGCTGCCACTGTCTATGCCTGGCTATCAATAAAGGTGTCAAAAAGAAGTAGTCCCAAGGCAGATCCCTGAGGAACACCACTAGTGACTGGCTTGGATATTAGGAAAAATTTCTTTCCTGCAACAGTGGCCAGGAATTAGAAGAGGCTGCCTGGGGAGGTGGCGGAGTCACCATCTCTGGAGGTGTTTCAAAGATGCTGTGATGTGGTGCTGAGGGACATAATTTAGCACCAGAGTAGGCAGAGTTACAGTATAGTTAGACTTGATGATCTTACAGGTCCTTTCCAACCAAAACAATTCTATGACTCTGTGAAAACTGCACTACAAATACATCCTTTAGCAGCTGTGGAAATAAAGCAAAGCAGTATATAGAGACATCATGAATTGCTACTTAAATATCTCGATTCCACCATGTTTAGGTAGTATTTATATACCTTCTGAGAAATACAATAGCAGGAATGAGGAAGAAATCTAAAAACACAGGGCCTACAATCAGCTGGATTTTCAATACTGGAAGACTATGATTAGATTTCCTCAGGGTACTGTACTATAAATTCAGCAAAGAAAATTCCTTCAACTTTTTCACACATCATGTTTTCCAACCCTCCACTTATCTCAGTTGTCATATGAAAAGCCCTGACAATTTTTCAGACTTCTCTCTTGAACTGGGAGAAGGAAAAACCTGATACAGTATCAGGTGTACCTTAACAAGTGTAAACTAGACTAGTGATAATCATTTCCCCCCTTCCCTGATATACTGACTATATGTTCTTGCTGGTGCAACTCAGAACGTGGTTTGATTTCGTTGCTGCAATGGCACTCTGCCAGTTTACAGTTTTTATGTGCTCTATGTCTGACAAAACTAAAGCAAAATGTCCCCTGGCAATGGATAAGCTTCTGGTAAATAAAGGTGGTGGGTTTTTTTAAAGTAAATATTACTACATTTCTTCACTGATTAGAGTATTATTCAAACATCTCTAATCTTACTTTGGAGACCAGAAATCAAATGTTTAATTGTTTAAACATTGTCCCTTCTCACCTTTTGCAAAGCAGACATTTATAATGATACCTTGACAACACTTGCTCTAACAAATGCACATGTGCAGGGAACAGCTCTTATATTTTTCTACCACTAATACATGTCTGCAAAGTGTTGCTTAAAGAATAAAGAAATTGGAAAGCTTTGTTAGGAGCTGGGATTTGTAGACCATAAGCTGGGAGAAAAAGGAGGTTTTTTTTCCCCCTCTGAGCTATGTTACAGGTAGGAGAAGAATTCCTTACAAATAAATTAGTAGCATTACTATTTATGTGATGAGAAACATTTGTATTGTGTTATATTACTCAAAATGTTATGGAATCATAAAATCATTAAGGTTGGAAAAGATCATCAAGTTCAACCATCATGAGAAGCCATTCTAGGAGCTTCCTCCACCTTCACTCAGGACTGCACTTAAGTTCAAGGCCTTGCCCTGCACCTTTACTTGACCTGTGTTGCAGTCATATCTATGCCCAACCATGTATCCTTCTGATCTGGACCATGATGTCTTAACCTCATATCTGCCTCATCACCATATAAACTACTTCAAACATCTACCCTACAATTCATGAACTCATGCCTTTTTCTCCCTTACTATGGCAGTACATCAGCTGACTAAATGAAATACAACTATTTGCTTAGTATGTAATTACTTAATTAGTAATCATTTTGTATACAATAAATTTCAATGAATTGCCACAGAACTAGGGAATTAGGACCATGAATATCCAAGCTTCTTATTTTGAGGCACTAGAATGGTTCTGGAAAAAATGATAACACATGTTAACTATTGTCATAAAGACTTTCAAATCTTTCTGCTTTGTGACTGAATGGAAAAGGAAAGAAAGAAAGAAAGAAAGAAAGAAAGAAAGAAAGAAAGAAAGAAAGAAAGAAAGAAAGAAAGAAAGA
>VWZE01000037.1:188809-201792 GCA_013396675.1 Eubucco bourcierii
CTTGGTGTCATCTGCAAACTTGCTGAGGGTGCACTCCATTCCTCTGTCCATGTCACTGACAAAGATGTTAAACAGCACTGGTCCCAGCACTGACCCCTGAGGGACACCACTTGTCACTGGTCTCCAGGTGGACATTGTGCCGTTGATCGCCACTCTCTGGGTTCGACCATCCAGCCAATTCCTTATCCAGCGAGTGGTCCATCCATCAAGTCCATGTTTTTCCAGTTTGGTGACCAGGATGTCATGTGGGACAGAGTCAAATGCCTTACTCAGGTCCAGGTAGATGACATCAGCTACCCTTCCCTTGTCCACTGTCACTGTGACTTCATCATAAAAAGCCACTAAATTTGTCAGGCAAGATCTGCCCTTGGTGAAGCCATGCTGGTTCCCACCAATCACCTCTGCTTTGTTTTCCATTTGCCTTAGCAGGACTTTCAGCATAATGTATATCTCTGCTTGTACATTGTGCTGAGCTGTAAATAGAGCTTCAGTCCTTAACTTCCAGCTGACCGAGTCTAGTCTGGGTGATTTCATAAGAGTGCGGGAGCAGGTAACTCCCAAACCATCACAACAGTGAGGGTGGTGAGATGCTGGAACAGGTTTCCCAGGGAGGTCCCCTCAAGTGTTCAAGGCCAGGTTGGATGAGGCTTTGAACAATCTTGTTAATTGGAAGGTGTCCCTGCCCAAGGCTGGGAGGTGGGAACTGGATGGTCTTTAAGATTTCTTCCAACGTAATCAGTTCTATGAATCTATGAATGTACCACAGAACTCCTTTATATCTTTCTACTTTTGACTCCTGTGGCACTTGCTGGCACTGAAACCTGTTTGATCTTTTTTTAAGTAGAAGCTGTTGGTATTTGATAACACATTATACTCCTAGGCAAGGAAAGCAAGGAAATAAGGGATAATATCTTGAAAGGAAGTTACTCCTGCTACTTAATTGATATTTATTACAATGATATGACTTAATAGGAAGAATGTGCTGTATCAAGTATAGTATGTTCCTGCACAGCAGCTTCCTTTGAATGCCACCTGCATATTAATTATGGCACAGTGCTCACCTTGGTTTAATATTCTGCTTCTTTTAAAGGAAATGAAAGAGAGGAACCGAATGTGAGAAGGGCTGTAAGTTATTCAGAACAAAACTACAGAAACTTGCTCTAGACCTGGCAGGGCTATACTAACTAATGACAGCAGTGAGGAAACTGTAAAAGAAGAGATTAGCAAATCCCTTGTCGCAGACTTCTTCATCCACATCAAGATAAGTTCTCAGGCATTTTTTTTTTTTTTTTCCCAAGGAGAATTCAAGGAGGGAGAGAAAGCGAATCAAGATATAGGTGGTAGATGCATTCAAGCAAGACAGTTTCTGGGGTTTAGGGGATTTGTATCTTTCTGCTTGTGGAAGAATTGTGGCAGCTGATTTGCCTCTGCAGATGTTTAGCAGTCACAGGAAATCAAAATTATTTTCAACAAGAGAGCAAAGAGAACTCTCACAGAAGTAGGAATTGAGAGGTGGAAGAAACATGTTTGTGAACATGAAGGGTTCAGGAGTCCACAGGGAAATGAGTTTGAAACCACAAATACCATTGATGTAATTCCAATCCTTGAAGGAAATATTCTGAAAGTTGCAAAATGCATTTGAAACAAGTAGTGAACCTACACATAAATTTTTACTTTCCCTAGTTAAGACAAGTTGCTGAAAAGAGAGTGAGACAGTAGAGGAGATATTAGAAGCAAAGTGCCAAACTGACAGCCTGATGTCCTGTTCAGAAAGGAGATGGAGCTTTTATACAAAAAAGTACTTTTCTGTGACCTTTCCAACTTTCAACTCTGCAGACATCAGGCTGTGAAAAAATGCAGTGCTATTTTTGCATCTCTAAGTGGGACCATAACACCTCAGCTCTCTCGCAACCTTCATTGTTTCTTTCTTTAAGTTTAAATTATTTCAGTCTTTCTCTCCATACTTTTCCAGTTCAGAACACATACATATGTATGTCCATATATATGTGTATATGTATATATATGTGTATATGTATATATATGTGTGTGTGTATATATATATATATATATATGTATGTGTGTGGTACTTTAGAGTGGTAACCTTGAGACGCTAATCCTGAAAATATTTCTCTTATATTTCTCTGTAGAAGCAACCACAGATTGTCTCATGTACTCACAGGCAGGTTATGAAGCAATTAGATGTTTTTAGTATTTTTAGTGTAAATTCCCTTGCTGAAAGATATTAAATATAAAATTAGTCATTTTTGTTTCTGCTGCAATTGCATTTCTACAAGAATCATGTAGAAAAAGTGGTGCATGACATACTAATATTCCAAATTCTGTGATGAAATAAACATGTACAAGAAGACAAGTGGAGTCTTCTCGAGAAAAAGAGGAATATTATGGCATTGCACACCTGAAATAAATCACAAAACATAAAATGTAATATAAGGGGTGGAAGACCCCTAGGAAACAGAAACTGTCTTGGTTCTTGTGTATTCCTTAGCCAACCACATCACTGTAGCCTAGAAAAATGTTAAGACTTACATCATTAATGGAGGGTTACCAAGAGTATGGCATGAAGGAGAAATGACAGTGTCACAGAAGAGATTCACAGACTCACAGATTGCATCAGCTTGGAAGGGACACTCAAAAGTCATCTTGTCCAAACCCTCCACAATCAGCAGGATCATCTCCAGCTAGATCAGGCTGCCCAGGGCTACGTCTTGAATGTTTCCAGGGACAGGGCCTCAACACCATCTCTGGGCAACCTGTTCCAGCATTCTACCACCCTCATTGTGAAGAACTACCTACTTATGCCAACTCAAACCTACCCAGCTCTATTTTCAAATCATTGCTCTTTGTCCTATTGATACAAGCCCTTCTAAACAGTGTCTACCCAGCCTTTCCACAGATCCCCTTCAGAGACTGAAATGCATCTGTAAGATCTCCCCAGTCTCATCCTTTCCAGGCTGAACAGCCTGTGTTTATTTAGCCTGTCTTCATAGCAGAGGTGCTCCAGCCCTCTGATCATCTTTGCGGTCCTCTTCTGGACATGGTCCAGCAGGTTAAAATCTCTCTTGTGTTGCGTTCCCTACAGCTAGACAGAATACTCCAGGTGAGGTCTCACCAGATCAGAGTACATATTATACATCATCTTCTAAGATTCCTATGATCAGAAAAGAAAAATCACAAATGGATCCTCTCTGGCCCTATCAAAACCCCTAGCCTGTCAGCTCAGCTGATAAGGCTTTTATCAGTTCTTTGTCATATATTTTGTTTTCCTTGAAGTAATACATTGAGTTACATTTTTGAGCTCACTACTGCAAACAATGTTTTATGGAGTACAAAAACATTCCATGACTTTCATAAGGCAAATTGGAACACAAAGTACAAGTGGCCACTGTCCATATTAAGATATGCTTTATAAGGAGCACCTGATTCTCTTTTCATTTTATGATTTCTATTCTTTCAACTTCTCTTTGTCATACTGTCTCTTTGTCATACTGTCACGTCAAAAAGAACCCAGAAATATCTGTTTCAGATATCCCAGCAGAGGAGCAGGTCAAGTTACCTCTCTTTGACCTTAACCCTTCAGTAACTTTCCAAACATCTGAAAAATCTTCACATTGTCAATGCTGTTCTGATATGGATTTTCTTACATTCCACTATAGCCCCTACCAGATATGCCACATTGTTTTGCTTACTGGTGGAATTCTGAAGGATACAGATAGTCATATAATTTCTGAACACTCACAGACCTGCTTATTCTTGGACTACCAGAACATATTATTGTGTGACAGATAAAACTTTAAAAAACCCAAAATAAATCCAGACTAATTTTTTTCCAACTTAAAAAGCAGAAGATAGTGGCTGAACAATTTCAGATCAAGAACAAAGATTAGGTGGGTCCAGGGAAAGAAATAAAAAGAGAGAGAAATGGAAAGAAGGGAAAGTAAAAAGGGAATGGAAATTAAGAGGAGGAAAGTGAAGGGAAGAGGAAAGAGAAGAGGAATGGGAAAGAAAAAAATAAAAGAGAAAAATTAAAATAAAAAATATAAATAAAAATAAGAAAAATAATTTAAAAATAAAAACAAAAGTAAAAAAGTAAAAACAAAATAAAAATAAAAACAAAAACAAAAATAAAAATTAAATTTAAAAAGTAAGAGCAAAAAAAACCCCCAAAAAAATATAAATTAAAAAAATAAAAAGAAGAAGAGAAAGAAGAAGAAGGAAAAGAAGACAGAAAAGAAAAAGAAAGAAAAAGAAAGAGAAAAAAAAAGGAAAAAAAAAGGAACTGAAGATGATGTGCATGGTGTGTAAACCAGGATCTAGTCCTAATAGTCCTATCATGGCAGATAACCCAAACCAACTGGTCATACAGTCCTGTCTTCCTCTAGAAAAGAAAACCAAGCATTCACCAGCCAGTCCTACATGAATGTGCCTTATCATACCGTCAATTCTCAGACTACTTTTTGACCAAGCTGCAGAGACTGACTGGTCCAAAACCAGTCCTGGAAGTAGGGAGTGAGAATAGCAGGAGTTTAAGAAATAAATTGTTAGACATTTGCTTTAATCAATTTGATTTATGCTTGTGATCACATGTAGAAAAAGAAGGGCAGAACTACTTTACTTCCCTCAGAGAATAATAATGGTTATGCAAGATACTTTGCTTCACATCTAACATTACAAATTAGATTAGTTACATCCAAAGGTATCAAGCAACATGAGAAAGAATAAATGTCATTATAAGTAACTTTGCATATGTATAAAAAATTATCCAAAATCTCATTGAACTCATAATAGACAAAGGCACACTCATTTAAAATTACTTATATTTCCCTTAATCTGCTTTGGAAATCTTTTTATCAGTGGTAGAACACTGAGGTTTGCAATCATAAATCCTTCTTAAAATTCAGAGTGAAAAAAAAAAAAAAAACAAACCCAACAAAACCACAACCCTATTCACTTGCACTTCGTCTCCTGCTGAGCATAACCGACCTGGAATTATGCTGAGAGGAATGAGATCAGATCCAAGCCTGTTATTCTATTCTTGAGTTTCATCTCCTTTATTTAAAGTAGGAAGAAAACACATCCTTTTCAAAGACATAAGTAGCTGCATGACTGCACATATTTTTAATTTTGAGGGATTTGTAAAGAAATTAAATTTGCAACTCATCCATGTGTCCACTAAAGTACATCCTTTTATTCATATTCCTACAGAGAAAGATGAAAAGTTTAGATGTCATCTCCTAAGCAGTAAGAATACAGGAGTGGCAAACTATTCAAGTTTTAGCTGCTGTAAATCAGTAGTTTTACTAGTGTCAAGCACACTAGAAATCACCAGCTTTTATATCTATATCTATATCTATATATATCTATATATAAAATTTGGATGATGGGAACTTTGCCAAAAATAATAATATAAAACTCCTCAAAGGTCTGTTTTCTAAATTGTTTTTTATCTCCTAACTTAACAGAGTCAGAAGTAATCTGAAAGGAAAAAAAAAAAAAAACAAACACAAAAACCAAAACAACCAACCCCCCAAAAAAACAACAAAAAACAAACCAAAACCAACCAAACAAAACAACCCAATATGGAGACTTTAGGTGAAGACAGCCTGAGCTTCTTTGGAAACCTGTGGAAAATCGTTGCTCCATTAAAAAGATGTTAAAGAATCATAGAATTGTATCAGTTAGTAAAGAACTCCAAGATCATCAAGTCCAACATCACCATGGCCATTAAACTATGTCCCATAGTTCCATGTCCACATATTTTTTTAACTTCTCCAGGGAGGGTGACTCCACCACCTCCCTGAGAAGCCTGTTCCAATGCCTGATCACTCTTCCAGTGAAGACATTTTTCCTAATATACAACCTAAACCTCCCCTGGGGCAAGCTGAGGTCACTTCCTTTCTTTCTATCACCTTACACTAAGGAGAATAGACCAACACCTACCTGGCTTCAATCTCCTTTCAGGGAATTGTAGAGAACAATGAGGTGTCCCCTCACCCTCCTTTTCTCCAGGTTGAACAACTCCAGTTCCCTCAGCTGCTCCCCGCCAGACCTGTTTCCCTAGACCCTTCACAAGCTTTGTTACCCTTCTCTGGACATGCTCCAGCAATATGAGGGGCCCAAAACTGATCCCAAATCGTAGAATCATAGAATCACTCAAGGTATGGCCTTAGCAAAGCCCAGTACAGGGGTAATAATTAAATTCATATGTATGAGGACAGGATAAGATGAGAGAAGTTCTCTTCCTAATTATATATTGCATTAAAGTTTACTTCTGTCCACTCAGCAAGTTGGTAAAATTAGTAAAGAAAATTTTTCAGTGGTTAGTCTTTTTCCTTAGCATTTTATGCATTTTTTTCTTCTCTCTTGGGAGTAATATTTAAACTAGTGCTGATTTAAATAATCCTTTAGGAATAAGAAGGAAATGGGGAAAAAAAGAAAAAAAAAAAAAAAACCCACAAAAACCCCCACACCAATAAAACCCAAGCCAAAAAGAAAAAAAAAAAACAAACAAAACCAACAACCCCAATCAACAAATAAAATCATAGCGGTAATGCTTAAAAAATTCCATAAATTCTATATGAATACAAAATATTCTGCTCACCTCCAGAGTCAAAAAGGGATTTAAGCTCCATTTCATACAGCCAGCTGGAGGTTAGATTTCTTGGTGGACTATGGAAGAGAATTGGAGCAGGAGGTATGGATTTGATCTCAAATAGCATTTCTCTTGATAGCTCTGTCATGTGAGTAAGTAATTTAAATCCATAAGGACTGTTATGTGTTCATTGACATCACAGCTGGTAGAAAATCAAAGAAAGAAAAGCTCAGTCAAATAATGATCTCTCTCCCTTCCCCTCCACCTGCCTCTGACCGAAATTTGTGTTTTCTTTTCTCATTTTATGAACTGACTTTAGTCCATTAGAAGACCGTTTTGATGATTAGATGGCAGATACAACACAATCTGACTACCAAGTAACACCAACAGAGTTTCCCCTCAAAAATGTGTGCTTACATACACAACATACGAAGCTGAGACAAAAGTTGACAGAATCATAGAATCATGGAATCATAGAATTGCTTTGATTGGAAAAGGTCTCGAAGATCAGCAAGTCCAAACATTATCAAACTCTACCAAGCCTGGTCATAAACCATCTCCCCCAGCACCACAACTCTTCCTTTTCTCAACACCGTTTAAACAGGGTTGCAGATTCAATCATCACCCTGGGGAGCCTATTCCAGTCACTGATGTGCTGGTTTGAGGCTAATTGGAATATTTTAATAGACAAAATTACACTATAGGCTGTGAAAGGAAAACATCATGATGTCTACTTCACTCATACGCTTGCTGGAGAATTGTTTGGGAACACTAACCAAAACAATAGATAAGTCAGTCTCTCTCTGGCTCTTGCTGGAACAGGAGCTGCTGGTGGGATCTAGCAGCTTCTGGGCTCTGGCTCCTCTGCTGATTAATCCTCACTAACCACTTTTTTTCTGACCCCCTTGGCCGATCCTCCTAATTTACCTTGCACGTAAGGCAAACCTTGGGGTAAGGTACAGGGGTGGGGAGAAGGTGGAAGGGTGGTTGGGAGCCCCTCCTGGGGTCTCTGANCTTGAGAATTTTCATCTAAAACCTAACCTAAAGCTCCTCTGGTCAACTCGAGACCATTTCCTCTCATTCTGTCACTTGTTACTAGGGAGAAGGGACCAATAATCCACCTGGTTCAAACTTGAGAAAGTCTTTCCTCAACCTCCTTTCCTGTAGAGTTCTGACAGAACAAGGGGCAATGGGTTTAAACTGGCATTTAGAGACTATAAACTGGAGATTATAAACTGGAGATTTAGACTGGATGTTAGGAGGAAGTTCTTTCCAGTGAGGGTGGTGAGGCACTGGAACAGGTTGCCCAGGGAGGTTGTGGCTGCTCCCTCCCTGGAGGTATTTAAGGCCATGTTGGATGAGGCCTTGAGTAACCTGTACTAGTGGGAGGAGGCAGGAGGTTGGAACTAGATGATCCTTGAGGTTCCTTCCAGATTTGCTATTCTATAATTCTGTGATTCTGTCTTTTTGCACTGGATATAAATTCCACAGCTTCCTGATGCAGCAACAGAAAATAAATCCTGCTTTAGTTTCCTGAATACTCAATATCCCCAAATACTTTTAAAATACCATAAATCTTCTGGAGTTTGCATGGGGCTATTCACAGCTTTAGATTATGGATCCTAAGAGTGTTATTAGCAATTATTAGTTTATTTACTCACTTCTGAGTTTATGTGGAGTTAGCTTCTGATATCCATATGCAAATCAGTTTAAATGTTCTGTGATACAGGAATAAACATTACTGATGGTAGCTTCTTATATGGAGATTAGATATAAGACTTCTAAAAAGATATTCTCAATGTACATTTATGTAAATACATATAAAATTATCTAAGAGAGGTAGACATAAGCTTTATGCTAAGGCTTTCTTATACTTTGGCTTGACAAATTACAAGATACATGTGGCTTGGAGTATATTCACTAGATTTTGCTCACTGCCTGAACAAAAAACGCAGAAAAAGATTGTTCTGTGATTAGTGATTGCGGCTTACCCACCTTGACTGTGTCCTTTACTCTGTCTCATCCCTATTGTCCATCTCAACAGTAAGGTTGATTTGGGTTTTTATTCAGTTTGGTGGGTTTCATAGAATCATAGAATGGTAAGGTTGGAAGGGACTTCAAAGATCATCTAGTTCCAATGCCCTGCCATAGGCAGGGACACCTCCCACTAGCACAGGTCACTCAAGGCCTCGTCCAACCTGGCCTTGAACACCTCCAGGGAGGGAGCAGCCACAACCTCCCTGGGCAACCTGGGAGTTGTCCAGTGCAGTCTCTGGACTCATACCAATATCTCAATGTCCTTCTTGAGCCCCAAAACTGAACCCAGGACTCAAAGTATACTCATCAGTGCTGAGTACAGGGTGACAATCACTTCCCTAATTGAACTGGCTGTGCTATTGCTAATTCAGGTGAAGATGTTGTTGGCCTTCTTGGCCACCTGAGCACACACTGGCTCATGCTCAGCTGGCTGTTGACCAACATACCCAGGTCCACACACAGGCTATAATTTTAGGCCTCCATGACTAAACTTTCTGCATGTGAATGGCAGACATGAAATGCTACTTCCTCAGCAAGTGAAAGGCAAAATGTTTTTTTTATAAAGAGGTGACCTGTATTTTTGCTTTCACAGTGGCTTTTCCATATTTAATGAGCTGATTAATTGTGTGTGTGCTGTAAATGATCGTGTCCAGGTCACTGACCCACACATGACTCCAAAAAATGACAAACTTCCAAAAATTCAATTACAAGGTCCAGATGCTGTTTATCTCCTGTAGAAAGCATTCCAGGTAAGAAGGTTGCATATTAATAATAGAATCTATTTTCAGGTGATATTTTTGTCATGCTAACAGTTTGAGACTAAAGAGACATTTGCATATTAATAACCATGTGTAAGCATTACTCAATACGTATATTAATTGTCTTAGAAACTTGTACATTTCTTTTCTGGAGATGTTTGGCATCACATCTATCACATCTATATTTTATAACTATGCTGCTATGATAGGTGGATCTGATCTCAGATAAACCTCTGTGAATGCCTAAGATCAAAGACTCAACTCTTCATAATAACCCAAAAGTTGAGATCGATTCTCTGTTTCTTTTGAATTTCATAGTATGTTGAGCTTCATCACAAGGTTGAGGTTCATCACAAAGTAGCAGAGGGCCTACAAGCATGGCTCCTATCAGAAGCTTCTAGAAGCTTCCACTATGTCAATAGAGTCAATTCCATCAGGCTCCAAGATAGACCCACTACTGGCCAAGCTCAAGCCCTTGTCCATTAGTGATGGTGATAGTACCTCTGTAGTAACATTTTTAAGAGGCAAAGCTGATCTGCTACAGCAGCCAGGAGAAATGAGTGAGAATATGGGAGAGTAACAAATCTCCAGACACCAAAATCAAAGAGGTGGAAAAGGTGTTCCTGGTGAGGCACATCAATCACCTGCAGTTCAAGGAACTTAATGGAGCAAATGTCCAGCCTGCAGTCCATGGAGAACCACACATCAGGACAGCTGCATGTCTGAAGGAGGTTATGACCCACTGAGAAGCCAGCCCTGCAGTAGGGACCTGGCAAAACCTCTGGAGACAGAAGCCCATGATGAAGCAGGTTTGCTGGGAGGACTTGTGACCCTGTGGAGGACCCACACCAAAGCAGTCTGGTCCTGAAGGACTACACCCCATGGAAAAGACACATGCTCGAGCAGTTCATGAAGAAATGTAGTCTGTGGGAAGAATCCTTGTTGGAAAAGTTCATGAAGGACTGTGTACAACATGGTTAATCCCATGGTGGATCAGGGGAAGAGTGTAAGGAGGAAGAAGCAGTAGAAGAGACAATGTGCGATCAACAGACCACAACCCCCATTCCCCATCCCTCTGTGATCTAGGGAAGAGGTAGAGAAATCAGGAGTGAAATTAAGCCTATCAAGAAGGGACTGGTGGGATACGGTGTTTAAAGATTTTCTCATTACCTTACTCTGGTTTTATTGGCAATAAATCAGATTTATTTCCCCCAAGCTGGGTCTGTTTTTCATATGATGGCAAGTGCTGAGTGATGTCCCTGTCCTTATCTTGACCCATGAGCCTTTCATTATCTTTTCTCCCCCCTGTCCAGCTGAGGTGGGAAGTGATAGAGCGGCTTTGGTGGGCACCTGGCATCTAACCAGGGTCATATCATCACACAAATGTAGCCAAAGGGTACTAGAGGATTGAATCTGTCATTTATAATTCAGTGATACAAAGTAAAGTTACAGTAAAAAGAAGTTAAATATTTAAAATCCTTCACTTTTTTTTTTTTCTTTTCTTTTTTTTCTTGGTACATCATTGTATGGTGCCCACCAACCTGCTTCCTCAGCAGGGCAGGGAAAGCACAGATGATGCAAGATGGTAGGTTGAGATAAAGGCAGCTTAAAGGGAAGAAAAACAAATAAATAAATAAATAGGCAGACAAGGCCATACAGAGAAGCAAAGTAATAAAATGAAGATTTATTCTCTGCTTCCCAGAAGGTGCTGCTCAGCCACTTCCAGTCTTTATTTGCTTCATAAAGGCAGTCCTTGCAGTAGAAGAGCTACTCATGATTTCCATACCACTTCAAAGGACAAATGGAAAACCCCACAAAATCTGACCTGAGATATCAACAGTTAAAAGGTGTGTTAGATAAACTGCTACAAATTAATTAGCACAAATAAGTCAAACTACAGTTAAGTGAGAATTGATCAGCTCTGGAGATACCATGGACCAGGCTGGGCATTTGTGCTTTTTCTCTCAGGTCCTTGTACAGTGATATTAGGCCATAATTTTCTTTGCATTGCTTTCCTCCTTGTTGCCTTTAACTCATCAGTCTCAATAAACTTCTCAGCACTATGTAGAACTGATTTCTTCTATCCAAACAGGGACATTATTTACCTCTGCCACAAACTGATTTCACCATTTTGTTGTGTTCGCTTTTACTTGTGATCTTCAGAACTGCAACAATCAAGTTTATGTTATCACTAAATTAGGTTCAAGGCCAGTAACACATTTTTCACTACAGGGCAAGCTTTCTGTCAGCTCATGGCCAGGCTATTTGGCCAAGTGTCTTTTGGGGCTCCATCACGGTTTGAAGCCAGCTGGCAGCCAAACACCATACAGCTGCTTGCTCACCCTCCCTCTAGCAGAAAATTAGAAGGAGAAAATTAAGAAGACTCATAGGATGAAACAAAACAAAAATTAAAATACATTAATACATTAAAATAATTAAAAAATTACCCATATTAAAATACATAAAATTATATGTTATTAAATCAAAGATATTACGTTGCTAATAATAGTAGTAACAACAGAATACACAAACAAGTGATGCACAGTGCAATTCTCATCATCCACTGACCAAGGCCCAACCAATTCCCTCCTGGCCATGGCACAAGAGAGAAAATTCCAAAATCACAATTCCAGAAGAGCCCCAGCTTCTCAGCCCACCCTCAGCATGACGTTGTATGATCTGGAATATTCCACTGGGTATCTGAGTCCCTTACTCTGGTTATACTCCCTCTCAGCTTTTGCATTACCTGCTCATTATCAAGACATGGGAAGTCCTTGATTTCTAAGCAACAGCTACAAATATCAGCATGTTATTAGCACTCTTCTCATACCAATTCCCATCTTGTATCCAAAACACAGCATTATTGCATCTACAAAGAAGAATTAACACTATCACAGGTGAAACCGGGGCAGATTCTAATACTCTTTGAATAGTTCTTTTATCTATTGATTCAGTAAAACAAAATTTGAACTTAAGATATCTTGCCAAAATTTAAATAATGTCTCTATCTAGTTCTGCTAATGAGTCTGTTATCAGTCTCCTTCAGCCAAAGTAAAAGGCATCTTTTAAATCATGGAGTGAGGAACTCTTGGCTTCCTTATTAAAGAAAGTAGCCTAATACTTTTATGCCCAATCAAGGAAAATTAATACATTATTTTACTCCCCACTCCTGTATCCTCTGCTTTCTTTCCCTCCATTAATCTTCATTCTCTCTTCTACCTTTCTATCAGTCAAACACTACTCTCATTCCTCTTTCTTACACACTGCTTAAACGTAACTTCTTTCTTTTATCTATCACACATTTTTGCTTCTGTCATGTTCTGTCCTCAGGTGATGCTTTTTTTTTCCTCAACCCAGTCCATTTTTTCACAGAACAACAATAGTTTCCTCTTACTAAAATTATGGAGAAAACTCGTGATATCCTACCATTTTCATCTCAACATTTTGATGGGATTTGCTTCTATTTGAAATTAATTTCAGATGAAAGACTTGAAGCATTTCTTTAACCTTGTCCATAGTCATTCAGACTACACATGACTCTGCTAGTGCAAATTGTGAGGTACTTCTAGCTCCAAGTT
>VWZE01000037.1:202156-228714 GCA_013396675.1 Eubucco bourcierii
CAAAGGAAATTAAATATATTTTCCAATATTTAGTTTTAAAGCTTGGGGAGATCATTGAAATTTGTATGAAATGAGGAATAATAGTTTGTAAAGAAGAAATCGCAGATATTAATCACAGTTTCATAGAATTATTAAGGTTGGAAAGGACCCCTAAGATCATCAAGTCCAACCACCACCCCAACACCATCATGACCATTAAACCATGTCCCAGACTCTCAAATCCCACATTTTTTGAACACCACCAGGCATGGTGACTCCACCATTCCCTTAGGCAGCCTGTTCCAATGCCTGACCACTCTTTCAGTAAAGTGATTCATAACATCCAACCTAAACCTCCCCTGGCACAATTGGGGTAATTTCGTCTTGTCATATCACTAGTTACTTGAGAGAAGAAAACAGCTGTCCCCTCAGCCTCCTTTTCCTCCACATTTCACACTTTCTCCTTATTTCCCTAGATACTGTGTATGAGCATGATATCATATGGTCTGCAACATCCCTTTGGTCTACTGGGATGAGTTGTCCCAGCTGTGTCTCCTCCCTGTCTCCTATGCACCCCCTCCAGCCTACTCACTGGTAGGGTGAGAAATCAAGATTAATTCAGAAAAATGAACTTTGGTCAAAGACTTTGCTAAGAACTGAAGAACATTTGGTAGCTAGTTTAATTGGTGCATGTCTAATCAAACTGTAATCAGTGTTTTTCAAGCTCCTGCTTTCCTTCAGAGAGTTTTTATTCCAGATCTGAGGAAGGGTTTGTGAGTTTGAAAGCTCGTCTGATTTTTTCCATGACAGCTGGTTTAACGAATGATATTATCTCCATCCACAAATTCCTCATCCCCATTTTAATAGTAATTTGTTAATGCACTAACCATAAACTGCTGTATTTCTTCATTTTCATTGAAACTAGGTGACATTTTTCACCTTGAAACCCAGGTGATTTTTTTTTCTTCCTGACATTTAAAGAGAAAAAAGAGCTAATTGTAACTAGAAAACAAAAAGCCCTATAGCTTGTTTCTTTCACCATCTTCTTTCCTCCCAAATTCCTTCTGAATTCCTTCTGAATTCTTTTCTTTCAAATTAATTCCTTCTGAATTTCTTCCAAATTCCTTCCAAATTCTGAATTCCCCTAGAATTTCTTCTGAATTCCTTCCTTCCTTCTGAATTCCTTCTTTGCTTCTGAATTTTTTCCGAGTTCCTTCCAAATTCCTTCCTTCCAAATTCCCTCTTTCCTTGCCTACTTTGTTCCCTCTTTAAAGTTTTGCTTTCCATTTCCTGCATGAGGTTACAATTATGGCAAGAAAAAGGAATGCAACATGCTTTTATGTTCTTGGAGTTAAAAGGGAAGAGATGGTTTTGAGACCAGGTGGAAAGGAGGATAAGAGACCTTCTAAGAAGGTTTTTTTCTTTTTTTTTTTTTTCTTTTTTCTCTGTACCGCTGAAGAATAGAGAAAATTCAAACTAGAAAAGATAGAATAGGATAGACTCAATCAGGTTGGAAGAGACCTCCAAGATCAACCAGTCCAACCTACCACCCAGCTCTATGCAATCAACTAGACCATGGCACTAAGTGCCCCATCCAGTCTTTTCCTGAACACCCTCAGGGATGGCAACTCCACCACCTCCCTGGTCAGCCCATTCCAATGCAAATCACTCTCTCTGTGAACAACTTCCTCCTAGCATCCAGCCTATACAGCCCCTGGCACAACTTGAGACTGTGTCCCCTTATTCTGCTGCTGGTTGCCTGAGAGAAGAGAGCAACCCCACCCGGCTACAACCTCCCTTCAGGTAGTTGCAGACAGCAAAGAGGTCACCTCTGAGCCTCCTCTTTTCCAGGCTAAGCAACCCCAGCTCCCTCAGCCTCTCCTCATAGGGCTTTGCTCCAGGCCTTAATCTATATTGAGACAGTAATGATCTCAGAGTCATATCTGGCTCATAACTCCAATGGAGATCTTTTTCTAACAAGCAGGAGAAATCATAGATTTATGCTGTGTGGACACTACAGCTAGCAGCCTGTCCATGGCAATCTTGTATGAATTAAATGTCTGGATTTGCATTGTACCAATTCTATATTGCTATTGGCACAAAGCTTCAAAACAGGGTATTGAACAATATAGTCTGTCTGCACTGCTTACTTTCTGCATCCTTTTAGCTTACTTTCAGATATACAGGCAGCTATCTTGAGCTCTTCCTTCTGTTGTTGAAAATTTATTCTAGCACAATGACTGCAAAGAACTACCACAGTTCTGGGATGTTATTTAACGTTGGCAAAGGCAGAACTGACAGCTTGGGTAAAATGCAAATCACCGAGAAGTTTGCAAAAGAAATGAATGTAAACAGATGGTTTGAAGTGAGTTGAAGAATTGTTGAGTTTCTATTTTCAGAGAAAGGAAGAGCTCTGGTTTAAGAATTTTTTTATAACGGAAAGAAGCAAAATACTGACTTTAAACAGTCTTCAGGATGTTAGATTGTGGGAGCTGAATGAACCTTTTCTTAAGACTTACTTGAAATGAGTGGTAAGATCCTGCAGCTGCCCATGAAAGGCTGGGTGCATCTGCATGGAGCACTTCTGGGTTCTTCAGAGATACTGAGGAAAGGCACCATGCTTCTGGAAGAGAACAATATGAGTCATAGATTTCTGTAATCATAAAATCACTTCACTTGAAAAAGATCATAAAAATCACCAAGTCCAAGAATTATCTAACTCTACCAAGGTTGGTGCTAAACCATGTCCCTCAGCACCATGTCTCTTTGAAACACCTCCAGGGGTGAGGATTCAGCCAACTTCCAGGGACCCTATTCCAATCTTTGAGAACTCTTTCAGTTGAGAAGTTTCTTCTAATATCCAACTTAAGCTTCCCCTGGTGCGACTTGAGTCCATTTCTTCTCCTCCTACCACTTGTCACTAGGGAGAAGAAGCCAACATCTGCCTGGCTCCAACATCCTTTCAGGGAGTTGTAGAGAGCAATAAGGTCTCATCTCAGCCCCCTTTTCTCCAGGCTAAACAAGTCTAGTTCCCTCAGATGTTCTTCACAAGACCTGTTCTCCATACTCTTTGGCAACTTCATTCCCCTTCTCATGATGTACTTCAGCATCTCAGTATCAGCTCATCTTCTCTACCTTTGCCTCAAACACGTGAGGTATTGTCACTAAGCAGTCAACTGAACTTCCCTAGACTTTTTTTTTTTTTTCTTGCTTTTCTAGTAAATTCTACAAAATGTATTTAGCATAAACATTTGCATTGTTTCCCAAATTTCATTTCGGCAGGACTGGATTTTACAGCACACTATACATATCAAACAAGTTTCTATTGAAGGTTATGATATTTAGTTACAATTGTGTACAATGGACTATTGCTATGGTGATGTTCCAATTTTGTGTAATTTTGGAGAAAATTGCTTAACATGCATGTACAGTCAATTCCACACAAATCATAATCAATTCAAGTAACCCATTTCTTTTGGGAGCTTGAGTGTACAGACCAATCTGAAACATAATAGCCTTTCATTTACTACATTGTAATGTACTGATGTTTCATGCAACTAGCAAAATTTCTTTGTGTCTTTCCCCTCTGACTTGTAAATAAAATCTAGCAAAGGAGGACACTAACTGGCAGTGTGTATCTAAAGCATGAGCAAATCAAAATAATGCGACCAATCCTTAACACTAAAGATACAGAGGAGAAAAAAAAAAAAAAAAAAAAAAAAGAAGAAAGAAAAAAACCCAACCATGTGATTACACTTAGGCCAACAATAAGTTTAATCAAGATGTAGCTGCACAGCTGAATACAGCTAAAATTGCATTAAATTACTTTTCCTTCACTTAAGGGGTTATTAGAACTCTTCTGTTCTAAAGAAAATCAGTTCACAAAAATCCTAAGTACTGTCTAGATCTATTTAAATGTAAAAGATTATGTGAGACTTCTGTTCACCTCACAGACATTCTAATGTGAAATTAATGTATAACATGGAATTAATACTTCTTTTCTTTTTGTTTCTAAAGAATACTTGCACTGAACTTTTCAAGTCTCTTTTAAATCGCTGAATAGCTGCTGCTCATCTATGATTGGAAACTCAAGTGATAGTGAATTCATAGTAAATATACTTTTTGGAAGGAGTTAACTTCTTACCTCACTAATGTCGCTTTGGAAATTGTATTCTCATGGAAGGACACTGATACAGAATTATAGAACTGTTGAGGCTGGAAGAGACCTTTGAAATCAAGTTCAACCACCCTCTTAGAGCTCACAATCCCACCGTTACTGCTAAACTTCTACCAGTGAACCATGTCCCTCAGTACCACAGTCACGCATCTTTTAAACACCTACAGGGATGATGGCTCCACCACCTCCCTGAGAAGCCTGTTCCAATACCTAAGCAAGCCTTTCTGTGATGATTTTTTTCTTAATCTCCAGTGTGAATCTGCCTTGGCACAACCTGAACCCATTTCCTCACCCTGTCACTTGTTGCATTTGAGAAGAGACCAACCTCCGCATCGCTTCCAATCTTAATGATTCTATGACTCTATAAGTTTGCCTTTAGCAGTTCTCATGTGCTTTAGACTAAAATCTTTAAATACTGAATTTTCAAGTTAAATTTAGGCTATAATTCAGATAAACATCCTAAAATAAACGAGCAGGATAAACACAGGGTCAGGGAACAAAGGTAGTAGCCTTTTTCTTAATATGATAAATTTTAAATCATTTCTAAAGAACATTAAATCCAGAAAATATGGACATTTTGTAACAAAAATATGGAGAAAGACAACGTCTTTTTGAATGTAGTCTACACCAGAAAGTGCATCTGATTGCAGAAAGCACAAATTCTACTGGCACATAGACATAAAGGTTTTGGAAATGTCTAACAGAGCAAATAATGAGAACTTGACCAAGACAGAAAGAAACATGATGTTTTGAGAGTTGAAAGCTATAGGCTGAGTGAGCTGGAGTTATTTAGCCTGAAGAAAACTGAGACTTTCTAACAACCTTCCAGCATTTGAAGGGGGCTACAAGAGAGCTGGAGAGGGCCTTTTGAGCAAGGCATGTAGTGACAGCACAAGGGATAATGGCTTCAAATGAGAAGAAGCTGGATATAGATGAGACATGAGGAAGAAACTCTTCCCTGTGAGGGTGGTGAGACACTGAGAGAGGTTGCCCACAAAGATTATGGAGACTCCAAGCCTTAGAGAAAGTCCTTTTCTTTAAGGTCCTTTCCAATCCAAACCATTCTAGGCTTCTGTGATCCACACCTGTACTTGTGATATGTATAGCATGCTTTCCTCTTCCATTAAAAACACTGTTTTATTTGGGTATAGAAAATCTGAGGGTGGGAATCTTCCTTCATTTCACTTAATCCTCCCTATCCCAAAATCAAATTGCTACCTGAATGATGACTGTTGTTTCTTCCACTTTCAAAATGTATCTGGTATTCCATTAATTAGTTGCATGTTTATCAAATTTCTAGCCACATAATGAGATGGATTACTGATCATTTTTTATGTACTATTTGCTTATGAATTGAGAACTACCCAGATTCTGGTAGGTCATTCATCATTTCAGTCATCTGCTCATTAGGAGTTGCTAGAGAAATTGATTAAGTAGTTTTTATTCTGATCAGCCATGGAAATATAATTGGGAGAACAGGTTGACCCTACAGGTTTCCTAGGAATTAAAAAAACAACAAACAAACAAACCAGAAGACAGAAGTAAAAAAGGAATGTATCACAACAAGAAATGAGGAGAAAAAAAAGTCATACAAACTATATGTTGATGTAGTTTTTAAGGCTCAGAATTGGTTTTCATTTGACACACCAGATTATACCAGCAACAAACAAGTCATGAAACTCACTGCTTTTAATTAGATCCTTTCTCAGTCTAGTAATGAGCTGTTGCTTTTTCAAGTAATGAGAGTTTTGTTATTATCCATCAAAACAGAAAACATTGCTCCTGAGGAAACAACTACAATGCTACATAAGTGTCCACTATGTTCCTAAATTTAAGGTATCAGTGTAATAAAAAAAAAAAATATAAAAAAACGCCACTTTTCTGAATTGTTTCTGGAATTCTGATTCAGGTGAAGTGGCAAGAATACAGTATCAGTGCTCTGGCAATCCCAAGTGTCTCTATGTACGGCTTAACAGCTATTTTTATGTTGCACCAAGATGCCGAAAATTTCTGCAGTGAACATTACTCTTCATTTCTTTAAATAAAACAGTCACAGACTTAGAGTAGCACTTTTAACAGGACAACACTGGCAATAATTTCTTTAGCGTACATATTTCTGGCAAGGTAACTCAGCAAATTAGACACTGCAGCTGCTTCACACAACTCTACCTTGATCTGCAAGCTTTGACAGAGACAGACTCGCACCTGACCTTCTAAAAAAATTGAGTTAAGAGTTTGCAAGTATTTACTTTAAAGCACTTGCTTAGTGTCAGTATTATTTATACAATAATTGGGTTTTTTTTTTTCTTTTTCTTTTTCTTTTTTGTGGAACATTCAGGCAACACAGCTGGTGAAGGATCTAGACAACCTTGCCTTGAAGACTTTCAGGGAATTTCATGAAATTCAACAAGGCCAAGTGTAAGGTCTTGCATCTGGGTAGGTACAATCCCAAGCACAACTCCAGGCTGGATGGTAAATGGCTGGAGAGCAGCCCTGAGGAAAAGGACCTGGGGATCTGAGGTGATGAAAAGCTCAACATGAACCTGCAGTGTGAGTATAGCCCAGAGAGCAACCAAGTGCTGGGCTGCATCAAGAGCAGTGTGGTCAGCAGGGCAAGGGAGGGGATTCTGCCCCTTTGCTCTCCTCAGACCCCATCTGTAGTACTGTGTGCAGTTCTGGAGCCCCCAGAACAGGAAGGACATGGGAGTGTTGGAGCCCACACTCAGAGATAGGCCTCAGGAGGACACGAAGATGCTCAGAGGGCTGGAGCAGCTTTGCTATAAGGACAGGTTGAAAGAGTCAGGGGTCTTCAGCCTGGAGAAGAGAAGGCTTCCAGGACACCTTAGAGTAGCCTTCCAGTATCTGAAGAGGGCCTACAGGAATACTGGGGAGGGACTATTGACAAGGTCTTGCAATGACAGGATGAGAGCAATGGGTTTAAACTGGCAGAGGGGAGACTGAAACTGGATGTTAGGAAGAAGTTCTTTCAAGTGAGGGTGGCGAAACTGGCACAGGTTGCCCAGGGAGGTTGTGGCTGCTCCCTCCCTTGAGATGTTCAAGGCCAGGTTGGATGAGGCCTTGAGTAACCTGTACTAGTAGGAGGTGTCCCTGCCTATGGCAGGGGGTTGGAACTGGCTGAGCTTTGAGGTCCCTTCCAACGTAAACCATTCTATGAAAGGGCATCCACAACCTGCTTAGGTAACCTGTTTCAGTGCCTTACCACCCTCATTGTGAAGAGTTTCTTTCTAATATCCAGTCTAAATCTCCTCTTTTCCAGCTCAAAGCCATTCCCCCTCATGCTATCTCTGCAAGTCCTTGTAATAATAATACTATGATATTATGCTTACACAACCCCAATTGGAAATAAGATCCACGCACACACATTCAGACTAATGTCTATAACCACTGTTACCTGTCAGCTTGAAAGGTCAAAATCATACAATCATGGGCTAGCATCCAGTCATCAACCCAACACCATCATGCCCACTGATCCAAGTCCCAGAATGTCATGTCTACATGGTTTTTTTAACAGCTGCAGAGATTGTGACACCACCCCATTCCTGGGCAGCCTGTTCCAATGCTGACCACTCTTTCAGGAAAGAACTGTTTCCTAATGCTCAAGTAATTAGTTGATTTTACACATCAGAAATACCTATTTGCTCTGTTTCTACAAGGACGTTAGACAACTGTCACATTTCACACTCTGACAGAGACAGCCCAACATACTTAACTGTCTCTGTCATCTTTTTTTTTTTTTTTTTTTCCTCAAGTGAACAGCAGGCTGAATGAAAATATGCAAATACCTACTAGCTCAGCAGAGAAGAGGAGGTCACTGCCAACCTGTTCTAGCTTGCACATGTAGAGAAAATATTTACAAGAAGTAATTTTGTCTTTAGCAAGAACATCTGTGGAAATCAGCTCTCACCCTTGGACAGCTGAAAGCAATGGGTTGGCTCTTTGCAGATGGCTGAATGTTAGCAGGAGGTTGTCATGTAAGTAAAGTTTGAAAGCATTGCTTCTTATGGGTTGTAACTGGGATGGCAGGTCCCAGTAACTGGGGATGTCAGGTCTGAGGATGACATGCCATGATGGCTGTGACCAGCCTTACTCTGGCCTACTTCTCAACTCTGCCTGGGATTCCTATGTGGTGCCAGTTCTCTGTCTCCAACCACATTGCCATCCAGATATGGACTTCCTAATGCAGCAGGGCTTTAAGCCTGTGGAACGAAGCATACACAGTTACTAAGTAATCCCATTTATGCTGTTATGTTGGTTTCAGCGTCAAAACAATCTTCTTTGATTTGATTTCTAAGTGTGCCTCAACAGCACAACTCAACATGATCTTTGCAAAAACACAAACGTGCCAAATCTACCTCACAGGTTTTCAGAGATAAGTGGTTGTTTCTGTACCCTTAGTAAAGTTGAATACGATTTTTGTTTTGTTTTATTTTCAGTTTAAAATATTTTTCCACCAAGAAAAAATACCTACTGCAAAACTGACATTTTTACTGCAGAATACATAGTAAGTTGAAAGATCTTTCAGTAGAAAGACATTATGTCTTGTGTTATTTTCTCCTCAGGCTTATAATCAGAAGAAAAATAGTACAGGAAAGGAGAGGAAGTGTCAAATGGGAGAGATATGGTCTTACTTTCTGCATGGTGGCAATGAAAAGGCTTATGGCAGAACAAAATATCACAGAATTATACAATTACAGAATAGGTTGCATTGGAAGAGACATTTAAGGTCCTCTAGTTCAAATCCCCTCTCAGGGGTAGAGACATCTCCTATTAGATCGAGTTGCTTAAGGCCACAGCCAGCCTGGCTTTCAACACTTCTCAGCTTGGAGCATCTACAACTTCTCTGAGCAACCTGTTTCAGTGCCACCCACATGGCAAAGAATTTCTTCTTCATGTCTCATCTAAACCCAGCTTCCTCTAATTTGAAGCCATTATCGCTTGTTGTGTCACTCTCTCCTTTTGTCAAAAGTCTCTCTCCAGCTCTCCTGTATCCCACTTCAAATAATGAAAAGCTGTTAGGAGGTTTCCGGGGAGCCTCCTCTTCTGCAGGCTGAACAAGTCCAACTCTCTCAGCCTGCCCCTATAGGAGAGGTGTTCCAGCCTTCTGATCATGTTCATAGCCCTCCTCTGGTCCTACTCTAAGATCTCCATGTCCATCTTGAGTTGAGGTTATGTGTCTGGACCCAACACTCCAAGCAGGGTCTCAGCAAATCAGAAGAGGACAGCAGGATCCCCCCCCCCTCCACCTGCTGCCCATGCGGCTGGGAATGTAGTCCAGGGTATAGTTGGTTTCTGGCTGTCAAGCACAAACTGGTGGCTCATTTTGAGGTACTCATTCAGCAACAAACACCAATATGAAGTAATGGGAAACTTCTTATTAGCCAGAGAATTGAAGAGAAAAAGAGAAGTTTAGACAAAGGATAAAAAAAAAAAACCCAGCAAAGCACAGTTGACTCCCTTTTCCTGTTAAACAGTAATGAAATAAAGTAGTATGAAAATTGAGATCAGTTTTTATTACCACATACAGTGTATTTTACTACACTCATTATTGTACAATGCTGAGTAAACTACCTATTGTAGCTGAGCTAATGCAGCAAGGTCTTTTAGCTTGTTACTGAACCCTTGTTAACGAATAATGACTAACACAAAGTAGTGTGATGGACGTATGGTCAAGGGAGAAAAGAAACCAAACTAACTGTAGCTAGAAAACATGTCAGTGTTTTGCACTATTGTTTGCTACTAATGTCAAGTAAAAATTAATAAATGCTGGACCATAATGGTATTTATTGGATACTTTTCAGTGGAAGAGAAAATTGATTTTCCATAAATAAGAAATTAGAGTGCATTGTGGTAGCACACATTTGAACTTGATTGAGCCCATGATAAATTTTACTTGCTGGTTTGTTTTTTTGTTTTTTTTATCTTTTCTATTTATGAATGTGGTGTACAGCTAATGAAACACACATGGGTTGTGTGGGATGCGTTCACCCACTGATGCCAGATTTACTGCTTTTGGTATAGCATTATTCTGTTTCATTTCTGTGTAACTATTCATTCTCTAAGGTTCTTTTGTTTCAACAAGAGTTGGGGTTGTCCAACAGTTCATATTTGCATGAATATTTGTAGAACGTGGAGTAAAAGTGAAAACTGTCGGTACCATAACTGTGTTTCCCTGTTTTCTGTGCTCAATGTTGTTAAAAATCTCTGTAATGGAGGGGGTAAGAATTAATGCCAGATTATATTTTTCCAAAACTAATATTGTTTATTTATTTTGATATTCAGGAGTCTCCCCCTTCTCTTCCCCCTCCCCCCCCCCCATTTTTTCTAATAACTGGTTCTTTGCATCGTCATGGAAACATTGTACAGATAATAACATAGGATCTAAGAATAACTAGCAATAATATATAAGTATTAATTGAACTAAATTGAACTGGAAGAGAATGTTCCTGCAGTCAACATACCACTTGTGGTCAATACACTGCTTACCCACCAGATGGACTCAGGGAGCTCCCTTCTTCTTACGGTAGAAGGCAATTGGTGAATTACAAGAACCTTTAAGTATTTACTCACAAAATATCTCCTGACTCATGGGGCTGGCTACAGCTTCAGACAGTACCCAAATGCTTTCAGAGAATTCTGTTACTGTCTTGTCAGCTGCTGAGACTTCTGAGTCTTCCCAGACTGCCCAGGCTGTTGTGGGGAAAGAAGACAGACAATGTCTGACCTGGTCCTGTGTATCTCCAGGACTTCCTGTCTTGGCAGGAGGCTTTCAGGTGTGAGCAGGATGGCTTGTGACGTGCAGTCTCAGCACGATGTCATGTTGGCTATGCAGGCCGATCATGTGGAGACATTTAGAGACTGTTCCTGGTAAACTCTTGGTAGGCAGTTTCCAGACAGTCCAGGATACAATAAGGCAGTGGCAAGCAGTAGCAAGCAAGCATGAATACAATGGCAGAGCACGTTGTGAGTCCACTCTTTATCAATACAGCCTCAGACTAATTGGCCTTTGGACACAGAATAGTCAATCAGAATGGCAGTTNAGCAGGATGGCTTGTGACGTGCAGTCTCAGCACGATGTCATGTTGGCTATGCAGGCCGATCATGTGGAGACATTTAGAGACTGTTCCTGGTAAACTCTTGGTAGGCAGTTTCCAGACAGTCCAGGATACAATAAGGCAGTGGCAAGCAGTAGCAAGCAAGCATGAATACAATGGCAGAGCACGTTGTGAGTCCACTCTTTATCAATACAGCCTCAGACTAATTGGCCTTTGGACACAGAATAGTCAATCAGAATGGCAGTTAATCAACCTTGACCTTATTAGGTGAAGCCATAGGCTTGGTTTACCCTTTTTAGGGCAGAACACAGGCCTTGCACAAGTTAAGCATGTGTATCTTGTTTACCACAGGATGTAAAACAAGTCTGGGCAAGCCAGAGTCCTCAGACTCAGTGGCCCTAGGTTCTTTGCCTTCTTTCTCGCTTTTGCTTCTCCTCAAAACAGAGAGAGGGAGAGCAAAAAAACCATACCTGGACAAGCCGGGACATGTATAAGCCTATTTTGGCCTGCTTAGGCCTACCACAACAGTCTCATACTTGGCTTTTCACCTAACTTTCTAGTAACAAAAGTTTCTTACCAATAAGTGCTGGAAGACAAAACAATAATTATGTTGTTGTGTTTTATTTTGTTTTTATTTTTTTTTTGTATAGGCAAATAATTAAGTTCATAAAACCTGACAGAATTAGGCTAATTGTCAGTCAACATACACAAAAAGTATCCTATGTACACTCTGATGAATGTCTTTAAAACAGTGCTTCTTAGAAAAATCTCCCAAATGCAGAAGAGGTAAAAGAACAAGAATAGAATCATAGACTCAAAGAAGAGTTTGGACTGCAAAGGGCTTGTAAAGGTCATGTAATCCAACTCCTCTGCAGTGAGCAGGGATATCTTCAACTACATCAGGTTGTTCAGAGTCCTGTCCAAACTGATCTTATTTCAAGTCCCCAGGGAAGAAGCTTCTACTACCTTTGTAGGTAACCTGTGCCAGGGTTACATCACTTGCATTGTGAAAAATGTCTCCATGATACTTTGTCTGAATCTCTGTGCTTTTCATTTAAAACAATGACTTCTTGTCCTACTACAACAGGTCTGGACAAAAAGATAGCCCTCATCTTTCTTATAATTCTCCTCTAAGTAATGAAGGGTTTGAAAAACTTCTCTCTGTGGCCTTTTCCAGGCTGAACAACCCCAACTCTCTCAGCCTGTCCTCACAGGAGAGCTGCTCCAGCCCTCCAACCATCCTGGTACACTAATCACAACATATACACAGTAATTAAATGTTACATACTTGATTTTAGAAAGCTTATGTCAAAAAATAATTTTGAAAAGTAATATCTTAAAAATTACACAAATCTAAGCCTCCTAGTACCACTTCTGGGAGAAGGAAAACAAGCATTTCCTCTTGGATGACATTAATTTGGTTGTTGAATCCGCACCCGTGGAGGTGTTTAAAAGGCACAAAGATGTACTGATGAGGGACATGGTTTAGCACCAGCCTTGGTACAGAATGATTGGACTTGATGATCTGAAAAGTCTTTTCCAACCAAAACAATTCTAGGCTTCCTTCAAGAATATCTAAAGGAAAATCTTTTGAAGAAAATAGAAACATACAGATACTAAACCATGTATTTTTGTATCTGTGGTTTCCCTGGTATTGCTAAAAGATGGACAGGATCCTGGGGTGCAGCTCAGCAAGCTGAATCCTCACAAAAGCTTTCATCAAGGCCTCCCCAGTAGCAGTTGATCCAGTTTATACCTTACTTGATTTATATAACATTCCACCTGAGTGAAAGCAGCTAGGATACAGAGAAGCAACCACATTCATATGATATAAAGCGGTACAATCAAAGTGTCCTGAAAATGTGCAGCAAAAATCCATCTTTATCCCAAAATGATGACATTTCTAATGTTCACCCAAATAGAGCTCACAAACAGCTCATCCAATTTGAGGCAAGTATTACCCATTTTTCAATTATCTTTAGTCTTGACAGCATACCTTCTAAATTATGGCATTAGTAGTATTATTTGCAAATAATAGTAAGATACCCAGAAAGAATAGATTTGTACTGTTCAAACAAAGCAAAAATCAGTGTGCATAAGGATGGCAGAACCAAGCCCTACCTGACCTTCCAGAAAGACTAAAACTTTAAGAATACTGGTTATTATTAGACATTCTTCCTTCTTTTGTGTTCTGAATTGCATCAAAATTGGGTAGTGTTAGACATGCATAACATGTCTCTCAAAAATATTCAATTTTCATTGTAGATGATTGTGGTTTTGTTTTTTTTTATTATGTGTTCATTTAGATGTTTCTTTGACAATACACTTAGTGCTCAGCTGAATGATTTTCTGCCTTTGCTTTGATCTTGCTGAGATATTTTTCTGCCTTCTCTTTTTTTTTCTTTGAGATTGTTATGTAAAATATTAGTAAGAAAATTTGAGACAATCTCCTTCAGAAAGGAGATGAGGGTTTAACAGCTTCCTCGTGTTATATCCGTTGGAAGACCCTTCTAAGATCATCAGGTCCAACTGTTAACCCAATATCACCATGGCCACTAAACCATGTGCTGAAGTGCCATGTCCACATGTTTTTTCACCACCACCAGGGATGGTGACTTCACTATTTCTTTGACCATACAGTTCCAATGGTTGACATTGTGCAGACAGTTTCACTGCCTTCCCAGTCAGCAAGAGTTTTAAACACAACAGGATATAATCTGGTGTGTACTCATCAATAACAGTTCTACATAAAGCTGCAAATTTCTGTCTTGAATTTCCAAAAGTGTAATAAATTGGCAAGTAACCCTTTTATTATTTTCAGAAACAAAAATGCCATATGAGATTTGGGAAGAAAGATTGAGGCCAATGTAAAAGTTCTCCTCGATTCACACACCATTTTGGAAGCAAAATATTCATCATTGCTTTACATATTTTTAGAGTCCTTCACCAAAAAACAAACAAACAAACAAAACCACCAAAACAAAACAAAATAAGGAAGGAATAAGGAGGAAGCAGTAAGGGACCTACTGAGCCACTTGGATCCTCACAAGTCCATGGGACCAGATGGCATCCATCCTAGGGTGCTGAGAGAGCTGGCAGATGAGGTGGCCAAGCCACTCTCCATCATTTATCAACAGTCTTGGCTCACTGGAGAGGTCCCCAAAGACTGGAAGCTGCCAGTGTAGTGCCCATCCACAAGAAGGGTCAGAAGTAGGAACCAGGAAATTCCAGACCTGTCAGCCTAACCTCAGTGCCAGGCAAGGTTATGGAACAGGTCATCTTGAGTGCCATCACACAGCACCTACAGGATGGTCAAGGGATCAGGGCCAGACAGCATGGGGTTAGGAAGGGTAGGTCCTGCCTGACCAACCTGATCTCCTTTTATGATCAGGTTACTCTCCCGATGAATGCAGGCCAGGCCGTGGATGTAGTCTACCTGGACTTAAGCAAAGCCTTTGACACTGTCTGCCACAACAAGCTCTTGGCAAAGCTGTGTTGGACAGATTCACTCTGATATGGGTCAAGACCTGGCTGGAGGACGAAGCTGAGAGAGTGGTGGTGAATGGTGCCACATCCAGTTGGCAGCTATCACTAGTGGTGTGCCTCAGGGATCAGTGCTGGGCCCGGTCCTGTTCAATATCTTTACTGATGATCTGGACCAGGGGATTGAGTCCAGCATCAGTAAGTTTGCAGACAACACCAAGTTAGGAGCAGATGTTGATCTGTTGGAGAGTAGGAGGGCCCTACAGAGGGATCTTGACAGGCTGGATGGGTGGGCAGAGGTCAATGGGATGAGATTTAACATGACTAAGTGCAGGTTTCTACACTTTGGCCACAACAACCCCAAGCAGCACTAGAGGCACTGCAGAGTGGCTGGAGAGCAGCCAGGCAGAAAGGGACCTGGGGGTGCTGGTAGATAGTAGCTGAACATGAGCCGGCAGTGTGCCCAGGTGGGCAGGAGAGCCAATGGCATCCTGCCCTGGATCAGGAACAGCGTGGCCAGTAGGACAAGGGAAGTTATTCTTCCCCTGTACTCAGCACTGGTCAGGGCACACCTTGAGTGCTGTGTCCAGTTCTGGGCCCCTCAGTTCAAGAGAAATGTTGAGGTACTGGAACTGGTACTGGAATGGTCTACCCAGGGAGGTGTTGGAGTTGCCATCCCTGGAGGTGTTCAAGAAAAGACTGGATGAGCACTTAGTGCCATGGTCTAGTTGATTGGTTAGGGCTTGGTGATAGGTTGGACTGGTTGATCTTGGAGGTGTCTTCCAACTTGACTGATTCTATGAACCTATACCATACCATACCATACCATACCATACTGTACCAGCTGAGGATAGACTGCTTACAAGGGCTTGTATTGATAGGATGAGGGGAAGTGATTTGAAACTGGAGCAGGGTAGATTTAGGTGGGACATCATGGGGGAGTTCTCTACAAGGATGGTAAAATACTGGAACAGATTGGAGATGTTGTTGGGGCTCAATTCCTGGAGACATTAAAGGTCAAGTTTGATGGGGCACTGAGCAATCTGTTCTAATTGGGGGTGCCCTTGTTCACTTCAGGGGAGTTGGACGCTATGATCTCTGAGGGTCATTTCCAACCCAATGCATTCTGTGGTAACATAACAGAACAGAACACATAACACAGCGTAACATATATCATAGCATAACAAACATATAGCATAAAACAACATAATACAACATAACATAACACAACACAACAAAACATAACACCACCTCTTCTACAGCATAACAGTTTTCATCAGAGGGCTTTGCCAGGAGGTGCTATACCTTCATCAGAGCATTGACACTTTGATAAAGCACTAGTGCAATACATCATCAAGGAGCTGCATAGGGTGATGTATTGGTATAATACATCAAAGTGCCACTGCTCATGAGAGGTTTGATCCTGCTCCTGTTGAAGCCTGTAGAATATTATTGTCGAGTGAAAAGAAAAGTAGGATCAGGACCTTAATGTGCTTTATACAAAATTACTTTTATATCTTTTTTTTTTTTTTTTTTAATCTTTTTAACTTTGCCACATTTAGTATCTTAATTTAGTATTTTAATGAAGGTTTGTACTACAGGATTTAAAACATGGTAGATTATCAAGTGTGTGTTATCCTTCCTCTCCAACATCACTGGAGATTTGTGGGATAATAAAGGGAGAGGATTTTAAGTTTGTATGGGTTGCACTGCAAGTTCATTGCAGTGGGAATAAAACCTTAAGAACTAGCAATGTAAAAAACATTTGTGTTGGGCACGCTATAAGAATCTGAGACTGTAACAGCAGTAATGGCCTAGCCTAAAGTTCATGTACATCATCACTATCTGCCCCAGACAATGCCTAAATATCACTTGCTTAGACAAGAAAGAGTTGTTGTTTTTATGATTGCACATCACACTTCCCTGCCATTCTTAGAGCATCTTTCCAAGGAGATGCCACTCCAAAAATGAGTTGTCTATCAGGCAATAATTGACTAATGACTATATGTTGCCACTGTGATATTTTCTAATATTGAGTCCTGGAATTGCCTTTTCCCTGCAAATAAAGAGAGAAGGATTATCTTTCTGTGAGCTTAATATAACAGGTTCAAGGTCTTTTCAGCAGTAAAATCACACAGTCCTCAGTGACATAAAAAACATCCCCCATATATTCACATAAATCTTACTTCTAAAGTAACAACTAATCCTTGATCGTGAGCAATAATTGCCACCAGGTTAAATGCACCTCTGACAGTGGAATTTGAAGGCTGTCTGGTATTTAACTCCCTAAAGCAGATTTTTTTTTTTAAATAAATAAAAGAGACAGAAATTATTTTTTAAATAAAAAAAGACTCATAAAAAGTTTATAGTACCATCTTTTTTTTTTTTCCTAAGCCATGGTTTATATCTTGTTGCAGAATGGACATTTCTGTATTTTCTAGTTTATCACAGTATCACAGTATCATTAAGGTTGGAAGAGACCTCAAAGATCATCAAGTCCAACCCATTACCACAGACCTCAAGACTAGAATATGGCACCAAGTGCCACGTCCAAACCTGCCTTGAACACCTCCAGGGATGGTGACTTCACCACCTCCCTGGGCAGCCCATTCCAGTAGCCAATGACTCTCTTAGTGAAGAACTTTCTCCTCACCTCGAGTCTAAATGTAGAAGTGAAATCCTAAAGAATATACACACTGCAAAAAGTTCTACTTATTTCCTCTGTTAGGAAAATCCTACCTGCTGAAAAATACTATCACGGTATGAAAATACAGATGAACACATTAGCACCTACAGTTTGTTAGTCAGTAGTAAATTTATTTAAAGAATATAATTGCCATAGACATCAAGCCAAAGTAAACAAACAAGCAAACAAATATGCAAACAAACAAGCCCCGAAACATGACAGACATGGAAATAAGAAAGCTGTTGAAGTGAAATTCAGGTAATTTTTGAAGCTTTGTCTGCAATACTTACTTGCTTTCGATCCTTAGCCTACAAAAAAATCCTTGAAAACATAACCAAATGTAAACAGATGGAACACTGAGCAATCTTTGAGAAAACAAGGTCCTCATTTTTGATTCCTGGCTGCTTTCAACTCCCACAGTTCAAATTTTGGTCTTCTAATAATTGCAACAATACACTTTAGTATATTTGCTTTTATTTATATATTTTTTTCCAGGAGAAAAATGAACAAACAAACAAAGAAAAAAAAAAAGTACCATCCCCAAGCCCAATTTTTTTAGAAACCCCAAAACCATGGAAAAAAACCCAAAACAAACCACAAGAAACAAACAAACAAAACCTAAAGAAAATGGATTTACCTTTAAAAAACTTAAAGCTACGTAGTTTTATTTTCTGGTGGCACTACTTGGGTGTTGAAAATGTAGAGCTGACAAAATGTGGATTTCTTACACATTATTTGGATAATAGAAATCATTAAAGGTTACATTATCATTAGAAGATCTGAGTCACAACATTCTATGAATACTATGAAGAGCAATCCTGGCTAATGAGATTTGATACATATGGCTGTGTGTTTTTCTTTCTAAAACCAATAGGAATAATAACTACTGTAATGGAAAATACACTAAAATACTACTTCAAGACGTTGATTACTTTCATAATGAGTCTAATGAAGGCTGCAGTAACAAATAAGACACAGAGAAAGTCCACTTATTCTCAAGAAGGATAATTGATAGACTCATTTTATTGTAATTGTACATGTTTTTAGAGAGGTAGTAGGACTTAATGGGAAAGACTGGCACCTTAATCTACTTTCTTCCAGAATTTATACTCAGTAAATTTAGTTAGAATCACAGAATTGTTTTGGTTGGAAAAGACCTTTAAGATCTAGTCCAACAATTCACTAACTCTATCAAGTCTAATGCTAAACCATGTCCCAGCACCACACCTCTGTGTCTTTTAAACACCTCCAGGGATGGGATTCAACCACATTCCAGTCTTTGATAACTCAAGTTATCAGTTGTTAAGAGACTGGGACAAAAAAAACCCTCTTAGATATCAGTTAAAAAAAAAAAAAAAAAAAAAAAAAAAAAAAAGACATTCTGAAAGACAGGAACAGAAATGGAGTCTATAACTCATCAAGATGGCTGAGAGGTGTTGTAAAACCTGAAATGTGTTTAACCAAAATTGAACTTCTAAACAGGTATAATTAAATCAGAAAATCCTTTCCTGAAGGTGTTCTTAAATCTATTTGCATATATTCTGTCTGAATCAATCGATGTGATCACCAAGAGCTGTCACTCAAAACAGTTTCTGTCTCATGGATAACTGTTAACTCAGGAATCTACCAGGACCACAATCAACAAGTTATAGTATCCATAGATATCACAGAATCATAGAATGGTTTGGGTTGGAAAGGACCTTAAACACTATCTCATTCCAACCCTCCTGCCAGGGACAGGGACACCTTCTACTAGACCAGCTTGCTCAAGGACCTAACCAGCCTGGCTTTTGAAGACTTCCAGAGTTGAAGTCTGTAATTCATACAAGACACACAAATTGTCTGACCTCAAAAGTAGCTAGAATTATTTTGTGCAAGGGTGAAATCTTGGCTATATTTAGATTTCAAAATTAAACATTGCATCAAAATAGTCATAATCATGATGATCCTGCATGAAAGGTTCTGCAAGACTTCTTTCTCCTTTTAGTCATAAGTTACAGGTGAGTTTCTTCTTTTATGTACCAACTTTTAAAAAGCATAGGATCACAGAAGTCAAGGTTGGAAGAGACCTTTGTGATCATCACAATCAAATGTTCATTAGGACATAGCCACAGAAAACAAATTCTTATCAGTCTGGAAGCAAAAACTATTCAGATAGTTTAACCATACTTAACTGTTTTCTGTCTGAGATTCATTCATACACTTTTCAATAGCAACGTGCATTGACTACATACATCCTCAATAAGTGGTCATACCCTTCCAGTTATCTGAAGGGGACCTACAGGAAGGCTGAGGAGGGACTATTGCCAAGGTCTTGCAACGACAGGACAAGGGGCAATGGGTTTAAACTGGAAGAGGGGAGATTTAGACTAGATGTTAAGAGGAAGTTCTTTCCAGTGAGGGTGGTGAGACACTGGCACAGATTGCCCAGGGAGGTTGTGACTGCTCCCTCCCTGGAGGTGTTCAAGGCCAGGTTGGAGGAGGCCTTGAGTGAGCTGTACTAGTGGGAGGTGTCCCTGCCTATGGCAGGGGGTTGGAACTAGATGATCCTTGAGGTCCCTTCCAACCTTACCATTCTATGATTCTATGATTCTATAGAGCAATCTATGAGAGTTTTCCATCCCTATAGCCTTACAAGATTAAATTGAGGTCATCATGATCTCAGGAGAACATAACTGTTGCACTACAAACTCTTCTACACTCCAGCTACAGAGATACTGGAACCAGTCTGAAATGGTGCTCTACAGACACAGGAGCAGATGTTCAAACACTTCATCAACGTATTCTGTTGTAGCTGCTTGTCATAGCTTTTCAAACCAGCAGAACTTAAAAAGAGTGTTTCCAAAGACATGATGGAGAGTTTTTCCCACAAAGCACTCAATTCTGGAAAGTAGGGTTTATGTAGCAGAAGAAACAGCAAACAGAAGTATCATATTTAAATAGACTGATGAATTGTGGGCATCTGTGAATGCTTTCATTTCTCTATGTTCTTCTGGCCAGCAAGCTTTGACTAAATTGTGTACCTCAATGAATAAAATAAAATCATAGAATTATAGAATCATAGAATGGTAAGGTTGGAAGGGACCTCAAGAATCATCTAGTTCCAACCCCCTGCCATAGGCAGGGACACCTCCCACTAGTACAGGTCACTCAAGGCCTAATCCAATCTGGAATTTAAAGTAAGAAATTTAAACAGTACAAAATAGCAATGACTACTGCTTACTGTTTCTTCCAGAATATGTTGTTTTTTCACGTGTCGCATAAAAACTTTAACGTTTCTGAGGTTATTTATTAGCATTTCAGTGCTAGCTGCTTAACACTCTAGTCAGTCCCTTCCCAACAGGTCTCCAAACATTCAGACTCAGTCAGAACATGAAAACCCAGGATTTGTCCTCTATGTTCAATGCAATGTGTGATTTAGAAGGAGGTGATTCTGCCCCTCTGCTCCACTATTGTGAGAACCCATCTGGAATACTGCATCCAGTTCTGGTGCCACCAGTGTAAGAAGGACATTGAACTGATCCAAAGGAGGGCCATGAAGATGATTAGAGGGCTGGAGCACCTCCTTTGTAAGGACAGGCTGAGAGAGTGGAGGCTGTTCAGCCTGGAGAAGGGAAGGCTTCTGGAAGTCCTTATAGTGGCCTTCCAGTACCTGAATTTACAAGAAAGTTGGGAAGAGACATTTCACAAGGGCTTGTAGTGATAGAGTGAGGGAGAATGGAATGAAGCTTGAAGCCAAATCCTATAGAATGGGGTTCCAGCTGGAACTGGAACTCGGTCAATCAGCCTGTCACAGGTGAATCTGTTTGGCACAGTTTGATTTACCAGCAATTCAAGATTCATTAACAAAAGGAGATAAACCAAAGTCTGATCTTAGCAGCACTTACTATAACAAATGATGGACTACCTCAGCAACTTAATTAGAGATTCAAGAATGACAAGATTCTCATTAATGTCTTACAAGGTACCTCCAGCCAAAGCATGTTTATATGCAAAAATACAAACCACAAAGTCACACAAATGCTTGGCCAGTGAGGTATGTAGATGTCCACACTTATAAAGGCAAATGCATAAAATCAAATACGTAGATAAAGTAAAAGAAGTCAGCCTGCAAAAGAATTCCCTCTGAGTTCAGAGTAAGTACATCAGTTTTGCTCAACAGGGAGGAGCTGAGTCCAATGGAGGGTCACAAATATGCTGACCAGAATGGAGCATGCCTTATGAGTAGAGGCTGAGGGATCTGGGACTCTTTAGCCTGAAAAAAAAGTAAACCAAGAAGGGATATTCTCAATGCTCATCAACTGCTAAAGGGTGGAGGCCAAGATGTTAAACAACACCAGCCCCAGCACCAACCTGTGAGGAGCACCACTCATCACTGGTCTCCACCTGGACACCAGCCATTGACCATTACTCTCTGAGTACAAACATCCAGCATCCATTTATCTCCTATGTAGGCAGAAGGATGTCATGCAGGATAGTGTTAAATGCTTTGCACAAGTCCAGGTATATGCTATCAGTTGCTCTTCCCTCATTCACCAATGCTGGATAAATATTTATGCTTGTTCCTTCTCCAGTGATGTCTTTCAACACAGTGAATTTTTCTGCCCTTGCAATCAACTAGCTTCTTTTTCGTACGGATCAGTAAGAATGATTTATGCTGTCTTTAAGGAACTAAACACATTATTCTATTTGAAACTACCCGCATATATGTATTTTTGATGCTGCTAAAACGAAAATTATAATGTGACACCTACAAGACGTGCTCAGTCTGTATTACCTGAGTCTGAAGGATAGAACATCAGCCTTTTTTTTTTTTCCTATCTATAGTGCAGTCTGAAATGATTGCCATTTAAAAAAGAAGACAAAAAGAAGAGTTGAAGGTCCTAAGTGTTATAATTCCTACATATGGAAATAATTTGTGCTTCTAAAGAACTTAACTTTACCTCAGCTGATCCAATAAGCACATCATGATGACAATCCAAGATGTCAATACATTTCTGTTGGCTTAGGGTACCTGCAGGCTCAAAAATTAGTTTTAAAAAAGCTTCCAATAATATCACACTAAGAAGTGTCTAAGAATAGTCTGACATCATGAATATATTTGAATCATTCAATAAGCATTAAATCTGAAAACCATTCAAGTAATTTCATCAGAAGTCTGGTTATATAAAACATGGCTTTAATAAGTTCTGCGGCTAGTCACAATTGTTTCCTGACTTTCTAGAGCTGCTGTTTTTCTGTGTTCTGACATAAATGATCAACCTTTTATGTTTAATAACATCAATGTTTTTAGATTAAAAGGGTAACGAGAATCAAAAAGCAATATAAATAAACTTTACACAAGAACACACAGCACAGGCTGCTAAACCAAACAAACTCAGCAGCCACAAAATAATCAATGAAAATTTACCTTATGTTTGTAGTTGATTGGTAATGATTAATTTAGCCTAATAACTATCATTTGCAAATAACCTACCTAATTTAGTACTGAATTTAAACAATGCAGCCGAGTACAAAATCTGATTTGGGATTTTGGTGTTCGAATGAATTTAATGTAAGTGAAATAATAGGAGTGGCAAACTTTCTTCCTGCTTCTACAAACATTGCTGCTCTTGAATATCACTTTTGGAATTGCAAACCCAAGTCAACCATATAATAAACCCCTACTATTTCAGGGAGTATGCACAATGTAATCAATTGCTATGGTGTATCATTAGAGATAAATGAATGAAAATTGCAACCTGGCAAAACAGGGAAAAAAAAGATTAGCACTATACATAAAAATTCTTAGTCTGGAAACTACAAAAAAAAAAAAAAAAAAAAAAAAAAAAAATTATGTAAAAAAAAAAAAAAAAAAAAAAAAAAAAAAAAAAAAAAAAGAAAAGAAAAAAAAAGCCCCAAGCAACTCCTTTAACTCAATTATATATATTTTTGATAGCTTGTGCCATTAGAAAATACTAAACAGTGAATGAATAACACAAAAGGGAAATAATAAAAAATAATTAATTAAATCAAAATTATTCTATTTTATTTTCATAGACTTGTAGAATGGGTTGGGTTGGAAAGGATCCTCAAAATCATCTAGCTCCAACCCCACTGCCCTTGGTAGGGACACATTCCACTAGAATGATGTTGTACAAGGCCTTGTCTAATCTTGCCTTGAAGCCTTCCAGGGAGGGGACATCCACAGCCTCCCTGGACAAGCTGTTCCAGTGTCTCACCACCCTCACTGTAAACAATTTCTTCTTAATCTCTAGTCTAAACTTCCCCTCTTCCATCTTAAAAGTATTGCTCCTTGTCTTGCTACTACAAGCTCTTATAAAATGTCTCTCCCCACATTTGTTTTAGTCCTCCTTCAAATACTGGAAGGCTACTATAAGAGTTTATTTGCTGAGCACAATTATAAGAAATGGAGATCCTTTCAGACAGTCACTTTGAGGTATATGAGATATTAGCATTTACCCATATTGACTTTTTATGTGATGTTGCAGCTGCAATCATAAGACCTCATTTCATGGACATTAGTACAGATCCCAGAAGTACCAAAGCTGATGAATTTAAAACCAGAATGAATTAATGGGCCAGTCTTTTAGACTCTGATACAACCCCACACTTGGTGTTACTCATCCTTTGGGAAGCATTTCCTCTACAGAAGTGAGAGCGTTTTAGAGTGGTCTACAAAATGTCAATGTCTCTCCCAGAAGAAAACTCAATATAAAATTTATTATCCTACAAAGAAATGTTTTCAATTATTTTGCCCTTATTTTGCATATGTTAATATGTACATGCATACATCTGCATGTCAAAGTCCTTTTGATAGGATCACTGTCACCCCAGTATAGAAAATTATAGTATTCAGAAACTCTCTCTGACTTTTAAGATTGTTCCAGGAGTGAACCAGACATCAGACATTCTGAAATGTAACTTTCCTGAGGTTTTTTCAGGGTAATGAGGTAAATGATATACTCTGTGCAAGTTTTGCACTCTGGTGAGACCCTGCATGTGTCCAGCTCTGGAGCCCACAACACAAGAAGAGCATGAAACTCTTAGAGCAGGTTCTGAGGAGACCATTATGATGGTCAGAGGAGTTGTGCACCTCTCCTATGATGACAAGCTGAGAGAGTTAAGGTTGTTCAGCCTTCAGAAGAGAAGGTTCCAGGGAGACCTATCAGCCTTCCACTATTTGAAGAATCATAGAATCATAGAATCATAGAATGGTAAGGTTGGAAGGGACCTCAAGGATCATCTAGTTCCAACCCCCTGCCATAGGCAGGGACACCTCCCACTAGTACAGGTTACTCAAGGCCAAAACACAAGCTTCCCATACCGGGAGTCGAACCCGGGCCGCCTGGGTGAAAACCAGGAATCCTAACCGCTAGACCATATGGGAGGCGCTAAGAAGGATCAGGAGAGCTGACTTGGTAGTTTTGATAAAGGTGTGGAGTGACAGGATGAAGGGCAATGGCTTCAAATTCGAAGAAGCTGGATTTAGATGAAACATGAGGAAGAAATTCTTCCTCATGTTTCATCTGTGGTGGGGCACAGGGTGGTGAGGCACAAGAACAGGTTGCCCCGAGAAGCTGTGGAGGCCACAGCTCTTGCAGTGTTCAAAGGAAGGTTTGACTGGGGCCTCCAGCAAACTGATCTAGTAGAAGGTGTTCTTGACCATACCAGGGAGATTGAAACTAGATAACCTTTAAAGTAACTTCAAACCCAAACTGTTCTGTGATTCCTTGCATGATGAGAAACCAAATATTTGGACAAAATCAAGAGACTTTCATTAGCCCGCACAATAAATGCAATACATCAGATAAAGAACTTAACAACTTTTCAGCTAGACTGTGTTTTACAATGGTATGAGAATAAACTCGAGTCTGAGACCAAGTAAGAATATGATGAAAAAGTCCCCTCTGTAAGAAGTGATCATTAGTAATAATGTGTAGACCTTGGTCTCATTTAATAATCTCTTATTCATAATTATGCCTATTTACATTTCTTGAGCTATGCAACGATCAGTTTCTGCTGTGTCAGCTGTAATGATTCAAAACTGTGTGGCTCTTGATTCAGTGATCTAGCAGTATGCATTCAAATTTTCGCTAATACACTTGGGTTCCTGTATATACTACATTCCAAGTGCTGGGTAGTTGTATGATAATGCCTAGAATTCTAAAACTATAGCTATGGATTATTTTATTAAGGCAACAAAAATATATTTCTGCCCCTGAAAAAGTGCTCATATGTTTTTGTCTGTGGAGTAACTGGTAGAGGAATGTTTGTTATAAAAGTGTGATTTCAGGACTATTTCTCTTTTATATATATATATATATATATATATATACACATACGGTATTCAGGACTATTTCTCTTATATATATGGTATTCCCCTGTTATATGTGTGGTATCACCCCAAATTATCTTTCCTGTGTGAGAAGGTGACATTTAATAGTCTGAATAAAGTTGTTTTTTTTTTTTTTTAAATCTGATTAATATTCCAAGGCTTTTAACCTGAGGAAGATACATTTCAGTCCTATTCACAACTAGCATTGAATGATTTGCATAGCAAAAGCAAGTAAAACTCACTGTTTCAGTAATTTATCCAACTTCAGTCAGATAAATGCATGTCCCATTGTACAGTGACACATGTTGGCTCAGAAGAATCTGTTGAATTTAATTGTTTAAGTGACATAATCTAATTGGTCTGATGAGGAAAGTAGATGCTCAGAATTACAGAATCATAGAATCATGGAATGGTAAGGTTGGAAGGGACCTCAAGGATCATCTAGTTCCAACCCCCTGCCATAGGCAGGGACACCTCCCACTAGTACAGGTTACTCAAGGCCTCGTCCAACCCGACCTTGAGCACCTCCAGGGAGGGAGCAGCCACAACCTCCCTGGGTAACCTGTTCCAGTGCCTCATCACCCTCACTGTAAAGAACTTCCTCCTAACATCCAGTCTAAATCTTCACCCTGCCAGTTTAAATCCATTACCCCTTGTCCCGTCATTACAAGACCTTGTAAATAGTCCCTCCCCAGTCTTCCTGTAGGCTCCCTTCAGACACTGGAAGGCTACGCTGAGGTCGCCTCTAAGCCTTCTCTTCTCCAGGCTGAAGAGCCCCAACTCTCTCAGTCTGTCCTCATTGGAGAGCTGCTGCAGCTCTTT